>JZKD02S1674147.1:537588-571680 GCA_000966675.3 Picea glauca | reverse complement strand
TAATTAATTAGAATTGTTGTTATTGATTATACCATTAATTTTAAATTTTACTTGAAATATTTTAACCAATTAAAGATGAGAAAAATAAATATTTTTACTGTATCAAAATATATATATTTATTTTCTTAAGTTAAACATTACATTTTACAAACAAATTTAAAATATAAAGCAAATTAATGTCAAATCAATAACAAACTTATTGTTATAGTCTTGCTTTGGCAGGGACTAATAAGATGACATCTACTAGCTCTCTCCTAATCTGCCAGGTAACTTGCTTAACTACACCACAGGGCAACTGCTGTCAACTGCTTGTTCTGGAGTTCCAAGAAAGAATATACAGTAACCACCCCTCTATATTGCTTGATTCAACTGTAAACAGCTGGGCCGCGGACACTAATTCCATGTGACCCGTAAAAATGATGTTTGATTATATGTGGTCTTATTAAATTGAATTTTCTTTATGGGCACAATGCATCATTACTGATGTTCTCTGTATATGAATGACAACTGCTCTAACAGGTGGGAACCTAGGCCGAACGGTGGTTTCCGGTTCGGGCTCTCTTCCAGATTCGAAACTCCCTTTATTTGCTTAATGTGTTCCTCTGTGGATGCATGTCCTAGGCCCAGATTTATAAGGAGATTCTGGTCTCCAAGGTAATAAATGGTAGGTTTATGGACTCTATTGATTTTAAAAAAAATAACCTAACTGAAACCCACAACATAACCTAAAGAGATAGGAAAATCAATAACCTAAGTGAAACCCACAACATAACCTTAAGAGATAGGTATAGGTATCGACGTTAGTCCGCTTCCACATGCAATGATATTTTATTCAAATTCAAATTTATTGGAATAAAAATGAAAACTAGTCCCCGAGGTGTAGGACAGTCGGTGACGGAGTGTGTTGTTAAGCCACTCCGTGATGTTAAAGTCACCGGTTCGAAACCTGCGGGGACAAAAAATCCATCCATGTTAAGGGTTGGTGTAGCTCAGGCCGGGTGCGATCCCCGGGTGATTTTGACGGCTTAGATACCCCTGAGTCGCGGTTTCTTCTCAAGCCACAGGTTAATCGCAGGTCCTGCACAAATTAACAAACAAAAAAAAAAAATGAAAACTATTTAAAAAATAGTTATAATATTCCTCTTTAGCATGGGAGGTTTAGAAATTAGGTACCAAGTTCTATTTGCATTCTATTTAAAAATTGAACCAACCCCTTTATCTATTTGCATTCTTCCACAACTGATAAATCTGTGGTTGACTAGCAACAATATTGGCTCAACGGCTGCGTCTTAACATTTCCATGTGCAAGAAGCTTCAGCACTTGGATTTATTGCAGAGTTTCTTTGTGGGGAGCCTTCCTGATTTCATTTCAGAGTTTGCAAAGCTTTCTTTGTGGGGAGCCTTTCGGATTTCATTTGAGTTTGCAAAGCATCTCTCCTCGACAACTTTTCTAGTTCGATTCGTGCAGGCATTGGAAAATTGCTACGACTTTGTGTACTGAACATTTTTTACTATCTCTGAACAGTACAATCTCAACATTTCAGTGGGAAACCTCAGCAATGTGCAGTAGTTGTTGGTCGCTTATAATCCCTTTTGTCTGTGATTCCTCCCGAGTTGGAAAATCTGAGCGAAGTTGCAGAATCTATGGGTTTCTTCTTATAATTTGGTGGGAGAGATTAATAAGACTGTATTTCCATTTTTAAGATTTCACTTGTGTTTTGAATGTAAAAGGAGATTGAGATTGACTACTCTATATCACAGATTAAATCCACAGCTTGTCCTTGATAAGGTAATACTCTTTGATTCAATTGCAATTCTTACAGATATGGTTATAAAGCACAACTACATAACGGCTTGATGCCTTGCAACTCTTCTTAGCATATTGATTAATATTTTCAATATTAATTTTTTGGTATATTAGTTTACATTTTCAACATTTTTATTTATAACATTTTGTATCATATATTATTGATATGAACGTTTTTATATAATAAATTAGTATAGATTTATTTTATTTTAAAATTTATTAAGATTAAATAAGAATCAAATTTTAAGAAGTGTAATTTTTTTTTCAAAATTTCTATTCTAAAAAGAGTTAAAAATAATTTACATTTTAAAAAATTTAATATTTTCGAGATAAAATTGAATCTATATTGATTTAATTATTTTTTTCAATTTAATTTATTAACATTTGATTTATATGTGATCGATTGAATGTACTATATGAAATTAATTGCTACAAACAATAAAGAGCAACATACATGCTTATATTTTCTAATTTGCTTATTTGGTGAAGACTTTTTAAAAGAAATTTATTTTTTTTAGTTAATTTCTTGAATAGCACATTATTACATTCCGTGTTGTAGTATATAGGGTTCATTCTAAGTTGACTATATATAATTTAATTTCAGTTGACTTAATTTTTTTGAGTTTACTATATCTTAATTTAATTTCAGTTGAATTAAAAAATTATGTGTGAAACCTAGACATAGGCAATATATTTTTTTAAATATAAAATAATGTATTTTTTAACACATTATTGTTTGGAAAGTTTGAGGTGTTATTGTGGTCTTTGTTAAAACTCTAATCATAAGTTAGTTGGTTTAGTTGGTTTACTTAACTGTTATACAGTGACATGATACTTATGGTCTTCTTGTATTATATATGTACGTCTATGTACATGATTTTTTGAAGTATTGATGAATATAGAGTATGCATTTTCTGTCAATATTTAGTTATCTTTGTTTATCATAGTTTCTTTATTGCTTCTATTTTTTCCATTATATTTCTGTTTTTTTCTTCATTATGAATCTAACAGTGGTATGAGAGCATGTAGATGATCTTAGAAGCCTGCTGGTTTATCAGAGCCCATTTTTTATCTTAGTGACTGTGAGATTGTGAATGGATGAAGCATGGAGATGAAAGAAATCGTGAGAAGCCCGCACAAAAGTCCGGTGAAGAACGATTGAAAAGAGTTTGTATGTGTGCGTGGAAAACCGTCTGTGTGCATGGAGAGAGATAGACGCAATGAAGGAAAGAATGTTTGGTTATGTGTAATGCCCAAGAGCCTGTGAAGGAGCCGTCTGAGGGTTTGTGAGCAGCAAAATAGAGTCGCTCAAATTGCTTCGAGGGTTCGTAGTGAATAAGAGTGATGCACGAGCAGCCAAATCGTTCGAGGGTTTGTGAGCAGCAAAATAGGGTCGCTCCACATTAAAAAAAAATCTGGTAGAGTTTTTGGTTAAAGAAATTTTGGATAAAATTTTACAGTAAAGAAATTTCTAAGAGAAGTATGTTTTTATGAGTCTATTTTTTAATTTTATGAGTTACACTAAACCCTACTTCAAAGCATTGCCTCCTTCTTCCAGTGAGTGTTTTAAGTTTATTATTTTATTAATTGAAGAAAGAGTCATGGAGGAAACCAGAAGGCCAAGAGTGTTGGCCACAAACTAATATAAAATTGCAGAAATTTTGTTTTGTTGTCAAAATACTATATGCACAGTGTTTGAAATGGCACAAGTTTAAATGGAGAGTGGATCCATGGTTGTCGAAAGGGGTTTGAGGGATTCGACCTGACTGTTCACGATGCAGTTTGAACAATATTTGTTTTTATCATGTGAAAAGCATTAGTAACAACATCTGAAAGCTTGAAAATCATGCTCGCTTCCTTGAAAGGTTTGAAACCATAAGTAAAAGAATCGACCTCAAGCATATAGAAACCCTTACCTATAAGAAGGCACAGAGTTTTATGTCAATGATGGACACTTTTGACGTGTAAATGAAGATATGTTTGTTGTGATTCCTCCAAATGTTTGCAGAAACCCTACGATATGTGGTGGGGTGAGAGAGGCGTTGATTGAAGCATTAGACGACCAACTTAAGACAAAGATGTAACATCCCGCTTAGGCGCACTGAGTGAACTTATTCTTTGAGGACACTTGCTCACAAGTAATCCGGATTATTATGTTATTTAAACTTTTGATTTTGATTATGAGGCGTTATGGGTTGATGACATGTTGTTTTACTGCATTGGCATAGACAGGTGCTATTGACTCGGTTTACTGAGTGTGCAGGGTTTCGAACCTTAAGGATGCAGAGGCATCGATGGAACCCCTTGGACTCCGGATCGAGTCAGGGAGTGTACCATTGGGGTTTGATTGTTTTACTATGATATTAGTGTATCTAATTAGATGATATGATATGGATATGTTTTAACATGATTTGTTGATGATGCAGGCTGACGATAGCTTGCCAACCAGACTCACATGCAGATTAAATGGGTCACACAGTACTACTAGAGATGTTGAGGGAGAGGTGTGGATAGTACCCTTGCCATAACCTACTAGCACTCTCGTCGTGGCTCGAACTGTAGGTTAACGATTACCTAGTTCAAGAGGACCCACGATGCCCTGAGGGTAGACTGCGACAATCGCTCACGATGATTCTAAGGGGCACGCAATAAGGCATGGGCCTTATTCCTTAGAAGCCTTTAGTCTCCCACAAGTTCACTTGGCGGAGTGTTGACTCCAGGGGTCATTGATGTCTACCAAGTCAGCCAAGAGGTGAGTGGCACCCTTGGAGTAAATAGTGCATCCTGAAGGGCACGTCGCACAAGGGAACAGATGAGGCAAGTGTCACCCTTGGAGCACCTAGTACATCCTGAAGGGCATGTCATGTTGTTGATGGTAGAGGAATGAACCTAGATGGCCTTAGGATGAATAACGGGTTAAGTATTTTTAAAACAATTTCCCTAATTAAATGTCACCCAGTACAAAATTTAAGGTCTAAGTCTAAATTACACTAGTGGTAAAATTTTGTCTACCTTAAAATAAATAAATAAATAATAATAATAATAATAATAATCAAAATAAAAACAACTTAAATAATAATTATGATCTTCGTAAAATCTTGTAAGGAGTAAAAAATTTAAATTATTCATAAAAAATAAAAAGTGTTGGAATTAATTGTTTTATCTTTTTGATAATTTAAAATATACTAATTAAATGATAAAAGGGAAAAGGGTTAAAATTCCACACCTACCTTTTTGAGTTCTAATTAAAAAGGGGAAAGAGGGAAAATCTAAAATTTTAGTAAACTAGGAAAAGAGGTAACCATAAAAAGGGAAAAAGGGAAACTTAAGGGGAAAAGCGGAAGGTCAAACTTAGTAAAGCATCCACCATTTAAGAGCTTTCTAATTTAAACTGAACAAACAATTAAATAAAAATGAAAGTTATTAAAACCTGTAAGAGATTTTGGGGACACCTAGGAGTGATTCTAGGAGTAACTCTAGGTGGGTGAGGGAAATAAAGATAATTAATTAATTAAAGAAGTTAATTTATGGAGGAAGGAAGGGGATTGGGGACACTTGTACGGAGAGGAATTTTTAGGAATTTATTTTTAAAACTTTAATTAAATGATATTTTAGGAAAGAAAGGAAGTTCGAAACTCTATATAATGAAGGAGGGCGAAGGATGAAGGACCATATTCTGTTTGTGTAACGTTACGCTGTAGAAATATCTACTTGACTGATTTAACTTGTGGGAGTTGGGATACCCAGCTCGGTGAGGAGTGGTAGCTCGGCCTTGCGAGGCGAGCTGGGAACTATTCAAAACCTCTGGATAGTGTGTGTGGCCCCTTTGCGGCTCGAGGAAATAAGGGGGAAGAAGATTACCCCTAGCATTGGCTGGGAGGTACCAGTGAAGTCTCGACGGTCGGCGAGAAAGAGTTGCACGGAGAGCGCAAGACGTCATTTAGAGTGGGCGATTAGGCAACGGTACGCTCTCTTGATTTTGTATGGTAGATTGTATTAGGACTTATGCTTGGATCTACTTATATAATGGAAAAGTAAAATGATGTTTTTAAAATTGATGACTGAAACTTTCCTTAGCCTAGCTCAATGGTTGTTGACTCCCATGGCCTTCGTTATCCCGCATGTTTTGACCACCTTGCTGTGTGATTGTGACCTTCGTGGTTGTTTAGCCTTCATCCCTAGATCACTAGTCCTTGCCTGAGAAATCATCCAGGAGCCTGATCTATGGTCGTCCCCTTAGCGTTAAAAGACCTATGGATCTCAACGCCCTATTTTTCTGTGCGAGGGTGAACAAAGGATGTCCCTGTCAGCCGTCTACCTCTATTGTTGTCTTTGGCTGAAGGTTTGTCTTGCATCCTGATGCGTTTTTTTCTTACCCTGCAGAATTTGATTGTTGGCAAAGTTTTTCTATAAACTCGGCATGTTTATACCTAGTGTTATCTCATTTTTACTTCATTTTTATATCTCGTTGGACATTTCTGCGTATTGCATTCTTGAATGCATTACATTGTTGGTTATTGGCTCTGCGTTTTAAAATGTTGAAGGCATTTTATTCACTGAAATATGGCTCTGCATTTTCATTTTAATTGACTGTGATTCCTTACATTGACAACATTGGGGACTGCGTCCTGCATTTCTTTTTACCGGTGCAATTCTTAACTGGGCGATTTATTTCTGGAATATTTTACTCGAGCGATTGTTTTTTTTACCCGAGATCTTCATGGTTAATACCTATGTTTTATTTTCCTTTTCAGACAGAGATAATGACCCTGCGTTACCTCATCATTTTATGGATAGCGTTTTAAACAATGGGCTTTTGCATTTACACCTCCATTGCTCTGCACTCATAAATTTTGGCCTACAATTTTCTCTGCAAACTAATGTGTCTCTTGGGAAAAATTTTTGCTAAAGAACCGATTTCTCTTTAATATGGTGCCTTCAATTTAAAAAGAACCAAAAATCCATTACCTTCCTTGTGCTCGCTGCTACCTATATTAAGGGATTCCACTTAACCAATTGATAACTATTAGTGGAATGGTAAGTACAGAAAACGATTCTCTGGTTCACAGCCTTTCATTGCATGTAAGAGTCTTATTGTTGTTGGTGTTCCTTTCCAAATAAGCGTAAATTCGCATTCACTATGTAATGGTAGTCACTGCCAGTTATTATTTTTCCCAACTTTGTTTTTCTCCTTTTGAATTTAGTTATGACAACTTGTGTTTCTTAGAGTGAACAGTCATGCACCCAGTAGACCAAAAACACTTGAAGATAATTAGTTTCTTGTCGAGATCTTACGCGAATCTACCATTTGCATTTTCCTGATAACGAAATTTCAAATGACATAGTTAATATAATTAGTATATTGTGTGGAACCTTTGTACCTTTGGCGTTTTCCTGGATAACATGCACATATTTGAACCCTTTTGTGTTATCCTTAAATCTATCGGAGACTTATGTTTTTCCTCTACAACCTGTAATTCATTGTTGGGTAATTTCCCCCTGGGTAAGGAAGACCAAGTTCGATGCACCTACATGCATTCAAATTTCATTCTGAGGTAGACATGATTTTTTTGGAGATCAACTTTGATTCACATGAAAATGTAGGTGCAGGGACCCTGTACATATTCAATAACTAGAGTCCCGATAGGACTGTAAAACTTCCTATCAAACGATGTCTTTCCTCTATTTGATTTGGTTTGATTTTATGAAATAATAGTTGCACAATATAACTATTAATACTTGATGCATTATAAATAAATAAGCTATTCCTTCAATTCAAAATTTTGGAGCAACATTCTAATTAAAAAGTTCTTTTTTTATTTTAGAAAATAGTATCTTTACACTTATTGTTAGTGATCTAAAAACGCTCTTTATTTTTATGCCAAAAATTGTGTGCCCATGCAATGTAAACAAGTGAAGCCCGTGCCTTTTGAAAATATATAAAAATATATAAAATAATTATAAAACATTAATTATCTTTGCCACTATAATTACTCCCAGTGCAATTATTTGTCCTTACTCGCACAATTGTCGCGATGTATGATTCCGCACCTTGTTTAATGTTGCTAATTGCATTAATGAAATGATATGAGTTATTGTAGTCGGACTATTGTAGGAATGCATCATAGATGGTAATTGCATCAATTAAATTGATATGTGTTAATGTAGTCGGACTATTTGTTGGAATGTGTCATAGGTGGTAATCGCGTCAATTAAATTGATATATGTTATTCTAGTCAGACTATTGTTGGAATGTGTCATAGATGGTAATTGCATCAATTAAATTGATATGCGTTATTGTAGTCATTCTTATTCTTTGTCGATTGAATGTCATACATTGCTTCCAGGTGCTTGATGTGCTTTTATGATTGATCATTATGTTGTTGTTGTGTGAGTTGTATGTGTTGTGTCCGTCGTCGTGTTGCGATGTTGAGTATAATGTCATTATTACCTTTTTACACACACACACAAAAAAAAAAAAAATTGCACTTGTTATGTGAGACTTGATTTCGTAACAAAACAGGAGGGATGTTACAAAAGAACAGATTTGATGGTACACATTCCATATACTATAGTGGTGTTTTTTTTTTTTTATGATTGAAGGAGCACATGTTTTATGTTATCATCTTTTTTAATTTTTTGAAGTGGCATGTAAATAAGCTATAAAGCTTTTCATAAAGAATATTAAAATATTTCTTTATGAGGGTTATAACTTTATACAAGATCCCTTAAAAACTTTTGGAGTGATAAGTGGATTTCATTTAAGTTTATTTCAAAAAAAAAAAAGAGTTTATTTCAAGGGAAACTCAAAGAGTTATAAGGTGCATTCTTTTTGCAATAGAATTAAAAGAAAGACCAAGTTTGGTGGAGGTAAGGTTTTGTTTTGTATGGAGGATTTTTTTCCTTTTTAAGGAGTTTTTTAAAGTTTGTAAAAGGAGTTATAGGGGATCATCATCATTCAACAAATTGCATATTTGTCTTTGTGTCCTTGACCCACCCGAAATTGAATAAGGGGGTATGTATTAGGATCTTTGTGTGCATCTAAGTTATTGGTCATCTCTTTTCCATATTCTGCATAATGGCAAGAATTGAAGAACTATTTAAAATATTGTGCACATTAATTAACTCAACTATAGAATCTACAATTGCAATAAACAAGTGCATTCTTAGTACAGTGATTACTTGTTTACAAGTAACGCACATGAAGATTGATATTTTCAAACTTCAAAACAAAATGTTATCTAATGAGTTAAGTTTGCTTCGACAGCAACAATGTGATTTCAACAAAAAAAATGACATCAAGGATCAAAATAATGAAGACATTCAGTTGACTAGTGATGACAGTCATAAACATAAAGATGAGTTGGATAAATTCCCTATGAAAGAAAATGTTTCGGATGAATGTGGAAAAGAAATTAGAATTGTTCGACCATGGGAAGAATTACGCTTTAAATGAAATTGATATGGACTAGGATATGAAAATGATGCTAACAACCTTTTTCATATTCCTAATTATTGCGAGCCTGTTTTCTTTGTGAGTGGAGGTTTTTTGAATGATGATAAGATGACAGAGCTTGAGGATATTGGTAAGGAACAGGTACAGGATATTGTTGTTGATGATGTTGTTACAAATATTCTAGATCATGATAATAATTCAGATAAAGAACCCATACAGTGAAAACATTGTCATTGGTTTGGCCATGATAAGTCAAATTGTCTTGATCTTCAACCATGCAGATTTTGTGGGAAGAAAAATCACCCCTTAGTAAGGTGCAAAAAGTGCAAGCGGAAACAACTTCATTTTGAATGGTTATCGAATTGGTGTTGGCTTTTGGAAGCCAATTTTTTAGATCGTTCTTATCGATGGATTTATACACAAGTACAAGTGTACTTGATTGGAGATATTTCTACAGTTGACAGACATGGATGTTTTTCAAGATTTGATGATTTAGGGTATGATCGGGGCCCAATTGATGTAGTCTTCTTAGTTGAAGATCGAGTCTTCAGACTCCGCCGGAAGACAATTTGATGTGTTGGATATCTTCTTGTCCATACTTGCGGATGAAGGTCAAGGGAATTGGAACCACTTGTCCCTGATAGGGGGGGAATCTAGTTTAGTTAGGTTCCAATTTTGATTTTGAGTCAGGCTCCAAGTTTGATTTAGAGCCTGTGAACAGATGATCTAGTATGCAACCTAGTTCTTGGTATGCAGTCTTGTTCCTGAAAATATTATTGTTGATATGGTTTCTGGTCAGCTTAAAACCACCATTTGAACAGAAGACATGAAGTTCTGCTTGTTACATTTTCATATTTTTGAGCCTTGGGCTCTTGTTAGTTTATGGTCAACTTAAAACCATGCCATTTAGTAGAAGAAATTAGCTTCTACTAGACATTCAGTTTGTGGTCATCCCAAAAGCCAACAAATGAGTTTGTGGTCACCCTTAAACCACCAATTTAGTAGAAGACATCAGCTTCTGCTATTTTTTCAGAGTTCAAAGAGCATCTTCAATCAGCCCTTTGAATATTCGCTTGACACATGTGATTTTCAAGTAGTGGTAGTTTTTTAGGAAAAAACAAACTTATGATTAAGGGAGGATGTTAAAACGATGATCATAAGTTAGTTGGTTTAGTTGGTTTACCTAATTGTTATACAGTTACATGACATTTATGGTATTTTTATATTATATATGTACGTCTATGTACATGATTTTTTGAATTATTGATGACTATAGAGTATGTCTTTTCTGCCAGTATTTAGCTATCTTTGTTCATCATGGTTTCTTGATTGCTTCTATTATTTCCATTATATTTATGCTATTTTCTTCATTATGAATCTAACAGTCTTCACGTCCTTCAAGAATATAAATTAATTACACAATTAATATTGCTTCCATCAATGAATGTAAATGTGGCATCCCCCCAAAAAATAAAATACTTTTTGAAATTTAAAATTGTTGGAAATTTATTCCATTTTTAGTAAATTTGAATTTGGAAAAATTTTGCCATTTATGGAAATTCCAAATTTCGAATTTGATATTTGTAATTAATTACTATGATTGTTGGGCAGAGATCTGATTTAACTCAACTAACTATTTGACTATGAAACTTGTATAAAAATAGAATAATTATATTAATTGTAGGAGGACAAATGGAATGACCATGTTAAAATCAGCTGACCATGAATCCATGAGTGGGAAACATGTTGGAACTACCTCTGGGATGATTATTACAAGTGGAAAATTAGATATTTGGCCATTGTTAGCCCCTAAAAATCAGGGATTTAGGAAGTTGTGAAAATTCCCAAGGGAGGGAAAAAGACCTGGGCAAAATTGATAAATAGCATATGTGAGGAGGCAGGATGTTGCCAAGTATGTTGGGGAAAATGATTTTGAGTTCTCTTACTATTATGAACACTACGGATTGATTATGAGGCAAGAGGAGTCTACTGGAACGGAAAGACATTTGTTGAGGAGGAGCTTCAAATTTTTCCCTCATGGATTCATGGTCGGGCTAGGGGGTGAATCGAGCAAGTGTTTCATGTTCTACGGTTGGGAGGAACGTGGTTGTTCCCTTTTTCTTCCCACAAGTTGGTTCAGATATGTTGTTATATTCCTCTATGTCTGAATGATTTTATATATGATGCAATGTATTTGTTAAATCTGAACTGAAATGCTTTCCATTTTCTGTTTAAATGCTCGTATATCTGATGTAGTGTATTCCTTAAATCTGAATTGAAATTATGTTCCATCTCTTTGAATTATTTAGGCACATTTGTAATGCATCTATTTAATTTGGTATGGATACAATAACCTGGGTGAAATTTGTTCAAGGATAGTCGGAAGTAAATTGTAAGGTAAATTCTGGAATAGTCCCTTTATAAACTAGGTTATTACCACGGAGGCAGTTGTAGGGTAATTACCACTATTTTGAAACTCCAGTGTACAAAATTTTATGTATTGTAAATGGAATTGAACCTGAGAACTTTACATAGGGTATTTATACTTCGGTAAGAAAATCATGCGCCATGTTACGATAATGATTGGGGTTTGTTTGGGTACCTAAAAGTCCAAAAACAAATAAAATCTAAGTACGACAGGAATCACAATCAATATTTCTTTTACCTATATATGTATATGCTTAAGTATTATAGTGGAAATGCGCAGAATTACGAGTACAAGAGTTGTAAGTGATTTCCACCGATATATCTACATTTTTTTCCTTTTAGAGCTTAATCCCAACAGGGTTCACATACAACTGGAAAACAGATAGATATTCAATCTATATATATACTATTAATAAGTAGGAGTCTAAAGAAGTATAATGCGTCGTAAGCATAAGGGTTTAGAGACATTTATTCAGGACCTTTACCGATAAAATAACTTAGACTTTTGTTTAATGGCATAAACCATAGAGAACAAAATGGTGTGGAAAAAATAGAGGTCAATCGGGTTTCGGCGATTACACACGTTGATCACAAAAGACAAAGACCAGGTTGTATGCCGAATCGTGAAATGTGAAAGACTGTGGCGCTGTGTTTTGGGTTTTTAGGGTTCGGGATTTCGGGGTTTACGAACACCTGACATGCAAACAAAATGAATAGGAATGTCGAATCGCGAAACGTGAAAGGACTGTGGCCCAGCGTTTTCGAGGTTTCGGGGTTTGGGATTTTGGATTTTAATAGAGCAAAGGAACTCCATGTATATGTAACAAGAAAGTCTCAAATGCTGAAATATCAACCTTGCAATTAAAAGAACAATTAAATGTGCAGAACTGATTACTTTGACAAACTCAGACCCCATTCTTCCTTTTCATTTCTCTATATAGATTCCCTTAGATGGTGATAATGATCTAAGAAATGTCGATGTATAAATAGGAATGACAATGATTGAGTACTCGTATATTTTGGTAATAAGTTATGCAAAGCAATAACATCACTAAAGTATCGATGCATGACCAGGATACGCATTTAATAGGATTATATGCATATATTTGTATCTTTCTTGATATCTGTACAACAAATTAATATTCTAGAGCCCCTTATCTTTTGTTGAGATGTGATTCAAAATATGTGGGCCTTTGGAAATGCATAGATTCCATACAATGCATAAGAACTCAGACTGTACAGACAACAACTACGGAAAAATAGTAGAGAACAACATTCTAACTAAACCTCAGTAAAATTTTTGGAATTCATAACGACAAAGAATATGATGGTTGAATTCCTTTTGAGGAGTCATTCAATAATAGACCCTTACTCGGCAAGAATGAAGATTCATTTTTTTTGCCACCCGAAAAGATTTTACATCTCTTAAACTATAACCTTTCTCTCCTCTATCTTGGACCAATACTTACACCTTTCGCGTTTCGGGGTTTCGGGACTCCGACATCTTCTTGCCCTTTGGAATTCTAGGTGTCGAAACACCAAAACCTAGTCACGCTAAACCAATTCGGGGTTTTGTGTACCAAAATTTCGTGACTTGCGGAGACAAGGGATCTTTCCCTTTGGTTTTTCGAGTGTCGAAATGCCGAAAACCTTTTTCACGCTAAACCGATTCGGGGTTTCGTGTACCAGAATTTCGTGACTTGCATAGACAAGGGATCTTGCCCTTTGGTTTTCCTGGTGCCGAAACGCCAAAAACCTTTTTCATGCTAAACCAATTTGGGGTTTTCTTGTACTGGGATTTCACGACTTACTAAAATAAGGTGTCTTGCCCTTTGGTTTCCTAGGTGCCGAAATGAAAACTGACAACCACGTGTCCCTCCTATGGATGACCGCGATCTTTTATCCTTGATCCACAGTTGTGATCTTTTCGGGATAATCAATGGTCTCGATCAATCCTGGATTTCTCCTTTCAAGAATATGCGAGAGTCTTCACTCCCTTTTCCTTGGTGTCCAAATCCCCGATGGGCTTGGATCTTTGACATCTATCCTCCAAATTGGATAGTCCAGATGCTTTTGGGACTTGACGAGTCCTCTTCCTTCTGCTGTTACGAGGTTTAAACCTCGCGCACCTTTTCTAGATCCGATGACTCGCAATTTCAGCACTTCTCCCCGAAGTGTCTCCACTGTTCATTCAACTGCTCTCCTGCATGACCTCTGAGAGGTTAAACTCTGTGCATCCAGATCCTTTTGATATAACGGTAGTTTTGCTTCCCCCTGAGCTTTATTTTTTGAACCTCAAAGGTTCCTTCGACCTAAGTTTAGATGTTGCCTATATAAATATGAGTATGTTGGAGTAGTTTAAGAGTTAAGAGAAGTGATATAATTATGGACAGAATTTATCCACATAAGCTTTTCGGTTCGAAGTAAAACTAGAGTGGCATAATAATGTCATTATGGACATAAATGAATCTCACCTTCGCTTAAATTCGAAGCTTAAATGAAATAGAATTATGTCATAGAATTTATTTATTTTTATGGTGAATTTGAGGTTCTTTACATATGGTATCAAAGCAAAAGCTACAACACTGGGCCTGAACAGGGCCACATTAATTGCTTAGTATATATTCTAATTTATTAAAAAACTAATAAATCTTGTGGTTACAAATAGAAATCCTTTATGTTTTTTGTTGATTATGGCAGCTCAAGAAGGTGCAGAAATTAGGATGGAAGGAAATCCGTAGCAAGGACCTCTGGGAGATCCAATATAGAACAGTGATGGAAGTTCGCCCATGAAGGTGTTGGAAACAATGATGAATCTTATTGTTGAACTACAGGTTTTCAAGGCCGACAAAAAAAAATTGAAGAAAGCACAGCATGAACAACAAGAGATAAATGAAGTCCTATTGCATAGTATAGTAACCAAGAAAAGCCCAAAAGATGATAACCTTGATGAAGAAGTCAGCAAAAGAGCCTCCAAGAATTATGGACTGAAAACAGAAAAAGGAGATAGTTCGTACCCATTGTTATATGCAAATTCTACCAAGTGTAGGTAGTCTTCCCACTTGTTTAGTTTTGTTCTTACATACATGAAGAGCATATCCTCTATGATTTGGTTTGTCCTTTCGGTCTATCCATTTGTTTGTGGATGATAACTCATACTGAAATTCAAACTAGTATTTATCCCTGCAAACAATTCCATCCAAAAAGCGGATGTGAATTTTACATCTCTATCTGAAATCACCATTTTAGGAATACCATGCAGTCTAAAAATTTCTTTCATGAATATTTCAACAACATTTATAGCTTTAGAATTAGACTTTACAGGAATAAAGTGTGAAAACTTATTGAGTTTATCGATTACAACCATGATAGAATTATTATGTTTCTGAGTTTTAGGCAAACCTATTATAAGGTCCAACGATATGGTCTCCCATTTCCATTCTGGTACTGGTAATGACTGTAATAGGCTCGCTTGATGCTGGTGTTCGGCCTTAACCTGCTGACAATCCTGGCACCTAGCCAAGTATTCTGTTGTTTTGCCTTTCATATTAGGCGAGAAAAACAATTTTCTAAGTGTTGTTATCCTTTTTTTGGTAACCCGGATGGCCAAAATACGGTTTCTTATGCACTTCATCCAAAACTGTTAATTTTAACTCTGTTGAATCTGGTATGTAAAGTCTATTTTTAAATCATAATAATCCCTTCTTATCGATACTTAAATCTGGTTTATCTGAGTCTGCGGTACTATTTTGTAATTCTGCCATCATCTTAGTGTAATTTCCATTGCTAATATTGGTCGTCCTTACATTTTGTTCCAGATCACTTTCTGCCCTACTGATATTTACCTCAAATAACCCATGGACTCTTCTGCTTAAAGCATCTACTACTTTATTTTCTTTTCCTTTGATATGATTGACTTCGAAGTCAAATTTTCTCAAGAAGGCTAACCATCTGGCTTGTCGTCCATTGAGCTATGGTTGACTAAATAGATATTTCACAGCGCTAGTATCTGTCAATAGTAGAAATTTCCTACCCATTATGTAGTGTCACCACATTTTTAATGTGTGTATTATTGCTGCCAATTCTAAGTCTTGAGTGACATAATTTCACTCATGTTCTTTTAATTTCCGAGACTCATAAAAAATAATGTGTCCTTCTTGAGTTAGGAAACCACCTAGTCCCTCTTTACTTGCATCAACACATACTGTAAAGTCTTTATCTGGGTCTTCTACCTTCAAAATGAGCGCCGATGTCAATAATTCTGTCAGCTTGTTAAAATTGTCTTGACACTTTTGCGACCAGTTAAACTTGGTCCCTTTATTTTTTAATGATGTGATAGGGTAGGGTATCTTGGAAAATCATTCTATAAACCTACGGTAATATCCGGTGATTCTCATGAATGACCAGATATTTGCTACATCCTTAGGTACTCGCCATTCCATAATGGTTTTTGTCTTATCCAAGTCTACGACAATGCCTTCTGCTGAAATTACATGGACTAGATATTGTATTTATTTTTGATAAAAGTCACACTTGTCAAATTTGGCATACATTTTGTGTTTTGTCAACGTTTGTAGCACTATCCTTAAGTGTTCATCATGTTCTTGCTCCATTTTTTAATAAACCAAAATATCATCGATAAATACTACCATGAACTTGTCTAAGTATTGACTGAAAATACTGTTCATCAGGCACATAAACTTGGTTGGAACATTAGTGAGTCCAAAAGGTATGACTACGAATTCGTAGTCTCCATATCTTGTTCGAAAAGATGTTTTTTTTATGTCCTCGTCTTTTATCCTAATTTGATGATAACTGGATCATAAATCCAACTTTGAAAAGATCTTGGCCCCACCCACTTGATCGAACAGATCATTTATCCTTGGTAAGGGGTATTTGTTCTTAATAGTCATTTTGTCCAGTTGTCTATAATCGATACATAGTATTAGAGTACCTTCTTTCTTTTTCACAAAGAGGACTGGTGCTCCCCATGGCGAGAGACTCGGTCTGATGTACTCTTTGTCCAACAATTCCTGTAATTGTATTTTTAATTCTATCAGTTCGGGTAGACTCATTCGGTAGGGTGCTTTTGAGATAGGGGTTGATCCGGGTAGTAATTCTATGGACAAATCTATTTCCCTTCTAGGAGGTAATTCGGGAATCTCATTGATGCAAGAGCATCTCTCCACGTCAACCAGCTAGCCAGCCAGCCACGTCAGAAAATTCAAATTGTGTGTTGAAGAGAGGCGCGGTCCTCATCTAAAATTTGAATGAATGTAATTTAATGTTTTAGGCTATTGAGCCATGAAGTCATTCCTTTGCACAGGCTATAGGTAGATAGGAATTTAATGCTTTGAAGTCTGAGATCTAGATTCGATTTGTGGACTAGACAACCCTTTAAATGCCATTGAATAGGGTAGGTAGATTGGAGGGAAGAGCTTGAAGAGACCCCTTAGGTAAAATATCTTTTGGGGGGGGTCTCATTTGGTAGTAGTTAGCATAGAGAAGAGAAGAGAAGAGTTGAGACCTTGTTACAAGCCTTGCTCAGGAACACCTTGTACAAATAGGCATTTTCCATTTAATACAAACAACATTTTTTCCTCCATATTTCCTGTGTTGAATGAATGTTTGTGTGTTCTCAAATTATGTTGTAGTTTTTCATTTGCAGGAGTATGTTTGGTTTCAGGATTGAGAGGTCTTTGGTGGCTTCACACCATGAGGGTGTGATAGAACGCTACGGGTTATGATAGCCATGCACAGAGGGTGCATTTATGAATTCTGTGGGTTCATATAGAGGCATGCCAGGTGGGAACAGAAGCTTAAATCAACAACTCGGGAGGAAGACCTCAAGGTTGTTGAATACCTTGGAGGCAAGGCTGTGTATGAGAAAACATAGTTGCAGACAGAATCTCTGAGGAGTTCTATGAAGCTCTACCAAGAGGGCATTGAGCCAGTGCAAGGAGCGCACAAAAGAAGAACTCTGATGTGAGTTCGGATTGAAGTCAAAAGAACTAAGGATTATGAGAGCCTATGCCAAGTGGGCATTGAGCATATGCATAGTGATGCATTGAGAAGAACACTGCTGTGAGTTTAGATTGAAGTCAGAATCACTAAGGATTTTGAGAGTTCTGACAGGAGGGCATTGAGCAGGTGCATAGGGCATATAGAGGGGGACAGAACTATTGGATGTTATGTAAGAAGATACTCTACCAGGTGGGCATTGAGTAGGTGTGTAGACAGGCACAAGAGGAGAAAAGAACTCCTTATGTTCTGGAATTAGTAGAAGATTCCAAGAAGAAGGATCTTCATAGGGTTTCTGAACACCCTGAGCACTCAGCAAGAGGTTGATTGAGAAAAGGATAGCCAGGAGGGCATCCAAATTCTCCATCTGAGGGAGAAAGGGAAAAAAGGAATTATTCCCTTTGGGGTCTGAGTATTTGGAAAGCTCAAAAGAGATAGCACCTTTATGTGAGTGAAGATTCTGTAGAAGCGCACAAGTCAGAATCATTCAAGGATTTAGGAGCAAAGCTCAGGAGGGATAGCGTTCATATATGCATAGGTGAGACTCAAAGTGAAGAGCTCGCAGAGGAAAGAAGACAAAGGTTGAGGCCTTTGAACAATTGAAATTCTTCAAAGTATTGGAAGAAAGGTGCTAGAGCTCAGGAGGAACAATATCTTCCATTGGATCAACTGAGAAGACCTAGACTGTTGGAGATTTCACGTCCAGGGAGCAGCAGGAGAAGCGCATAGGCGAGAGGATATGAACCATCTAATCTTAAGTGAAGAACCCGATAGCTGTTGGATTTGTCAAGGGTTTCCCAAGGTTTAAACCCTCGCAGGCGGAAACGAAAGTCCTGAAAGGGAAAAAGAATCTGAGTCGTATGTTGGAGAGGATATGCATCATGAGATCACCCATATCAGGGATTCGAATATCGGAGGTCAGAGGAGAAATCCCTTCGACTTCGCGAGCAGAAAAGTTGCGAGAGGATCGCAGTCGTCCATCTAAGGAGGACAGGTGGCAGAGATCAAGGGATCTCGCGAACTCGGAGGTTCGCAAGGTGACAGCCCAAAGGTTGGGCACTCCAAGTCGTGAGTGGAGAAGTGGTGAGAATATCGGGACTGTCCATCTGAGGAGGACAGGTGGTAGAGATCTAGGGATCTCGCAAAATCGAAGGTTCGCAAGGTGAGAGTCTAGGATTTGGGTGCTCTAAGTCACAAGTGGCGAAGTCACAGGAGAATCGTAGCCATCCATCTAAGGAGGACAAGTGGAAAGAATCGCGGAGTCGGAAAAGTGCTAAGAGCCAAGGCTTGTGTGGACACATGGAAGAATCACAAGGTGGGCCCGTGGAATAGACAGGCAAACACGCATTGTTCATTGAAGAGAGTCAACACCCCGTTGACTTTTCGTGTCTCAGGGGTTCGTAAGATAAGAGAACGAAAGTCCAACATTTCGACTTGGGAAGTGGTGAAAGGCAAGAAGTGCTTGTTTTAAGCCTAGCTGGTGGTCACGCACGAAGGGCACTGACAAGGGAAGGATTTATACCTGTCTCGCGATCTCGGATATCGCGGGATTAGACAGGAGGAGTCGAGAGCTTCGACTCGCGAACTCGCGAGAGGCGAGTTGTGATAAGCGCCTTTCGAGGTAGGCCTTGTTCATAGCGATGTGGTCACATGGGAAAGGTGGAGCTCGTGCCTAGTGTCGTTCACACAAGGGAGCTTCCCAAAGGACCTATGGATCGATTTAGAAGAGATTCTAGCAGGGAACCAAGGATTCGCTTCAGCTCAAGAAATATAACGAATGATCCTTGAAACCGGGAGGTCGCACAGAGGATCTATAGAGGTAGAAGTGGTGAGATCCTACTCATGAGATTCCTCTCTCATCCTTGGAAATCCTCCTGGATCCCAAACAAATTTCTAGAGTTGTTCATCTTCTCCTTTTCCCTGTTGTTGTTGCTTATGTTGTTGCGCTGCTACTACTACTTCTTCTTCTACTTCTTTGCTCATATTCTCCTTGATGACAGTCTCTTCTAATCTGATCATCAACTTCCTGATCATCTCGATCACTTCATCCAGCTTCTTTAGTGGTTGTCTCTCTTCATGCAGTCTCCTCAGCTGCAAAAATTTTCTGCAATTAAGCATATCACTGTGATCTCCTTTGCCATCTTCTTCATATTCATCATCTTCTGTGGCACTGAGTCTCCACTCTGTTGTAGACTTCAGCTCTTCAGTCTCTTAATGAATAACCTGTTGTTCAATCACCTTCTCTGATAGCTCAACTTCTGCCAGTTATCCTACTGGCTCTGGATTTTTCAGCCAATCCTCCAACATCTCCAGCTCCATCTCCCATGGAGTGAGTAATCTATCTGCCTGCTCGTCGGCTTCTTCTGCTGCCAGCTTTAGTGTTGCAGTTTCCTTCTTTCTAGCTTCCTAGATAAAAGTATTGAGCCATTCCTCAGAATGCTCTTCTTCTTCTACTACTTGGGCAGTCTCAAATACCTGCTCCAATTCTTCTTTGACAGTCTCAGCAGGTTGTCTTTCTCTTGCTGCTGCATCTGCAACACAGATCTCTGCCTCCACTAGGCATTGTGGTAGGAATACATGAATTCCCCCAATCATTTGAATATTTTCCTGATCTTCCTCTTCTGTTAGCTGCACCTGTTGATCCAAATATAACTCTACGCTCATCTCCTCTGTCATCTCCTCAAGATGATTCAAACTCACCTCTGAGTTCATGAGACCCTCAGATAGTCTCATCTACTTATCCCTACCCACCTAGAAAATTGGGATTTCCCTGCTGCCCTCTTGGAAATCTATGAGATCAAATGATCTCATCTCTGTTCCCTTGCCCACTTGGCAATTTGGAAATTTTTCGCTGACCTCTTGGCAATCTATGAGATCCTGTAGTGATCTCAATTCATTGCCCTCTTAGCAGTGTGAAATTACCCAACTGTCCTCATCACATTCTGTGAGATCCCACAGTGATCTCAACTCTTTGCCCACTTGGAAATTGGGAATTTATTCTCTACCCTCCTAGCAGTGCTTGAGATCTTCAGCCGATTCCAATTCATCCTCAACATCACCGAGATTTCTCCCAGTTCCTGGTTCACATATGTGAACCCTTTCTTCTTTTGGTTTGTTGAGGTTTTCAGCAGGCCTCAACCATAATTTTAATAGATTACACTGTCTTTTAGCCATATCGTTGTCTATTTTCCCTACTTGGCAAATTTATTGATGTCACTCTGAAACCTTGAGTGTTTCCAGCCTCTTCCACAGTCCTCCTGACTGTCTATGGACTGTTGCCTACCTGTAAACAATCCTCTACAGAGTCCTCAATACTCTATCCTCTTTTGCCTTCTCCCTCTGCTTGAAATATACAAACAAAGTTCTCACTCTGATACCACTTGGCGTAGACACCACCTCTACCTTAGCAGAGTCTCTGCGCGACCTCCCGGTCTTAAGGATCATTCACTATATTTCATGAGCCAAAGAAGCTCCTTGATTCCCTGCTGGAATCTCTTCTAAATCGACCCATAGGTCCTTCGGGAAGCTCCCCTGTGCGAACGGAACTAGGCGCAAGCTCCACCTTTCCCAAGCGACCACAATGCTATGACCAAGGCCTACCTTGAAAGGCACTTTTTAGAACTCGCCTCTTGCAAGTTCGAGAGTCGAAGCTCTCGAATCCTCCTGTCCAATCTCGTGATATCCGAGATCGCGACACGGGTATAACTCCTTCCCTTGTCAGCACCCTCTGTGCGTGACCACCAGCTAGGCCTAACATTAGTGCTTCTCGCCTTTCACCACTTCGCAAGTTGAAAGGTTGGACTTCTGTCCCCTTATCTTACGAACCCCCAAGACACAAAAAGTTAACGGGGTGTTGAATCTCTTCAATGAACAACATGTGCCCGTCTGTCTATTCCACGGGTCCACCTTGCGATTATGCCAGGTGTCCACATGAGCCTCGACTCTCAGCACTTCACCGACTCCATGATTGATGCCACCTGTCCTCCTCAGATGGATAGCTGCGATTCTTTTGTGACTTTGCCACTCACGACTTAGAGCACCCAAATCCTGGACTCTCACCTTGCAAACCTCCAAGTTCACGAGATCCCTAGATCTCTGCCACCTATCCTCCTCAGATGGACGGTCTCGATCTTCTCGCCACTTCGCCACTCATGACTTGGAGCACCCAACCTTTGGGCTCTCACCTTGCGAACCTCTGAGTTCGCAAGATCCCTTGATCTTTTCCACCTGTCCTCCTCAAATGGACGGCTGCGATCTTCTCGCAACTTCACTGCTCGGGAATTCGAAGGGATTTCTCCTATGACCTACAATGTCTGAATCCCCAATATGGGTGATCTCGTGATGCGTGTCCTCTCCAACGGAGAGCTCAGATTCTTTCATCCTTTTAATACTTTTGCTTCTACCTGCGAGGGTTTAAACCTCGGGAAACCCTCGACAGATCTAATGGCTTTCAGGTTCTTTTCTCAAGATCTAAAGGTTCATATCCTCTTGCTTGTCTGCTTCTTCTACTGGTCCTTGGACATGAAATCTCCAACAGTCCAGGTCTTCTCGGTTGATCCAATGGTATCTATTGCTCCTCTCGAGATCTGGCCCTTTTCTTCCAATACTTAGAAGAATTTCAATTGTTCAAAGGCCTCAACCTTTGTCTTATTTCCTCTGCGAGCTCTTCATCTTGAGTCTCACCTGCGCGTATATGAACCCTATCCCTCCTGAGCTTTTCTCCCGAATCCTTGAAGGATTCTGACTTCTGCACCTCTACAGAATCTTCACGCACACAAAGGTGCTATCTCTTTTGAGCTTTCCAAATACTCAGACCCCTAAGGGAATAATTCTTTTTTTCCCTTTCTCCCTTAGATGGAGAATTCATATGCCCTCCTAGCTATCCTGTACTCAAGAAACCTCTTGCTGAGTGCTCAGGGTGTTCAGCAAACCTGTGAAGATCCTTCTACTTAGACTCTTCTACTAATTCTAGAACTCAAGGAGTTCTTTTCTCCTATTGTTCATGTCGGCACACCTACTCAATGCCCACCTGGCAAAGTATCTTCTTACAGAACATCCAACAATTATGTCCCCTTCTGTGTGCCCTATGCACCTACTCAATTCCCTCTGGGCAGAACTCTCAGAATCCTTAGTGATTCTGACTTCGATCTGAACTCACAGCAGATTTCTTCTCAATGCATCACTATGCATATGCTCAATGCCCACTTGGCAGAGACTCTCAGGATCCTTAGTTCTTCTGACTTCAATTTGAACTCACAGTAGAGTTCTTCTCCTATGCACTCCTTGCACTAGCTCGATGCCCTCCTGGAAGAGCTTCACAGAACTCCTCAGAGATTTTATCTGCAACTGTGTTTTCTCATACACAACCTTGCCTCCAAGGTATTCAACAACCTTGAGGTCTTCCTCTTGAGTTGTTGATTTCAGCTTCTGTGCCCACCTAGCATGCCTCTATCTGAAACCACAGAATTCAGAAATGCACCCTCTATGCATGGCTATCAGAACCCGCAATGTTCTGTCACACCCTCATGGTGTGAAGCCCCAAAGACCTCTAAAGATTGAAACCAAACATACTCCTACAAATGAAAAACTACAGCATACAGTCACAACATAATTTGAACACACACAAACATTCATTCAACATAGGAAATATGCAGGAAAAACTGTTGTTTGTATTAAATGGAAAATGCCTATTTGTACAAGGTGTTCCTGAGCATGGCCTGTAACAAGGTATCGTCTCTTCTCTTCTCTTATCTATGCTAACTACTACCAAATGAGACCCCCCCCAAAAGATCTTTTACCTGAGGGGCCTCTTCGAGCTCTTCCCTCCAATCTACCTACACTATTCAATGGCATTGAAAGGATTGTCTAGTGCACAAATCAGATCTAGATCTTAGCCTTCAAAGAATTAAAGGCCTATCTACCTATAGCTTGCGCAAAGGCATGGATTCATGGCTCAATATCCTAAAACATTAAATTACATTCATTCAAATTTTAAATGAGGATTGCACCTCTCTTCAACACACAATTTGAATTTGTTGATGTGGTTGGCTGGCGTGGAGAGATGCTCTTGCATCAATGAGATACCTGAATTACCTCCTAGAAAGAAAATAGATTTCTCCATAGACTTACTATCCGGATCAGCCCCTATCTCAAAATCACCCTACCCAATGAGTCTACCATAACTGACAGAATTAAAAACACAATTACAGGAATTGTTGGACAAAGAGTACATCAGACCGAGTGTCTCGCCATGGGGAGCACCAGTCCTCTTTGTGAAAAAGAAAGACGGTACTCTAAGACTGTATCGATTATAGACAACTGAACAAAAT
Source organism: Picea glauca (assembly GCA_000966675.3). NCBI lineage: Eukaryota > Viridiplantae > Streptophyta > Pinopsida > Pinales > Pinaceae > Picea > Picea glauca. The sequence goes on along the minus strand of JZKD02S1674147.1, from coordinate 547,640 downwards.
GACTATTAAGAAAAAATACCCCTTACCAAGGATAAATTATCTGTTCGATCAAGTGGGTGGGGCCAAGATATTTTCAAAGTTGGATTTACGATCTGGTTATCATCAAATTAGGATAAAAGACGAGGACATAAAAAAAACAGCCTTTTAGACAAGATATGGACACTATGAATTCGTAGTCATACCTTTTGGACTCACTAACGTGCCAGTCACATTTATGTGCATGATGAACAGTATTTTCAGTCAATACTTAGACAAGTTCATGGTAGTATTTATCGACGATATTTTGGTTTATTCAAAAATGGAGGAAGAACATGATGAACACTTAAGGATAGTGCTGCAAACGTTGAGAAAACACAAATTGTATGCCAAATTTGACAAGTGTGACTTTTATCAAAAAGAAATACAATATCTAGGAAATGTAATTTCAGCAGAAGGCATTGTCGTAGACCTGAAGAAGACAAAAACCATTATGGAATGGCCAGTACCTAAGGATGTAGCAAATATCTGATCATTCATGGGAATCACCGGATATTACCGTAGGTTTATAGAAGGATTTTCCAAGATAGCCTACCCTATCACATCATTACAAAAGAAAGGGACCAAGTTTAATTGGTCACAAAAGTGTCAAGACAGTTTTAACAAGCTGAAAGAATTATTGACATCGACGCTCATTTTGAAGGTAGCAGACCCAGATAAAGACTTCATAGTATGTGTTGTTGCAACTAAAGAGGGAATAGGTGGTGTCCTAACTCAGGAAGGACACATTAGTTTTTATGAGTCTCAGAAATTAAAGGAACATGAGCGAAATTATGTCACTCACGACTTAGAATTGGCAACAGTAATACACACATTAAAAATGTGGTGACACTACATAATTGGAAGGAAATTTCTACTATTGACAGATAATAGCGGTGAGAAATATCTGTTTAGTCAACCATAGCTCAATGCACGTCAAGCCAGATGGTTAGCCTTCTTGAGAAAATTCTACTTCAAAGTCAGACATATCAAAGGGAAAGAAAATAAAGTAGCAGACACTTTAAGCAGAAGCCTCCATGGGTTATTTGAGGTAAATATCAGCAGGGCAGAAAGTGATATGGAACAAAAGGTAAGGACAACTGATATTAGTGATGGAAATTACACTAAGATGATGGTAGAATTACAAAATAGTACCATAGACTCAGATAAACCAGATCTAAGTATCGACAAGAAGGGATTATTACGATTTAAAAATAGACTTTACATACTAGATTCAACAGAGTTAAAATTAACAGTTTTGGATGAAGTGCATAAGAAACCGTATTCTAGTCATCCAGGTTACTAAAAAAACGATAACAACACTTAGAAAAATGTTTTACTGGCCTAATATGAAAGGCGAAACAGTAGAATACTTGGCTAGGTGCCAGGATTGTCAGCAGGTTAAGGCCAAACACCAACATCCAACAGGCCTGTTACAACCATTACCAGTACCAGAATGGAAATGGGAGACCATATTGTTGGACCTTATAATAGGTTTTCCTAAAACTCAGAAAAAGAATGATTCTATCATGGTTGTAATCGATAAAATCAATAAGTCTGCACACTTTATTCCTGTAAAGTCTACTTTTAAAGCTATAAACATTGTTGAAATATTCATGAAAGAAATTTTTAGAGTGCATGGTATTCCTAAAATGGTGATTTCAGATAGAGATGTAAAATTCACATCCTCTTTTTGGAAGGAATTGTTTGTAGGGATAAATACTAATTTGAATTTCAGTAGGATTTATCATCCACAAATAGATGGACATACCGAAAGGACAAACCAAATCATAGAGGATATGCTCTACATGTATGTAAGAACAAAAATGAACAAGTGGAAAGAATACCTACACTTGGTAGAATTTTCATATAACAATGGGTACCAAACTTCGGCTAAGTTGAGCCCTTTCGAAATACTGTATGGTAGAAAGTGTACAACTCCAATTAGTTGGGATAACCCGGATGATAGACTCATAGTTGGACCATAGATGCTCTAATAAATGGAGAACATGGTAAGAAAGGTACAACAGAACTTGAAAGAAGCATAGGAAAAACAGAAGAGCTATGCAGATCAGAAAAGAAGACACTTGGAATTTCAAGTGGGAGACCATGTTTACTTGAAGTTCAAAGCCTGAAAAAGCTCACTAAAGTTAGGGAACTATGCCAAGCTAGCACCCAGGTTTTGTGGGCCCTTCGAGATACTAGCTCTAATTGGACCCGTAGCTTATCAACTTGCACTTCTAGCTAATCTAAGAATTCATAATGTATTTCATGTTTCGTTGCTGAAAAAGTATATTCATGACCCTCCTCATAAGATTGATTGGAACTTGGTGCAGGTGGAACGCCTGCGCATTCTAGACTAGAGAGAAATAGCACTTCAGAATAGAGTCGTCACTCAGGTAAAGGTGCAATGGAATCACTTTAGTCCTGAGGAGGCCACTTGGGAGTTGGAGGGAGATTTGCAGAAATCCCATCCAATCCTGTTCTAGGAAAGGAATGAACACTGAGGACAGTTTTTTATTGAAGGGGGAAAGGATGTGACATCCCCCAAAAAAATAAAATATTTTTTGAAATTTAAAATTGCTGGAAATTTATTCCGTTTTTAGTAAATTCAAATTTGTTAAATTTTTTCCATTTATGGCAATTCTAAATTTCAAATTTGATATCTGTAATTAATTATTATGACTGTTGGGTAGAGATCTGATTTAACTCAACTAACTATTTGACTATGACACTTGTATAAAAACAAAATAATTATACTAATTGCAAGACGACAAATGGAACAACCATGTTAAAATCAGCTAATCATGACTCCATGAGTGGGGAACATGTTGGAACTACCTCTGGGTTGATTATTACAAGTGGAAAATTAGATATTTGGCCATTGGTAGCCCCTGAAAATCAAGGATTTAGAAAGCTGCAAAAATTCCCAAGGGAGGGAAAAAGACCTGGGCAAAATTGATAAATAGCATATGTGAGGATGCAGGATGTTGCCAAGTATGCTAGGGAAAAAGATTTTAAGTTCTCTTGTTTTTATGAACACTACGGATTGAGTTTGAGGCAAGAGGAGTCTACTGGAATGGAAAGACATTTGTTGAGGAGGAGATTCCAAGTTTTCCCTCATGGATTCATGGTCAGGCTAGGGGCTGAATCAGGCAAGTGTTTTGACTACCCTATGTACGATTGGGAGGAACGTGGTTGTTCCCTTTGTCTTCTCACAAGTTGGTTCAGATATGTTGCTATATTCCTCTCTGTCTGAATGATTTAATATATGATGCAATGTATTTGTTAAATCTGAACTGAAATGCTTTCCATTTTCTGTTTAAATGCTCGTATATCTGATGCAGTGTATTCCTTAAATTTGAATTGAAATTATGTTCCATCTCTTTGAATTATTTAGGAACATTTGTAATGAATCTATTTAATTCGGTATGGATACAATAACCTGGATGAAATCCATTCAAGGATAGTCAGAAGTAAATTATAAGGTTAAATTCTGGAATAGTCCCTTTATAAACTAGGTTATTACCATGGAGGAAGTTGTAGGGTAATTACCAATATTTCGAAACTCCAGTGTACAGAATTTTATCTATTGTAAATGGAATTGAACTTGAGAACTTTACATAGGGTGTTTATACTTCGGTAAGAAAATCATGCGCCAAGTTACAATAATGATTCGGGTTTGTTTGGGTACCTAATAGTCCAAAACAAATAAAATCCAAGTACGTCAGGAATCATAATCAATATTTCTTTTACCTATTTATGTATATGGCTAAGTATTACAGTGGAAATGGACAGAATTATGAGTACAGGAGTTGTAAGTGATTTCCACTGATATGTCTACAAATTTTTCCTTTTAGAGCTTAAACCCAGCAGGGTTCACATACAATTGGAAGATAGATAGATATTCAATCGGTAAGAAAATCATGCGCCAAGTTACAATAATGATTCGGTTTTGTTTGGGTACCTAATAGTCCAAAACAAATAAAATCCAAGTACGTCAGGAATCATAATCAATATTTCTTTTACCTATTTATGTATATGGCTAATTATTACAGTGGAAATGGACAGAATTATGAGTACAGGAGTTGTAAGTGATTTCCACTGATATGTCTACAAATTTTTCCTTTTAGAGATTAAACCCAGCAGGGTTCACATACAATTGGAAGATAGATAGATATTCAATCTATATATAGATAGATAGATAGATAGATAGATAGATAGATAGATAGATAGATATAGATATTCCGGTAATAAGTAGGAGTTTACAGAAGTATAATGTGCCATAAGCATAAGGGTTCAGAGGTGTTTATTTAGGACCTTCACCGATAAAATAACTTAGACTTTTGTTTAATGGCATAAACCGTAGAGAACAAAATGGTGTAAAAAAAAAATAGAGGTCAATCGGATTTTGGAAATTACACACGCCAATCACAAAAGACAAAGACCACGCTGTATGCCGAATCATGAAATGTGAAAGACTGTGGCCTAGTGTTTCGGGGTTTCGGGGTTTGAGATTTCAGTGTTTATGAACACTTGACGTGCAAACAAAATGAAATAAGGAATGTCGAATCGCGAAATTTGAAAAGACTGTGGCCTAGTGTTTTCGGGGTTTCGGGGTTCGAGATTTCAGAGTTTAATAGAGAAAAGGAACTCCACGTATATGTAAAAAGCAAGTCCCGAATGTTGAAATATCAACCTTGCAATTAAAAGCACAATTAAATGTGCAAAACTGATTACTTTGACAAACTCAGACCCCATTCTTCCTTTTCATTTCTCTATATAGATTCCCTTAGATGATGATAATGATCTAAGAAATGTCGATGTATAAACAAGAACGACAATGACTGAGTACTCGTATATTTTGGTAATAAGCTATGAAAAGTAATAACATCACTAAAGTATTGATGCATGACCCGGATACGCATTTAATAGGATTATATGCATATATTTGTATCTTGCTTGATATATGTACAACAGATTAATATTCTAGAGCCCCTTATCTTTTGTTGAGATGTGATTCAAAAGATGTGGGCCTTTGGAAATACATAGATTCCATACAATGCAGAAGAACTCAGACTGTACAGACAACAACTATGAAAAAATAGTAGAGAACAACATTCTAACTAAACCTTAGTAAAATTTTTGGAATTTGTAGCAGCAAAGGATATGATGGTTGAATTCCTTTTGAGGAGTCATTCAATAATAGACCCTTACTCAGCAAGAATGTCGATTCATTTTTTTTTCCACCCCAAAAGATTTTACAGCTCTTAAACTATAATCTTGCTCTCCTCTATCCTGAACCAACACTTACACCTTTCACGTTTCGAGGTTTCGAGACTCCTGCATCTTCTTTCCCTTTGGAATTCCGGGTGTCAAAACACCAAAACCTATTCATGCTAAACCGATTCGAGGTTTCATGTACCAGAATTTCGCGACTTGTGGAGACAAGGGATTTTTCCCTTTGGTTTCCAGAGTGTCAAAATGCTGAAAACATTTTTCACGCTAAACCGATTTGGGGTTTTGTGTACCATAATTTCACAACTTGAGGAGACAAGGGATCTTGCCCTTTGGTTTTTCGAGTGCCGAAACACCGAAAACCTTTTTCATGCTAAATCGATTCGTGGTTTTCGTATACCAGGATTTCACGACTTACAAACACAAGGGGTCTTGCCCTTTGGTTTCCCACATTCTAAAATGCCAACCAGAAGCCATGAGTCCCTTCGATGGATGACTACGATCTTTTAGCCATGATCCACAGTTGTGATATTTTCGGGATAATCAATGGTCGTGATCAATCTTGGATTTCTCCTTTCGAGAATATGGGAGAGTCTTCACTCCCTTTTCGCCAGTGTCCAAATCCCCGATGGGCTTGGATATTTGACATATGTCCTCCAAATTAGATAGTCCCGATGCTTTCGGGACTTGATGAGTCCTCTTCCTTATATTATTACTAGGTTTAAACCTCGTGCACCTTTTCTGGATCCGACGACTCTCGCAATTTCATCACTTCTCCCCGAAGTGTCTTCACCATTCATTCAACTACTCTCCTGCATGACATCTCAGAGATTAAAATATGTGCATCCAGATCCTTTTGATATAACGACAGTTGTGCTTCCCCCTGAGATTTATTTCTTTGAACCTCAAAGGTTCCTTTGATATAAGTTTAGATGTTGCCTATATACATATGAGTATGTTGGAGTAGTTTGAGATTTAAGGGAAGTGATATAATTATGGACAGAATTTATCCACAAAATCTTTTCGGTTCGAAGTAAAACTAGACTCGCGTAATAATGTCATTATGGACATAAATGAGTCTTACCTTCGCTTAAATTCAAAGATTAAATGAAATAGAATTATGTCATAGAAATTTATTTCTTTATGGTGAATTTGAGGTTCATTACATATGGTATCAGAGCAAAATCTATAACACTGGGCCTGAATAGGGCCACATTAATTTCTTATTATATATTTTGATTTATGAAAAAACTAATAAATCTTGTGGTTACAAATGGAAATCCTTTTTGTTTTGTGTTGATTATGGCAGCTCAAGAAGGTGCAGAAATTAGGATGGAAGGAAATCTGCAGCAAGGATCTCCGGGAGATCCAAGACAGAACAGTGATGGAAGCTCACCCACGGAGGTGTTGCAAACAATGAGGAATCTTATTGTTGAACTATAGGTTTTCAAGGCCGACAATGAAAAATTGAAGAAAGCACAGCAGGAACGGAAAGAGATTTCACATCCTTTCCCCCTTCAATAAAACACCGTCCTCAATGTTCCTTCCTTTTCTAGAACAGGATTGGATGAGATTTATACAAATATCCCTCCAACTCCCAAGTGGCCTCCTCAGGACTAAAGTGCTTCCATTGCACCATTACCTGAGCGACAACTCTATTCCGAAGTGTTATTTCTCTCTAGTCCAAAATGTGCAGGCATTCCACCTGCACCAAGTTCCAATCAATATTATGAGTAGGGTCATGAATATACTTTTTCAGCAACGAAACATGAAATACATTATGAATTCTTAGATTAGCTAGAAGTGCAAGTTGATAAAATATGGGTCCAATTTGAGCTAGTATCTCGAAGGGCCCACAAAACCTGGGTGCCATCTTGGCACAGTTCCCTAACTTTAGCGAGATTTTTCAGGCTTTGACCTTCAAGTAAACATGGTCTCCCGCTTGAAAATCCCAAAAGACAATAACTATGATGAAGAAGTCAACAAAAGGGCCTCCAAGAATTTTGGACCGAAAACAAAAAAAGGAGATAGTTCGTCTAAAGGGACACCTTCAACTGAGGACAAAACTATACCAGACAGAAAAAGAAAACAAGTAGACCACCTTGAAGGAGAATTTAAAAAGATTAAACCAGCTACCTTTGATGGAGAATCCAGGACAAGAGAAGAAGTTGAGGCATGGTTGTTGGACATTAAAAAATACTTCCAGATCTACAACTATTCTAGCAACATGAAGGTCAGAATGGACATCTACAATCTGAAGGGGAAGGCTAGCATTTGGTGGCAATAACTGAAATTGGCCAAGGGCCTAAAGGAGAAATAGCTGGAATGGTTCGACTTTAAGAAGTATTTCAGGAAACAATGCCTTTATGAAAGATATTATGAAAGGAAGACGAAAGAATTTTATGAGTTATGAATCAGACAGATGACGATGGAGGACCTTATAAATAAATTTCTGGAACTACTAAGGTTCATACAATACATCCAGGAGGATAAGGTAAAAATCCAACGATTCTTAAGCTATTTACCATAGGTCTACCGGGACATAATTGAGTTTGACAGCCCCAAATCCTTGAGTGAGGTATTTAGGAAAGCACGAATGTGCTATGACCAGTATAAACAATGGGTAGAGTTTCCCAAGACCTGGAAGGAGAAGAAGAAAGATCAAATGAACTAGAAGAAGAAGGGATACCATCCATCTCCTTATCGGAATGCAGCAAAAAGTTTCCCAAGGAAGGATTTTCACTCTAATCATCCAAATACGCAAAGTAGTGGTAAACCGGTAAACCTGGGAACAAAGAAGTTTGGGGACAACTCCCAGGAGCCATTAAAGTGTTGGGAGTGTGGAGAGCCTCATCTAAGGAGGAACTATCCACATTTAATTGCAGCAAACAGAACTGTTCTTCACAATTTGCAGGAAACCTCGACAGTGGGAGACGTGGGCATAAATCTGCATCAGATAAATGTAGCCATAGATGGTTGACAAGTTGACCACCAGTCCTTGGTGGTAGAAATCGAAGGTAAAATCAATGACACTCGAATTTTTGTTTTAATTGAACCTGGAGCTACGTTAAGTTATATTACTCCTGATGTAGTAGAGTTGAATAAACTTAAGAAACTGAAACACGCAAAATCATGGCTTTTACAACTGAACAAAATGACTATTAAGAACAAATACCCCTTACCAAGGATAAATGATATGTTCGATCAAGTGGGTGGGGCCAAGATATTTTCAAAGTTGGATTTACGATCCGATTATTATCAAATCAGGATAAAAGACGAGGACATAAACAAAACAGTTTTTCGGACAAGATATGGACACTACGAATTCATAGTCATACCTTTTGGACTCACTAACGTGCCAACCATGTTTATGTGCCTGATGAATAGTATTTTCAGTCAATACTTAGAGAAGTTCATGGTAGTATTTATCAACGATATTTTGGTTTATTAAAAAATGGAGGAAGAACATGATGAACACTTAAGGATAGTGTTGCAAACGTTGAGAAAACACAAACTATATGCCAAATTTGACAAGTGTGACTTTTATCAAAAAGAAATACAATATCTAGGACATGCAATTTCAATAGAAGGCATTGTTGTAGACCCGGAGAAGACAAAAACCATTATGGAATGGCCAGTAGCTAAAGATGTAGCATATATATGGTCATTCATGGGAATCACTGAATATTACCGTAGGTTTATAGAAGGATTTTCCAAGATAGCCTACCCTATCACATCATTACAAAAGAAAGGGACCAAGTTTAACTGGTCGCAAAAGTGTCAAGACATTTTTAAAAAGCTGAAAGAATTATTGACATCGGCGCTCATTTTGAAGGTAGCAAACCCAGATAAAGACTTCACAGTATGTGTTGATGCAAGTAAAGAGGGACTAGGTGGTGTCTTAACTGAGGAAGGACACATTATTTTTTATGAGTCTCGAAAATTAAAGGAACATGAGAGAAATTATGTCACTCACAACTTAGAATTAGCAGCGGTAATACAAGCATTAAAAATGTGGCGACACTACATAATGGGAAGGAAATTTCTACTATTGACGGATAATAACAGTGTGAAATATCTATTTAATCAACCATAGCTCAATTCATGGCAAGCCAGATGGTTATCCTTCTTGAGCAAACTCGACTTTGAAGTCAGACATATCAAGGGCAAAGAAAATAAAGTAGCAGACACGTTAAGAAGAAGAGTCCATGGGTTATTTGAGGTTAATATTAGCAGGGCAGAAAGTGATCTAGAATAAAATGTAAGGATGGTCAGTATTAGCGATGGAAATTACACTAAGATGATGGCATGATTACAAAACAGTACCACAGACTCAGATAAACCAGATCTAAGTATCGTCAAGAAAGGATTATCACGATTTAAAAACATACTTTACATACCAGATTCAACAGAGTTAAAATTAACAGTTTTGGATGAAGTGCATAAGAAACTATATTTTGGTCATCCAGGTTACCAAAAAAATGATAACAACACTTAGAAAACTGGTTTAATGGCCTAATATGAAAGGTGAAATAATAGAATACTTGTCTAGGTGCCAGGATTGTCAGCAGGTTAAGGTCGAACACCAGCATCCAGCTGGCTTATTATAGCCATTACCAGTACCAGAATGGAAATGGGAGACCATATCACTGGACCTTATAACAGGTGTTCGTGCTCTTTTCGCCAATGAGTGAGCAAAAAGCGAGCACTTACATGCCTACTTGGGCTCTGATAGGCATGACAGCTGCAATGCAAAATGTTAGAAAGAAAATAGTAAAGGTATGAACAAAAATTAAACA
>JZKD02S1674147.1:522499-537578 GCA_000966675.3 Picea glauca | reverse complement strand
CTTTTGATGTGCTGTGGAGTTAATCCTTGTGCCATGGATGATTGTTTTTCTGTGTTGATGATGTTGAGTTCTTGTCGCCCTGTGCGGACGAAATTTCAGTGATAACAACAGGTTTGCCTAAAACTCAGAAACATAATGATTCTATCATGGTTGTAATCGATAAACTCAGTAAGTTTGTACACTTTATTCCTGTAAAGTCTAATTTTAGAGCTATAAACATTGTTGAAATATTCATGAATGAAATTTTTAGACTGCATGGTATTCCTAAAATGGTGATTTCAGATAGAGACGTAAAATTCACATCCTCTTTTTGGAAGGAATTTTTTTGTAGGGATAAATACTAATTTGAATTTCAGTATGAGTTATCATCCACAAACAGATGGATAGACTAAAAGGACAAACCAAATCATAGAGGATATGCTCTGCATGTATGTAAGAACAAAACCGAACAAGTGGGAAGACTACCTACACTTGGTAGAATTTGCATATAACAATGGGTACCAAACTTTGGCTAAGTTGAGCCCTTTCGAAATACTCTATGGAAGAAAGTGTACAACTCCAATTAGTTGGGATAACCCAGATGACAAACTCATGGTTGGACCAAAGACGCTCCAAGAACTTGAAAGAAGCACATGATAGATAGAAGAGCTATGCAAATAAGAAAAGAAGACACTTGGAATTTCAAGTGGGAGACCATGTTTACTTGAAGGAAAAAGCTCGAAAAAGATCACTGAAGTTAGGGAACTGTGCCAAGCTGGCACCTAGGTTTTGTGGGCCCTTCGAGATACTAGATCGAAATGGACCCGTAGCATATCAACTTGCACTTCCAGCTAATCTAAGAATTCATAATGTATTTCATGTTTTGTTGCTGAAAAAGTATATTCATGACCCTACTCATAAGATTGATTGGAACTTGGTGCAGGTGGAACCCGAAGGTGAGTTCCAGATGGAACCCCTGTGCATTCTGGACCAGATAGAAATAGAACTTTGGAACAGAGCCATCGCTCAGGTAAAGGTGCAATGGAAGCACTTTAGTCCTGAGGAGGCCACTTGGGAGTTGGAGGGAGATGTGTGGAAATCTCATCCAATCATGTTCTAGGAAAGGAACGAACAATGAGGAAAATGTTTTACTGAAAAGGGAAATGATGTGACATCCCCAAGAAAAAAAAAATTGAAATTTAAAATTGCTGGAAATTTATTCCATTTTTAGTAAATTCGAATTTGGAAATTTTTTTCCATTTATGGAAATTATGAATTTTGAATTTGATATTTGTAATTAATTATTATGACTGTTGGGCAGAGATCTGATTTAACTCAACTAACTATTTTACTATGACACTTGTATAAAAACAAAATAATTATATTAATTGCAGGAGGACAAATGGAACAACCATGTTAAAATCAGTTGACCATGACTCCATGAGTGGGGAACATGTTGTAACTACCTCTGGGATGATTATTACAAGTGGAAAATCATATATTTGGCCATTGGCACCCCCTAAAAATCAAGGATTTAGAAAGCTACGAAAATTCCCAAGGGAGGGAAAAAGACCTGGGCAAAATTGATAAATAACATATGTGAGGAGGCAGGATGTTGCCAAGTATGCTGGGGAAAAAGATTTTGAGTTCTCTTACTATTATGAACACTAGGGATTGAGTGTGAGGAAAGAGGAGTCTGCTAGAACGGAAAGACATTTGCTAAGGAGGAGATTCCAAGTTTGCCCTCATGGATTCATGGTCAAGCTAGGGGGTGAATCGAGAAAGTGTTTTGACTGCCTTATTCTACGGTTGGGAGGAACGTGGTTGTTCCCTTTGTCTTCCCGCAAGTTGGTTCAGATATGTTGCTATATTCCTCTCTGTCTGAATGATTTTATATATGATGCAATGTATTTGTTAAATCTGAACTGAAATGCTTTCCATTTTCTGTATGATTATATATCTGATGCAGTGTATTCCTTAAATTTGAATTGAAATTATGTTCCATCTCTTTGAATTATTTAGGCACAGTTGTAATGCATCTATTTAATTCGGTATGGATACAATAACCTGGGCAAAATCTGTTCAAGGATAGTCGAAAGTAAATTATAAGGTTAAATTCTGGAATAGTCCCTTTATAAACTAGGTTATTACCACGTAGGCAGTTGTAGGGTAATTACCAGTATTTTGAAACTCTAGTGTACAGAATTTTATCTATTGTAAATGGAATTGAACCTGAGAACTTTACATAGGGTATTTATACTTCGGTAAGAAAATCATTCGCCAAGTTATGATAATGATTGGGGTTTGTTTGGGTACCTAATAGTCCAAAAACAAATAAAATCCAAGTACGACAGGAATCACAATCAATATTTATTTTACCTATATATGTATATGCCTAAGTATTACAATGGAAATGGACAGAATTACGAGTACATGAGTTGTAAGTGATTTTTGCTGATATGTCTACAAATTTTTCCTTTTAGAGCTTAATCCCAATAGGGTTCACATACAACTAGAAGACAGATAGATATTCAATCTATATATATATATATATATATATATATATATATATATATATTCTGGTAATAAGTAGGAGTTTATAGAAGTATAATGCGCCGTAAGAATAAGGGTTCAGAGACATTTATTCAGGACCTTTACCGATAAAATAACGTAGACTTTTGTTTGATGGCATAAACCGCAGAGAACAAAATGGTGTGAAAAAAAACAGAGGTCAATCGGGTTTCGGCGATTACACACGTTGATCAAAAAATACAAAGACCACATTGTATGCCAAATCGTGAAATGTGAAATACCATGGCCCAACGTTTTGGGGTTTCAGGATTCGGGATTTCAGGGTTTACAAACACCTGGCGCACAAACAAAATGAAATAAGGAATGTCGAATCATGAAATGTGAAAGGATTGTGGCCCAGCGTTTTCGAGGTTTCGGGGTTCGGGATTTCGGAGTTTAATAGAGCAAAGTAACTCCACATATATGTAATAAGCAAGTCCCGAATGCTGAAATATCAACCTTGCAATTAAAAGCACAATTAAATGTGCAGAAATGATTAGTTTGACAAACTCAGACCCCATTCTTCCTTTTCATTTCTCTGTATAGATTCCCTTAGATGATGATAATGATCTAAGAAATGTCGATGTATAAACAGGAACGACAATGACTGAGTACTTGTATATTTCGGTAATAAGCTATGCAAAGCAATAACATCACTAAAGTATCGATGCATGACCAGGATACACATTTAATAGGATTATATGCATATATTTGTATCTTTCTTGATATTTGTACAACATATTAATATTCTAGAGTCCCTTATCTTGTGTTGAGATGTGATTCAAAAGATGTGGGCCTTTGGAAATGCATAGATTCCATACATTGCATAAGAACTCAGATTGTACAGACAACAACTACGGAAAAACAGTAAAGAACAACATTCTAACTAAACCTTAGTAAAATTTCTGGAATTCGTAATGACAAAGGATATGATGGTTGAATTCCTTTTGAGGATTCATTCAATAACAGACCCTTACTCGACAAGAATGACGGTTCATTTTTTTTGCCACCCCAAAATATTTTACAGCTCTTAAACTATAACCTTTCTCTCCTCTATCCTGAACCAACACTTACACCGAAACCTATTCATGCTAAACTACCATAATTTCACGACTTGCGGAGATAAGGGATCTTGCCCTTTGGTTTCCCGGGTGCCAAAACGCTGAAAACCGTTTTCACGCTAAACCAATTCAGGGTTTCGTGTACTGGAATTTCATGACTTGTGGAGACAAGGGATCTTGCCCTTTGGTTTTCCAGGTGCCGAAACACTGAAAACCGTTTTCACACTAAAACGATTCGGGGTTTTCGTATACTAGGATTTCACGATTTACAAAAATGAGGGGTCTTGCTCTTTGGTTTCCCATATGTCGAAAAGCCAACCAGTAGCCACAAGTCCCTTCGATGGATGACTGCGATCTTTTAGCCATCATCCACAGTTGTGATCTTTTTCAGATAATCAATGGTCGCAATCAATCATAGCTTTCTCCTTTCGAGAATATGGGAGAGTCTTCACTCTTGTTTCCCCGGTGTCCAAATCCCCGATGGGCTTGGATATTTGACATCTGTCCTCCAAATTGGACGGTCCCTATGCTTTCAGGACTTGACAATTCCTCTTCCTTCTGCTGTTATGAGGTTTAAACCTCACGCACCTTTTCTGGATCCGATGACTCTCGTAATTTCAACACTTCTCCCCAAAGTGTCTCCATCGTTCATTCAATTGCTATCCTGCGGGACCTCTCAGAAGTTAAAGTCTGTGCGTCCAGATCCTTTTGATATAATGACAATTGTGCTTCCCCCTGAGGTTTATTTCTCTGAACCTCAAAGGTTCCTTCGACCTAAGTTTAGATGTTGCCTATATACATATGAGTATGTTGGAGTAGTTTGAGAGTTAAGGGAAGTGATAGAATTATGGACATAATTTATCCACATAAGATTTTCGGTTTGAAGTAAAACTAGACTGGCATAATAATGTCATTATGGACAGAAATGAGTCTTACCTTCGCTTAAATTCAAAGCTTAAACAAAATAGAATTATGTCATAGAATTTATTTATTTTATGGTGAATTTGAGGTTCATTACAATAAATTAATTGCACAATTAATATTACTTTCATCAATGTATTTGATCCATGGTCGACTATGGAAACTGAATTAACAATACAATGTCAACTAATAAATTTGGGACATGCACCTAATGTTGAGGTCATCATCACATAGGAAACCCAACCCAAAAAAGTCCAAATATGTCCAGACTTGCAACAACACTATAATTGTCATGACAAAGCAACGCTGAAGTTGATGCTCTTTTGCATGTCTAACAACATTGCAGTCTAAGCACTTTGACAATGAAAAACCTACATGTTCACCTTCTTATCTCCCTACAATCAGTGACACTCTTACCATTGCCACCGCTACTGTCGATTTCTGAAGTTGAAGTTATCTAGAGCCTGGAGTCGATGTGAGTGTCCATGTTTGAAGATGAAGCTATATAGAGAATGGAGTCATGAATTGATACACTTATTACATATGTTTGGTTGTATGTAGGTGTAGGTTTTCATTTCATGCATCAGGTTGTGTTACATATGAATATCGGCTACAACTCACACAATGTGGGACCAACAGTCTAGCTATAGCACAGTGGCTAGCAGGCTCTCTACAATGTAAACTATGACAACTATCGGTCAATATAGGGTTTACTGTAAGATCTTATATAGGGATACTAAATCAACTAGTAACACTATTCAAGATCTTGAGAAGTTATAGAACTCGACAGAGCTAGTTTATTTACAACATGTTATCTAGGATAGAAGGATCCATGACCATGCGGAAAAACCAAGCTAGAAATAAAAGGATCTGTGCAAACCCAAACTGGGGATGGACGCACTCTATGACGAGGAAGGCACTATGTTCTTATCGACCTGTGACCCTAATGAAAAACTCGAGAGACGCTTGCAGCGAGGTGATGGTGATTTATTTGAACTAGACACATTAATACTTCAAGAATCGAGCAACTTCCAGATTTTTTTTTCAAATATGACATCCACTGCAGTAGAAGAAATGCATTCTCCTTTTTCAAAGCATGGGAAACAGCAGAAGAAATGCATTATGCTTTTTCAAAGAATAGGAAACAACAGGATGATTGATATTCGATGCAAATAGCTCTGAAATATATACTACAACAAGGTTTCTTCTAAAGGATGAAACCAAATCATTACGTGAAGGTGGTAGTAGAAAGTAATCTTCAGAAACCAAATCATTACCTGAATACATCAAACTTCCTGCACAAGGTGGTCTTATAAAGTGATCTTCAGAAAGTGTTGTAAAGTCCATAGTCCAAGAATTCATTCCCATTAACTTTGCCCAATTTCTCATTGATGTAGGCAAGATAAACTCTTGAGATCCTCGTTCCCTCATTATATACCCACCTTCAACTACTAGGGGAATATTCTTGCAAAGAGTGGTAAGCTCTTCGAGCAATATTACCAACTTAACGAGAACTTTGTCGAGTTCTCGTCTTTTCAAGGGTCCCATTTTTTACCACATTTTGAAAAATGGTGCTACCAGTAGCACCCCTTTTCATTTTGAGGCATCTTTTCGATATTTTAAATCTTCTTGTCTATAACGGATCCACATTTTGTTTCTAAAATTCTTGTTTTTTGAACTATTTTCAAATTTTCCTAAATCATTTTTTTTTTCTTTTTTAAATGTTTGTTTTCCAATTGTTTTCATTTTTTTTCTAAATCCTTGATTTTTTTCTTTTTACCAATATTTGTTTTTTATGATTTTTAATGATACTAAAAATGTTACAAAAATTTATTTTTTTTCTTTTTACCAATATTATTTTTTATGATTTTTAATGATACTAAAAATGTTACAAAAATCTTATATATGATTCACTTTTTTGAAATTAAGATTTTTCATACAATTATATCTCATTATATTTAATTCATGGTGCCATATTTTTTAAATATAGTGTAAAATTGTATTTTTAACACACTTTTTTATTTTTTCTTCAATATGTAGCAAATAATTGTAGTTAAATAACACTATTTTTAAATATTTAGCAAACAACTATACATTTCAAAGCAACTTAAAACAAAAAAACCTATACATTTTGGAAGCTTTCCACTATAAATAACTTGTCACATAAATCATTTTTACGGACAAAATTGAACAAAAAAATGGAAAAAAATAAAAATAAAAAATTAACATTTTTATGATATTTTTATAGATTTACAGTAAAAAGTTGACAATATTTAATGTCATTTTCTATAGCATATTAAATCATATAAAAATAAAAATAAAAATAAAATAATAAAACATATTCATCATAAAACAATAATAGATGCATATTTATTCTTATTTTAAAATATGAAAGTCAAAACATTACAATTATAACTCACAAAAAATTTGCAAATTCAAGCATTGTCTTTAAGGGCATCCTAAAACTAATCAACAATGTCATATATCCCAAATTCATCATTCTCAATAGACACATAATCATTTTATTGGACATAATTATGTGCTTCCATTGGCTCATTTGGCTCATGTTGCTCTTCGATTGAGTTATTAATATCCACAAGTTCTCCAAAGTGATCTTTTCCAAGAAGACCTCTTAATGGTACTTGAGGTTCCTGTGATATTTTTCTCAGCTTTGACTCATTAAAATCTCATTTTCTCAAGCCAATTTCTTGCATTTCATCTGGAAGAGCTCAAATAACATTAATTCTTTGTTGAATAAAACTGCATTGCACTGCATCACTTTCAATGGCTATGCACTTCCTTCATTTTTGTAAGAGACATGCTAATGTTGTATCTAATCACCAAATACAAAATAAATAATTAAAGTAAATAATGTAAAACAACATAAATTAAAAATAATAAAGAGTGAACCATGATTTCATAAATGCTATATCATAAATCTTACCTGAACTAGAGAACAAATCCAAAACCCAATCTCCTTCATTTTAAAATGTATCTATAAGATAATTAATTAGTTCTTGTGGCTTTTGATAAATTTTAACAATCTCTCCTTTGAAATCATTTTCCTCATATGTTAGATTTCTAGCCACAACATTGTAAACCAATAAACTACTAGGCTTCTTTCCATCCTTTACATTGTAAAGAATAGATTCATAAGTATCATATTTTGTCCATCTTTCAAGATGTTTACTTTCAATATCAAGTGTAAATGGTTCACTATTGGAGTTATGAATATTAGGTTTTTTCCTGTAACATAAATAAATACAAATTCAATTAACTTGTGAATTAATAAAATAGATTTCTAATTTTAATTGCTAAACATACAATTTCAATATCTTACCAATAAAAATGCATTCTTGTATTTTCTTTTCCCTTGAAACTTGATTGTACTAATCCTTGTTGTGTGTCTGAATGAAAAACCAAAAATCTCCAAAATGGTGATGTTGTGACTTCCAGAAATCCCATAACCACTTTACTTAAATCTTGGTAAGTATAAGGCTTAGTATCATATTCAATGTTTTGTATATTATAACCATGAGGGAAATCTGCAATAACTAGGGATTATTCCTTTTTAGGAACAAGATTTGCATTTTTTTCACAATCCCCTAATATCACTTTATATTGAATAGTGTCAATCTCATTCCAAATGTAGTGATCAAAGGTGTCATCAAGCTCAACATTTTGAAGATGTCGTCTTCTTTCTCTTTCAAACTTATATTTTTGAATATAGCTTTTGAAGGTTTCATGTACTGTAGCTATATTCTTCTTTGAAATATTTAAAAAAAAAACAAACATACAATTATATATCTATAACTAATAAAATCGAAATAAATTAGCATACAAATGAATAAAATGAATGTAATAAATTAACATACATTTTTTAATGTAACAAAAAATTGACTCAATGTTGTTGAAGAGCTTGCATCTGGATAGTCGAGTCTAACATCCTCCCAACTCTGCTCATTCAACATCTTAACCATTTCCTCTTGTATTCTCATATAAACCTTGTGACTAAATAAAATAAAAAAAAGTTAGTGTTATAATCATATATAGAATAAAATACATTCTTATGTTATATAGAAACAGTTAATTTTTTATCATAAAATAAATAAGAAATAACTCAACAGACTTACTTTTTAAATTCATCACACATTTCCTCCATTGATAATTCACTTGACCTTACACATGATAATATAGTTATGACAAGTTTCTCATCCTTCACTCCTTGCATCGTTCTCCAAGGCGTTATAGTCATATCATTTGGCAGGTTTTTTATTTCAAGACATGTCTTACTTGTGCTACCTATTAAGGGTTTACACTTCCTAACCTTTGTTACAAGGGAAAAACTCTCTATGGCCAAGGGTAAACCACAACAGACAGGTATGACTGCAGAAATAAACTCAGTTCCAACATATGCTATATAGACTAATGTGCAATACAAGAAAGAGGCCTACCTCGATCCAATGTTTGATGATGTTCCACCGTTGAACACTTTGACCAAAAGCTTTATACCTATAGGAAGTTCTCAAAAAACAAGAAAAGCAAGTATATAGTGATGATATAAAAGGGATTAGCACATCAGATAGCATAATCCATTAATAAACATTATAAACATGTCCATGGATAATAATCATATATTTTCAAGATACCAATAGGACAAAAAAGGAGTATTTCTATTAATAATTGATCAACAGAAGTGTCAACATTACATAATTTTGTGTCAGCATGGTTCGAAACCAAGAAAACAAGTTCCTTCCAACTGGGTCTCCACCATTTCAATCCTCCACCAAAGGAAAGTTCATGAGGAAGAGGCAAAGAGGTCCTCTCAACAATAAGGGAAGAGCTTGGGGGTTGAACACTGTGTTCAGACTTGAGGGACAAAGGGATGCAGACTCAATATGACGTAATTTCTCTAGAGTAACTTTGCTCTCAAAGTTGAATTCTTTCTCCTCTTTTCCATAGCTCAAAATTTTTCTCTTATAGCCTTCAGAATGCAACTGAAGGGCCGAGTCGAAACGTTTTCAGTATACGGAAGGCCAAGGATCAAAGATCTCTTTTCATGACATGGAAACTCGACCTCATTTTGTATTTTCTGGAAAAAATCTCAATATACATGAGATGCAATGGAGCAGTAAGCGTATACGCATCTTGTATAACTGATAGGGAGCATATATGTGGAAAATGTATGTTTTAGCTATGGATTCATCAAAAAATGGATGATAAGTGTGCATAGGAAAATGGAAAAAGGCCCTCTGTGCAAGATAGCAATGGTGAGGCAAATCTTTCTATAACAAATTCCCCCTAATGTGTGATATTAGAGGAGTATCTGTGATGGCCGAAATACATTTTAAATAACCCAAAAGTGGAGTGGTAGAGAACCAGTTGGATGAACGCAATTTCTCATTACATTATGTACTGACTTTGCATGCATGGCTACCAAGAATACAATGCAGATCCATGTGGAAAATATACCAAACAAGTGTTCATGGCCATGAATAGGCAAATACAAATGCGGTTATATGCCAAAAGTTTTCATAGTCACAAACAAGGCCCAGTGAAACCAGTCTCAAAAATTAATCTGAAGATATATGTATACTATGGAATATAATATGATCTCCCATGATCACTGAAGTCAAATAGGTACTGGTCCAATGAAATGGAAGCAACATCTCAGGAAAGATGTGGCCACATAGTTATGTATTCTAGTCTTCTACACTATCCGCCAATGGTGCAAGTCTACATCATGTGAATAAATGATTTGAGGTCGAACACAATGAGACATCATTTGATTATAGGTCATTGAGGTATATCATTAACAAACGTGAGATATCCTACCAATAATGAAAGTAGGTATCAAGGCACCGAGTACATATCTACAAATGTGAATAAAGGAGTTGGTGCCAAACACTTGAGAGATCCATTGATCAGGAGACATTGATGTATTCCCATCTTTCAATGGCAAGAGAGCCTTCCACTAATGACTGCAAACCTCAAGGTACTCATAAGACTCTAGGTCCCATATCTAGAATAAATGAGCTGAAGTCAATGGAAAGAGACCCACTGAAAGGAGAGCATTGAGGCATCTCTCATCAGTCAACATGAGGAACAAACAAGGAGCTTCATGATTTGGTGGAGATCGGATGAAGAACATGTTCATGAACCAATGACCCTGTGCATCTTTTGCATGTGCCAAATGCAAGTGGTACACAAAAAGACCCTATGAATAGTAGTCAATGATGAAAACCACTGACAAAGGCAGGGAAACCACCAATAAGGCTAATGGCATCCAAGACACTGCATGAATCCCAAAGTGTGAATATATTTCTTGACGTCGAACACAAGGGAAACCACCCAGTCAACAACCAATGATGAAATGTCGATTGTTAGGTTCAAGGTGACCTACCAATGATGAAAGTAGGGCCAGGGTGCATGATAAGACCAAAGTATCATGTGATTATGAGACAAACTGAGGGTATGACCGACATGAAAAGTCAATATTTCTTAGGAATGTCCGACACAGGTTGATATACTTCC
Source organism: Picea glauca (assembly GCA_000966675.3). Taxonomy (NCBI): domain Eukaryota; kingdom Viridiplantae; phylum Streptophyta; class Pinopsida; order Pinales; family Pinaceae; genus Picea; species Picea glauca. Next base: position 526,512 of record JZKD02S1674147.1, on the reverse strand, counting down.
TTTAAACAAGAGCATGAGACATATGGTGGACTATGGCAGCATGGACTCAATGATGTGACAATTAGATGCAGGAGGCATCAATAATGTTCTCTATAGGGAATGGAAGAGTAACCAGTCGGTAGAGAAAACTCTGTATCGAGATCATCTTCGTAGGGCCATTCTAAACTCAAAATTATGATGACACAAGGACTCAATAACTTTGTACTCTATTCAAAGGCGACACGACTGTTGTCAATTACAATATAATATTCCCTTCCCGCCCATCTTTTTTCGTTTTTTCATAACAAATGAATGCTATGATACAAAGGAGGGAACGAGTGTCGCAAGTAAGCAAAACTAGTTCCAGTAGTGGAACGTACCTATGCTCAATGCAAGGAAATGCATGCAGAAGATGGACACTTAGGGTGATGTTCCCTCCAGGGTATAGGGTGTCAAATTGCGAAGGATAAAAACAAGGCTCTACTTGGTTGAGGATGCAAAATTCTTAGGCAACGGTTTGTAATGCAAAGCGAGAACCAGCTAAAGGCTCAATACAACAAGCAAGGGCATGAGATGCAATCACAACTTAACGCCAAAAAATGTCATTTTTTATATATTTTAGTCTACTTGGTGCGAAAAGGGGTAAACTTGTGCCAAATAGATGTCTTTTCAAATACAATTTACGATTGTGAAAAAGACAAGTTCACTCGACAATCTTTTCTATTTTTGATAGCGAGTCAGAAAAGATCTTAACTAGGATTCATGATATTTCAAATCCAATTTTAATGAGTGTGAAAGGGACAAATCACTCGGTGATATTTTCAGTTTTTAGACTAGTTGAAAAAGATCTTAACTAAGACTTGTTATTGGGAGTCTAATCAACATGTAAAGGTGGAGGCGAAGGCTCCCATCCCAACCTTCTGTTGAAAGTCAGTATCTTGTGGATAACTGACAAGAGTTTGGGAAAAACAAGGCTTTCCAAGTCAAGGAGGAGAAGGTGCTAACAGAGGATACAGTCTCTGTGATGGTTTGAATAATGTCTCTTAATGGAAAAGACATAGATGGGGGAATGGGATGTCCCATCAGGTCGTCCCAATCCAAAGGAACCTCATCAGGACTTGGAGGGAGAGAATTTGGGGGAAGAATAAATCTCTCTCATTCAGAAGAGAGAGGATTTGAAATGTTTATGACATGACTGAAAGGTGCATCATTCTCTTCAAGGAGGGTAGGGTTGACCAAAGATTTCATTAGTGTGGCCACTTCTTCAATTATAGGCTGAAGAGGATGCATAGTAGTAGGGGCAAGAGACACTTCACCCTTAACAAAGGGAGTGAGGTCGGGAGAAGATTGCATCGATGGAACCAGTGAGATGATCAAGGGAGAAGTGGTGTGAAGAGAAACCATAGATGCCTTAGAATCTGAAGGGATCTTGGGTGAGCCCCACGTTTATGGTATCTCGACAGTAATCGGGCATAAACGAGTAAGGTGACCTCCTTCGCAAGTATTTCAAAAGAATTTAGTCTTACGTCTAAGGTGTTAGGGATTCTCGATGTAACTAGTAGGGGAAAGAGAGTCATCACATGTATGATGAATAGAAGTGGGAGACGTGACATGGCTATGATTCAAGGAAAAAATAACGGTGCACCCAATATAATTTGTAGAGGTTGGGGGCAAGATTTCGACATAGTTTGTAGAATAATTCAACCCATCTCCAACATGAATGGTAGAGGTTGGTGATGGAGCACTAGTATGAATGACAGTGATTGGGTTGGCGATAGATGGTGGCATTTGATTCCATGGTCTGGGGAAAGATTGATTTTGAAAAATTGCAAACCAGGCAGGATCTTGGTATACCTCTTACCCTAGCCCAAAAAGGTGCTCTTATAGCCTTCAGAAGGCAACTGAAGGGCCAATTCAGAATGTTTCTAGTATATGGAAGGCCAAGGATCAGAGATCTCTTGTCATGACATGGAAACCCAACCTCATTTTGTATTTTATGGCACAAATCTCGATATATGCAAGATGCAGTGGAGAAGTAAGAGTATACGCATCTTGTATAACTGATAGGGAGAGTATATGTGGAAAAATGTATGTTTTATCTTTGGATTCATCAAAAAAAGGATGATAAGTCTCCATAGGGAAATGGAAAAAGGCCCTCGGTGCAATATAGAAATGGTGAGGTAAATCTTGCTATAACAACCTTCTAATTTTGTATACTAATATTTTCCCATAGGTTGAATATATCATCTACCAAATCTCATATCTGTCCAGTTTTAAATCCTAATTGGAAATAGCTATACACAACTCTAAATGCATCACTTCCTTTTTTATTTTTTACTTTTACACTTTTCTCATCAATAGGGAAGTCTATTTCCATACAACATTCCTTCCTAAACTTTGCATCAACTTTTGATCTATCCACACCACATATTATAGAAAAAACATTATGGATAAATCTCACTCTCTGAATGAAATTCATGGACATCATGTACTCATTATCTGTGTTATGATCCCATGCCAATAAATTTACTTCTCCATCTGTTAAACCAACATAAATTACACATATGATTGTCTGAAAGAGAGGGTTATTGGGATACTCTTGAATCAATTCTCTTCTAGCCTCTGTAGAATAATTTCCTCCAATCAAATAATATTTATACTCAAAACATTTTGACCTATCAAATGCATCCTTGGTAAGAAATTCCATTGGGTAAACAACAACTAAGTAATCAACCACGTGTACATATGGATTGTGCCTAATCAGTACTTTTAAGTTTTGGATATGCAATTGATGTGGTTTTCTAATTTGGTATTTTTCTTGGCCTTATGTGGGTTTATATAATTTCTTCACATTCAATAGAAATGTATGGCCCACATCAACCAAATTGTTCCTCCTTAGTCGATATCGAATGGTATTTTGTGTTGTTTTGATAATACCATCTTCTATATCAGCACCAGGTGTTATTATTTATCTGCTACCTTTAGGACTTCCATCATGATATTCATAAGTAACTATCAATTTTTCTTCATCAACAACCTTTGATTTCCCCTTTTTACAATTTAAATGAGTTTAATCTAACTCAACAATCTCTTCATAATCACTAGGAATAAAACTATCATTTGCCATACCTCTTTTCCGCTTATATTGTTTAGTCTTATTTTCAGGAATAGAGGTAACCTCATTGGCATTAATCTCATTGACATCTTCATCTGCAGTTTCCATATCTTCAAATGTAACCATTTTATCATTTCTAGAATGATGACTTTTATTTATTCTTTGTTTTTCTTCTTTGTTTTCTACTGCAACTTCAACTTCCGTTACTCTTTGCTTCTTTTTCCTTCCTTCATGTTCCTTATCGATATGAAAGGAACTGATGACTTCCATGATATTTCTCTCTGTAGAATAAATCCCCACCAACATCTTTGTAAGGCACCTAGAAAAATCCTGTAAAAAGAAAATACGTCATTTCCATTGTTAAATAAGATTTAACAATTATCATGAAATTTATAATAATACATACTACAAAATATAAGAATAATAAAACTTACATCACCCATCTGAATGTCTGTCACGATCATTGCACATAATTCTGTGAAATTTTCTTCCTTTTTATACTTGCTCATATTCAAAATATATCTAATCTTGAGATATGTCTTTGATTGTTTCACTAGTGCATAAACCATATATGTTCATGGAACCATTTGTTTGTCTTGAAGATACCAAGAATGCTCCATTCTACTTTCACAATTGATAGTTTTCCACTCTCTAACATTCTTCATTGCTCTTGTGACTTCATTTGTTTGTTGCATACCATTCATGGAGGTCTTAACTGGGCTTTTGGAGGCCATTACTGCAGATCTTGTTCAAGATATATTCACAAAGATTTTATTTCCTGCCATTTTTCCTAAATAAAAAATACAAAACACAAATTATTTAAGGAAAAAAAAATATATTTTTTGTTTATGGAAAAAAATAAAGTTAAATTAAAAGTATCTAAAAACTTACTTTTTCTACTATATATATATATATATAT
>JZKD02S1674147.1:492440-509986 GCA_000966675.3 Picea glauca | reverse complement strand
ATTCAATTAGATTATTCAAGTAGAAGAGGAATTAGATTATTCAATTAAGATGTAATTAGAATTAGAGTAGTCATTAATGGTAGTCATTAGGATTTGAAAGAGAAAGGGATTCTTATCTTTGATTCATGGTTTTGGTTTTCATGCTTTCATTATTCTTTTATGAAGATTGATTTGATTATTGAATGTAAGATTGCTTCATTGGTGAGAGCTCTCATGTGTTGTTGTGCAATTTAACTCTTCACTTGTTGTATCTTCTTTTAATTCATGTAGTTCTCCATTTCTAGATTAATTTCCTTTATGCAATTTCCCATTCTTAGAGTAATTTCATTTATGCAACTAGATTAATGATTCAATTCTAGTCATCTGTTAGATTAATGATTCTATTTCAGTCGTGTGTTAGATTAATGATTCAATTTCAGTTGTAGATTAAACATTAGATTAGATTAGTCTCGCTTCAATCTTGCATATACTTTGTGTGTGCTTCATCAGTTTACGAACCTTGGGTTGACAAATTAGATAAGTTGGGTAAATACTACAATGCAATTAATACAACATTAGTTCGGCCCAATATAACGACTGTCGTTTCCTTGTCACGATTGTTGTTCCTTTTGCTATTCATTTGAACGGAATGATTGTTGTTCCTTTTCTTGTTCCTTTGAATAGAACAATTGGCGTTCCCTTTACGATTGTTGTTCCTTTATAGGTGTTCCATCTCTGGATGTTGGGTATTGAAAACAGAAGGTAAGAACCTACGTAGGCGACAAGTAAAATGCTTGTGCCAACGCCTACCTTTGGTTGATGCATAGAGGTTATGTTTAGGACATATTTAAAGCCCAACATTGGGCGCAAGGGCCCTCTTCATAACACTTCTTAAAAAAAAAAAACCACATAAAAAACAAAAATTTAAAACCAAACAAAACAAATTAAAACTAAAATTAATTTTAAATATTTTAAATTAAAAATAATTTTAATTAAAATCCTATAAAATTTAAATTTAAATTGATTTTAAATATTTTAAATTAAAATTAATTTTAATTAAAAACCTGTTCCTCATTTTTAAAATGGAAATTCACATTTTACCATTTAAATTTATAAATTACATTGAACATTTCTTTCTTTTAAAAAGACTTATCCCTTTCTAAAATGAAAATTCAAAAATAAAAATAATGTTTATAACCTAAAGTAGTAATAATTGTTGTAACCTTAGAAGTACACTAGAGTAGTAGATGGCTTGGAGCATAGCTGAATTATGCAATATTGAGCTCATAATTTTAATAACTTCAACTATTAATAATTTTAATAAGATTTAATAAAATTGTGTGATAATGAAATTATAATTTTAATAATTTTAATAAAATCTTGCATACATCACATGGGACTTAGCGCTCGGATAATAAACAATTGCCATAATCTCCATATGCATGTGTTTAGTGTTATGCATATGTTTAGAGTAAAAAACACAAAAAAAATACTAAAGTAAAAATTATATAAAAAAATAAATACCCAAAACACTTCTTAAAAAAAAAAAAAACCACATAAAAACAAAAATTTAAAAACAAAATTTAAAAGGTAACAAAAAAAATCTAAGTTAATTTTAAATTTTTTAAATTAAAATTAATTTTAATTAAAAACCTATCCTTCTTTTTTTAAATGGAAATTGACATTTTACCATTTAAAATTATAAATTACATTGGAAATTGACATTTTACCATTTAAAATTATAAATTACATTGAATATTCATGTCTTTTAAAAGGACTATCCCTTTCTAAAATGGAAATTCAAAATAAAAAATAATTGTTATAACCTAAAGTACTAATAATTGTTGTAACCTTAAAATCACACTAGACTAATGTATTGCTTATAGCAGTGGATGACTTATGTAATACTGGTCTCATAATTTTAACAACTTAAACTATTAAAAATTTTATTAAGAATTAATAAAATTATGTGATAATGAAATTATAATATTAATAATTTAAATAAAATCTTACATATATAGATAGTGAACAATTATTATAATCTCCACATGCATATGGTGTTATGCATATGTTTAGATTAAAACACACACAAAAAAGATACTAAAGTAAAAATCATATAAAAAAATCAAAAACCCAAAACACTTCTTAAAAAAACAAAAAACACATCAAAAACAAAAATTCAAAAATAAAATTTGAAACGAAACAAAAATAAATTAAAAATAAATTAATTTTAAATGTTTTAAATTTAAATCAATTTTAATTAAAAACCTATCCCTCTTTTTTAAAATGGAAATTGACATTTTACCATTTAAAATTATAAATTACATTGAACATTCATTTATTTTCAAAGAACTTATCCCTTTCTAAAATGACTTATCCCTTTTTAAAATGAAAATTTAAAAATAAAAATAATTGTTATAACCTAAAGTAGTAATAATTGTTGTAACCTTAGAAACACACTAGAGTAATAGATGGCTTATAGCACTAGATGACTTGTGCAATACTAAGCTCATAATTTTAATAATTCCAACTATTAATAATTTTAATAAGATTTAATAAAATTGTGTGATAATGAAATTATAATATTAATAATTTAAATAAAATTTTACATACATCACATGGTGACTTCGCTGTGGGCATTGCCCTTTAAGATAATAAACAATTATCATAATCTCTAGATGCATATGTTTAGTGTTATGCATATGTTTAGAGTAAAAAACACAAAAAAAAAATACTAAAGTAAAAATCATATAAAAAATCAAAACCCAAAACACTTGTTAAAAAAACAAAAACGACATAAAAACAAAATTTAAAATGAAACAAAACAAATTAAAATTAATTTTAAATCTTTTAAATAAAAATTAATTTTAATTAAAAATCTAAAAAATTAAAATTAAAAGTAATTTTAAATCTTTTAAATTAAAATTAATATTAATTAAAAACCCGTCTCTTTTTTTTTAATGGAAATTGACATTTCATCATTTAAAATTATAAATTTCATTGAACATTCTTTTCTTTTAAAAGGACTTATCCCTTTCTAAAATGACTTATCTCTTTCTAAAATGGAAATTCAAAAATAAAAATAAGTGTTATAACCTAAAGTAGTAATAATTGTTGTAACCTTAAAAGCACACTAAAGTAGTGGATGGATTAGAGCATTGGATGAATTATGCAATACTAAGCTCATAATTTTAATAACTTCAACTATTAATAATTTTAATAAAATTTAATAAAATTGTGTCATAATGAAATTATAATATTAATCATTTAAATAAAATCTTACATACATCACATGGGATAAAGTAAAAATCATTTAAAAAAATAAAAACACAAAACACTTCTTAAAAAATAAAAAACTACATAGAAACCAAAATTAAAAAACAAAATTTAAAACAGAACAAAAAAAATTAAAATTAATTTTAAATATTTTAAATTAAAACTAATGTTAATTAAAAACGTAACCCTCTTTTTTGAAATGGGAATTGCCATTTTACGATTTAAAATTATAAATTACATTTAACATTCATTTATTTTAAAAAGACTTATCCCTTTCTAAAATGAAAATTCAAAAATAAAAATAATTTTTATAACCTAAAGTAGTAATAATTGTTGTAACCTTAGAAGCACACTAGAGTAGTGGATGGCTTAAGAAGTGGATGACTTATGCAATACTGAGCTCATAATTTTAATAACTTCAACTATTAATAATTTTAATAAGATTTAACAAAATTGTATGATAATGAAATTATAATATTAATAATTTAAATAAAATCTTACATACATCACATTCAGAGAATTTACATAAATAAAATCTTACATATAATTTAAATTTACATGAAGAGAATTTCATTTTCACTTGGTTGGTTGTATGGTTTTTAATGGAACAATGTGTCCAAGGGTTTACTTCATAGCTCCAAATATTCATAATGATGCAAATATTACCATCACCATAATTCATCATGTGATCAGTCACTCGTCTGGTAATCTTCCTCAAGTTCTATATATGCAGTTGAACAACACTAGTCATGAAAACAAAAATCAAGTTGTCTTTGGATATCTCAGTATGCTTGTTGAACTCAGAATCTTTTAAAAGGTTAAAGTTGGTTTCCTTCTTGTTGGACACACGCATGATCATATTTATCAAATGTTCAGTCGTTTTTCAGTAACATTGAAGAGGGAAAATGTTGGAATCCTACCATCATTAATTGAATGTATTAAGAAATCATACATTCGAGAGCCTATTTTTCAAATATTAGAAGAAAATGTTGACATGCGAAAATTTATACAAGGATCACATGGTGAAGAAAAATGTATTGAGAAACTTAATGACATTAGCTTCCAACATCAATTTTGTTTGAAAAAAGTGGATGGAAAAAAACTTATATGGGGAAAGAAGTATTCAACTATTGTAGAATGGGGTTCATCAGGTTTGGCACTTTTGAAGTTCATTCCAGGTCGTGCAATGTTTTCATCAAAGTTAATGTTATTACAATCAGTTGCTTAAATTCATAATGCATGAAGACATAATAGAGATGTAGATTATTCGTAATGCTTAGAGTAAATAAAAAAATCTATTAAAGATACATATGAGTACTTTGATGTGGTTGATTCTGTTTGGTGGGAGTCTTTTTTCAATGATTAAAGTGACGTAATTTTAAACTCAACAATTGAAGATACATTTTTGAAGGCTCCATTTATTTGGCCACAAAATAGGTAAATGAAGAAAGAAACATTGTTGAACAACAGGAATCTCAAGATGTTATTGAGTTTTCACAGGTAGAGTAAAGATAAATGTATATTGGTTCTAGAAGATCACGTGCACAATGTGAATCCATGGAAGATCTTTACAGGGGTTCAATACAAGATATTAAGGAGGGTTGCATGATTGCAGTCTTAGTGACTAAATATCCACATGGTTATCCATTCTGGATTGAAAAGGTTATAAGGATTGATAAAGAAAATGAAGGTTTTATAGCAGTTGAAGTGCATTGGTATGCAATAAGTACACACTCATTCAATGGTGTGTACAAGCAAGATATGGTGGTTCAGAAACAAAACAATAGAAAGAGAAAAAGAAAGGGTCAAAATATAACTCATCGTCACACTGACCTCTTAAAATTAGAGGATGTTGACATACTTTTCTATGAATTCAATTTAACAAAGAGAGGAAATCTTCGCTTGAGGACCATAGATATTATCAAAAGGTTGTTGCCACAAGAGATATGTGTAAGATGGGATTCTGTTGAACCTAGTCATAGATCAAAGATGATTTTGAGATCTGAAATGTTGGGCATACATGCAGACTCAGATGGTGCACTCATTGATAATAGAGAATAATATGGATCATCTACATTTTCATCCAGTCATTCATCTAAAGACAATGTAGATTATGTTGGTGTGTCAGAATCCATGGATGAATTTGATTAAGTGTATGAAACATTTTATGTATTTTTTATCAATACGATGTATGTATGGTAAACAGAAATGAGTGTTCTCTGTTACATATTATTTTACAAGAAGTTATGAATCATTTCTATGTTTAATGAATTATATGTTTTTATTATGGATAATATATAATAAAATTTCTTAGCTCTTATGTTTTGAATACGGAAAATGTGACAAAATAATTTATGTTTCATTAAATGTAATTTGTATAGACTTGTTTATTTGAAATAAAAAAATATTTTGAAGTTATGTTGAATGTTGACATTTGAAATGGTGATATTTTCATGCCACTATGTATTATTTTGTGGTTGGAGTGATAAAATAACCTTAAAAATATATATATTTAAGGGTTGATTTTACGATTTGGTTTATAGCAGTGATAAGTTTTTACACCACTATAAAAACTGTGTTAATTTGTAGGTTTTGGTTGCAATGGTACTTGTCGCACTAGGATAATGTTTGAAATGAGGTATATTTTTAACGTTCACGAAAAAAAAAAAAAAAAACAACATTTTCCTTTCGGTAGCACCATTCTTTCATTTAGGTGTTGATTTTAAAGTTTTTTGGAGAAACTATACACATGTTTTAGGCCATGCTTGAAAAAAGTTGTAATTTTAACCTAAAAAAAAGGTGCTACCAGTAGCACCACTTTTTTATTTGAGGGTTAATTTTGTGGTTTTTTTATGCAAAAATATGGGGTTTAAGGGATAGAGTTCTCATTTTGAGGTCATAGTTATCGTTAAATTGATAATATTGTTTTTGGACTAGATATAATTATTTGCATAGGAATAGTGCAAAAACTGTGCAGTACTGATAGCAAGTTGATTGTTTTTTTATTCTGTTACTACATCTAGAAGTTGCTTAGAAAACTTTGAGATAGAAAGTTCTATAATTTTAGGATGTTGATTCAACCACTCACACAGTTTCTCTCTCACTTTCCTGAAGATCCAAAATTATAATTTCCTTATGAGTATATTCGGGTATGGAGTAATATTTGGCAGCACTTCTGAGTACTCTAGACCATTTTGTGAGCCATGATATGTGTGAATCCTATGACGAAATATAAATTATGGTGTGGTCTGTAGAATTTGATACACTTTCCAAATCTGTGTTGTTGGAAGAACTTACATACTTCAACAAAGGAGGGTTTTGCAGGTGACTTTAAAGTTCCTTCCAACTTACAACAATAAAATAAATAAGTTCAACATATAAATCTTCAGGAAAACCTTTCAACCAACCAGATGACTAAATACAAGAAAAATACCAAGCATATGATACTTGAACCATGCCCAAGAACTTTAAGCTACTATAAAACTCTTTTTTATCAAGGTAAGGATGGACTATGTGTACATTACCATAAAAAAGGCTATGGTTTCTTTGCTAACCTTGTTGTCTTTCTCTCTCTAGAATGTGTCTAAAATATGAAGTACTTTCTGAGCTTCTATGGGCTTAGAAAAAAAATTGCCCGAAATATGATGTCACATAAAACCACTTCCTCGGTTTTCAATTGGGCCTTAATGGCATCTCTAACTTGTGTCAGTTGTGGATGCCCAGGAACATTATAGGGAAGGAACCTTAAAACCCAAGTTTTCTATGATAAAGTCAAATTAACACTTATGAGAGTACAAAATGTTGAACAAAAATCTAATGAAATACAATTAAGGATTCCCTGGTTCCAATTGTTATTGAAAATTATGTGCTCTCTTGATGAAAGCAATAAGAAATCTTCGTGTATTATAAATGGAAATCCAGTTACCATATATGTTGGAAAAAAAGCATAAATACCTACAACGACCATATTTCCTCCTGTAAAGCATTTTCCCATTGGAAAAGCTAATGTTATATCCCATATTGCAACATCTTTCAATTGCTCAACCCTACAATCATTTTTCATGGGAAACGATTTCCTCCACATGTAATAACTGCTAACAAATGATTTGCAGAATGAAGGATTCATTGTCATTGCTCCAAGAACTTCGAATGCCAATTTCTTGTAAAACATAGATTGTATAAATTCTATTGATATCAGTATGTTCTGGCTCAAGAACTGAGAGTTTATTTATCTTAGACATGAACAAAAGAACTTCAGGATGAATACTTGAGAGCTATTGCTTTACAGCTTCAACCTTCTCAGGACGTAGGGGGTATAAATATAATAGTATTGGGAAGTTGGAATCCATAAAATTCTTCGAGTTGTGCATTGTATGGATTATCTTCTATCCATTTGGAGATAATATATTCTATCTTAACATCAAGGGCAGGGAGTTCATTGAATCTTATCTTATATTCACGGTTGAAAATGCAAGGTTGGATTGAGATGAATAAAACACTCTTAAATCTGATACCTAAAATGAAAATAGTGAGTTTTCCATTCAAAACGAGGAAAAATAGCCATACACTCATATAATTGCACCGGTATCTAATTTATAAAAAAGGAATATTTCTATTTGATTGCAGGAACAAAGTGAAAAACACTCAGATTTTATACTTTTTCTCCAATATAACCACCTTCATTATTATTCATTTTGATGTATCGTCCCATGTTGCATATAGAATCGATATTATGTTTCTGAAATCCCTTCTCATTGTTAAAAAATAACAAGGTTGTAGGAGCAACCACGCTAGTGACATCTTCAGTTCTAATGTTGCTAACCATGTACATGGTAAGGAACAACTTGCATAGCTCATATCTCCATGTACATGGTAAGGAACAACCTTCATAGCTCTGATAGTGCAGGGGGGATTATTCAGTCCATTCCTTCATGGGGATGTAGGTGGAGGTTTTCGAGGGAGACAAAGAACCTCTTCTTCCATATTTGGCCGAAGGAATCATCGTCACACAACACACAGATCAGTCTGTTGTTCAAGAATTAGTATGTATGTATCATTTTGAACTTTATTTTGAGCCAAAATTTTGAATCAAGCTTCTGCATTTTAAGGAAAATATGACAGGTTTGTTTGTAGGAATCCACATGTGTGCATTGTTAACCTTATTTATAATCATGGCATGGCATCATTTATGGCCACATTATGAATATTATGATACTACAATGTTCCATTTTTACAATACAAGTATGGGATTGTACCAAAACGTGAATGCTGAAAAGTATTAAATTTAATGGCCAAAATATCTAGATGTGACGCATATAGAAAGCAACATCATGGCATTTTCCTCCCATAATAAAAACTAAAACATTGCACGTAGACGACATGTTCTATGTGCTTTAAACATGTAAAGTAAAAACGAAAGCCAGAAGAACAAATATTGTCCAACATTGGGTTTCGATATTGACCTAACTAATATTTTACATTGATAATGAAAATATAATCAATTATATTGATATTAATAATTAATTTCACTAAATTGATCATCAATTATAATTATATAAAAATATTAATTTTAATTGATCATCAATTATAATTATATAAAAATATTAATTTTAATTATTATTTTAGATAACTTTTAGTAATAAATTTAAATAATGAACTTAATTATGCCTATGAGGTTTTGTAAGGTACTTTTTTTTCTTTATTGGCAAAGGTCATTCCGTCATTATGCTTGCCCCAATTGAGGCTTCAACCATAATGCACTCATATCTAGATAGTAATTAACTATGTATAATTATTATGTGGAGGTAGTATATGGAACATGGGTGCCCTTGTTATTATTATTTTAGTTTTAGTTTTGTAAAATGTTATATTGGCCAGCATATATGTTGAGGCAAGCATAACAATATTTTCAATACTAAGTTGTAAAATTTAATATTTATCTCTTTTGTAATTGTATTTGTATTTGTGAAAATGTCTAATTTTTCTAGTGGATACTTCACCCATCATCAAGGAAAAGTAAAGAAAAAATAGTAGAAAAGAGTGCTAGGAAAATATTTAAAGGAAAGCAAAATTTAGGATAACCATTGTAAAATATGAGGTCATTGTGAAAAATGATTAAAATAATCAAATATAGATTGAAAATAATAAAATATGATTATTTATCTTAACCATGGGAATCAGTAACTCATAGGTTTGATCTTGGCTAGGCCCGAGATATCCAACAACCCACAAGACAAATATACCAATAACTTGTGACTTAGAAATGGCCAAGGTATCCCAACGCCCATCGTAGTGGACCTCTGTCACATGGGTCATCTACCCTTCTAGCCTTATCATAACAGGACAACATGTCCATTTTGAGGGAATTGAACCTAGGTGGGGAGGATAACAAACATGTTATCCATTGAAAATAATAAAAGATGATTATTACCAACCAAAAATTTAAATTAAAGGTGAAGGATTTACAAAGGTGACACAATAGGAGAAGGAAGGAGGAATTATATCCTATCCCCCCTTAATGACAACTTCTTGAAATCCTAACATAGATCGAAGTTTGGAAAACTTTGCTTCTTAAAGAGACTTTGTGAAAATAATTGCAACTTGATCTTCTATAGGGAAGAAGAGAACTTCAATAACTTGATCATGAATGAGATTTCTAATGACGTGCATGTGAGCTTGATGTGTTTGTTGTGTTTATGTTGAACTGGATATTTGGTGTGCTTGATGGAACTCTGATTGTCGCACCAGAGGGTGGTCGAATATTGTTGCTCGAATCCAAACTCTGAAAGGATATGTCAAATCCACAATGCTTATTGAATTGCATTAACTGATTCTTGGTACTCTATTCTACTGAAGAAAGCGAAGTAGTGTATTGTTTCTTACAATCCCAAGTGATAGGTTATGAACCAAGGCTGAAAACATAACCTGCAGTAGACTTTCAGTCATCAAGGTCATCGACCCAATCTGAATCAGTGAAACCAACCAATAAAGGAGTCATCATTGAACTATAATGTATTCTAAATTGAATTGTACCCGAGACATACTGAAGTATTTTTTTAGCTACTTTCCAATGGATTTCATGGGGTGTTTACATATACCAGGAAACAAGACCAACAACAAAGGAAATATCAGGATGGTTATGAATCAAGTATAAAAGGATACCAACTAAATGATGATACAAAGTGGCATCAACTTTGGGAGAAGTATAGGTGGCAGCAAGTTTGAATCCAGGCTGGAAGGGAGAAGGGGTTGGTTTTGAATCTTCCATGTGAAAGTGACAAAGAAGGTCACAATCATACTTATACTGGGAAATAAAAATTCCTTATTTAGTTTGCAAAACTTAGAGGCCAAGGAAATACTGCAAATAACCTAAGATGATCATTTCAAATTTATTCTTAAGGTTGGTTTTCACATGGGTTAAAAATTTTGGGTCACTACCAGTGAGGATAAGGTCATCAACATAAATAAAAAGTATTATGTGATGGCTTCCTACTTTCTTGGTATAGACATTAGGATCAGAATGACATTTATAAAAGTTGGTGTCAAGAAGAAAGTTTTCCATTTTGGAATACCAAGCTCAGGGATCTTTCTTAAGATCATAAAAATATTTCTTAAGGAGACAAACAAGGCTAGATTCATTCTAGACATAGTGAGGAGGATGTTCCATGTAGATTTATTCTTGTGAATCCCCATACAAGAAGGCGGATTTTACACCCGTCTAATGGACCTCCCATTTATGTGATGAGGCAAGGGATAGAACAAGGAAAATGAAATTCATTTTGGTTACAGGGGAAAATATTTCATTATAGTCTATGCCTTCAACTTGACAGAACCCATTGGCAACTAATTGAGCCTTTTTTCTTTCAACACTTACATCTGATGCATACTTAGTTCTGTAGACCCATTTACATCTGACAAGTTTTCTTTCTTTCAGAAGATGTACAAGATCCCAAGTATTATTTTCCATTAAAAAATGATACTCTCCATTCATTGTTGTATCCCAAGATAGATGGCCTAAATCTTATGCAAATGTCTCTGGATCATGAGTCTCTAAAACATGAGCCAAAAAAGAAAAGGCTCACTATAACTGTGAATGGCTCTGACATTGATCTAAAGGATCACGAATAAGATCACGAGCTACTTCTCATGTTGAACAGACCCATCTAGGAATCGGTGGTGCTAGTGTAGGTTCATGTTCAATGGACTCAACTAGAGGAAGGTGATAAGGAGGAGGTGGATTTTTATCCTTAATATCATCATCTTAAGAAGAAGAAACTATAATAGGAACATAATAACGCACAAATTTCAAAGATGGATCACATGCCGACAAAGGAACAAATGCCAAATTAGGATTGCAAGCCAAGATATTTTCATAAAATTTAACATATATTCTAATAATAATTTCATTAGAATATGGTTGAAGAAGTTTGTAACCTTTCACATCTTCATAATAAAAAATATATATACACTTGTTACTCTTAGGATGCAATGCCTTCATTTTCTCATCAAGAATGTGAGCCCATGCTACACTGCCAAATACATGGAAGTGACTTACATATTGCTTAATTTTATTCCATGCTTCTTCCATTGTTATATTTTTAAGAGCCTTTGTGGGAGTGAAATTTACTTTCTAATTTTCACAGTTAATGGCTTCCGCCCAATACTTTAGACTTAATCCCTTAGTTTGGATCATACAATTATCCATTTATTTTAATTTCTGTTTCTTTCCCTCAACAACACCATTTTGTTGTGGTGTATATGGATCAGTGTGTTTCATTTGGATGCCTTATGTAGTGCAGTAACTTGTAATTTTTTTTTTTACATATTCACTTCCAATATATGTTCTTAACCTTTGAATTTGATGTTCATATTTCTTTTCTACAAGGGCCTTGTAGGCCAATAACTTATCAAAACTTCACTCTTAATTTTTAAGAGGTAAAACCAAGTGCATATGGAAAAGTCATCAATGAAAGTTAAGAAATGATTGCACCCAGAAAAACAAGGAGAAGAAAGTGGACCACACAAGTCAATGTGAACAAGCTACAAAGGGTTCGAGGCATGTCAAGATGCACATTTGTCAAAATTGTCCTGATGATGTTTTATGAGAACACAACCTACACAAACACCATATTTGCATGAAAGAATAAGAAGATCAGTCACCATTTTTTTATTACATAGTTGTTGCAATGAGCGAGACTTTAGATGATCAAACCACTCATGCCAAAGTTTTCTTTAGGCATCGCTATTAGCAACAAAAGCTTATGGAAAATATGATGACCAAAAGCTATCAAACTTGTACAAACTGGTAATATCATCAACAATTCCAATTGTAAGAACATGTTGAGGATCTTTTACATCCCTGATTACAACTTGGTGAGGTGAAAACTCTATGGTTTTACTTTCACCTTGCTGAGTGGTTTTATACACTGATAGAAGGTTGCAGGAAAGATTTGGAACACATAATACATCATGAAAATGACCATTGTCTACCTGAACTATTCTAGACCCTATAACACTAAGAGATATATCATCACCAACAAATATTTTATTGGTGTTACATTCATTAAGAACAGAAAATATGGATTTATCCTTAGCCATATGATATGATGCTCCAGAATCAATAAACCACTCATAAGAAGAAGAAGTAGAAGTTTCATTGAAGGAGAAACCAAAAGTAGAAATTTCATGCCCATGAGAAGAAGAGGAATAAGTAGAACCAATATTGATGTTGTGCTTTTTTATCATTGCTTCTAAAGCTACCATGTTCTTAAAAGACAATTACTCATCATGGCCATCATTCCCACAAAAGTTGTAATGACTATCAGTATTCTTACTTTAATATTTTTCTCATGTATCACCACAAGGAGCGGAAGCTAGATGAAAGGGTTTGGGACCCTTGTTTTTGTTGTTTTTGTGGTGAGGATGTTTCTTCTTGGGATTCTTGGATTTATATTTTTGTTGGACTAGTAAGGATTTTTTGGAGGTACCTAAAATGCTAATCAATCTAAGTTGCAGAAGATTATCTTTCTCTCAAATCAGAGCATCAAAAAAGGAATCAAGAGAGGATTTTTTATACGAACTCTTGTAACATCCCACTCTTGCGCGCACTGAGTGAGCTTATTCTTTGAGGACACTTGCATGCAAGTGATCTGGTTTATTATACTATTGTTCATTTTGATTATGATTATGAGATATTATGGATTTGATGATATGTTATTTTGTTGTATTTACATAGACAATTGTTATTGACTAGGTTCTCCTGAGTGTGCAAGACTTTGGACATTGAGGATGAAAAGGCGTCGATGATACCCCTTGGACTCTGGATCGAGTCAGGGAGTGGACTGTTGGGTTTGAA
Organism: Picea glauca; assembly: GCA_000966675.3. Lineage (NCBI taxonomy): Eukaryota > Viridiplantae > Streptophyta > Pinopsida > Pinales > Pinaceae > Picea > Picea glauca. The sequence continues at coordinate 496,377 of JZKD02S1674147.1, read as the reverse complement.
TGTTGTTGATGTGACATATGTACATATGATTAGATATTACGATGATTGTTTATTATTGTTGACATGATTCGTTGATGGATGCAGGTTGATGATAGCTTGCCTACCAGACTCACATTTGGAGTAGAGGGGTCCCGCACGACCACCAGAGACTTTACGGGAGAGGTGTGACATCATCCCTACCACAGCCTACTAGCACCCCTGCCATGGCTTGAACGATAGGTTAACGATTAATTACGTCGAGAATACCCACGGTGTCATGAGGGAAGACTGTGACAGTCACTCATGATGATTCTAAGGGGCATGCAATAAGGTAGGGATCTTATTCCTTAGAGGCCCTTAGTCTCCCACAAGATCACATGGAAGAGTATTGAATCCATGGGTTTGACATCTACCAAATTTAGTTAAGAGGCGAGTGGCACCCTTGGAGCACGTAGTGCATCTTGAAGGGCACGTCGCTCAAAGAAAACGGAAAGAGGCGAGTGGATCTAGGGGATGGGAGACATGTGTATGGGGGAGGTTTTTTGAAATTAATTAAATGAAAAAGGAATTTAATGATAATTTGGGAAATAGATTACTTAAAAACTCTATAAAAAGGATGGAGGAGGAGGAGTATGAATTTCATCTTTTTATGTAACATTACGCTGCTGAAATTTTGTCTTGTTTGAACTTTCACTTGTGGGAGTTGGGATACCCAGCTCGGGTAATGAGTGGTAGCTCGACTTTGCGAGGCGAGATGGGTGCTAACGTTCTCTGGTATTGTGTGTGTGTCCTCTTTGCAGATTTGGGGGCTCAGGGGGAAGAAGAGTACCCCTAGTGTTGGCTATGAGGTACCTATGAGGTCACATCGATTGGCAAGCAGGAGATGGATGGAGCGCGCGGGACAATGACCTTGGAGCATTCACATTTGACTAAGGTACGCTTGTTAAAGTTGTTACTTGAATGAAATTTAATTTACACATGTTATTTTTCTGTACTCGGTTGAAGATTTCATTTCCATGAGCTTTCTTGTACATGCATACCTATGGTAATTGTAATCCCCTTGTTGCTTGATTTATTTAGTAAGAACCCTTTATATCCACTATATCCTTTATTTATGAGTTATTGTCTCCTTACGCGTGGCTAGAATGAGCCCCAGACTCAAAACCTTACTTGCGTTCTTGTATCTCTTGCCTGCATTTTCCTTATTTCTTGACTGTGCTTTTATTTCATTATTTGCTTCTCCATGGATAAGATCTGGATGAAGATTATTTTTTTATCCTATGTTTCGTGATCCCTTAATTTATTAGTCTCTGCCTGAGCAGTCGGCCAACAACCGAATCTATGGTCGTAACTCTGGTGTTTAAAGACTTAGATTCAAATGCTCTGCTTTCATGTGCATGAATAATAATTGTAGGATCATTCTCTACCCAACAAGGAATTCTGTCTTGGGCATTTATTCTCTCTTGTCCACCATCGTTTGTTTCTCTGTGTTTGATTCTCAGAGTTGCGTTGATTCTCAGAGTTATTTTGGTTCTCTGCATCTTGATTGATTAAACTTCAATTATAATCTACGTTTTTATTGTTAAACTTTGATTAAAATCTACATATTTGATTGATAAATTCATGTGTTTTCTAGAATGGTAAACCCATGCATTGATTGATAAATCCCATCATTTTCTAGAATGGTAAATCTCTGCATTGAATGATACATCTCTGCGTTTTTTTGTGAATGGTAAAATCCCTGCAGTTCAGCCATACGATTTACCAATCCGATTTTAGCATTATGAATTTACCCCTGTGATTTTACCATGGAGACTTTACCCTGCGATTTCAGCATGACATCCTTACCACTGTGATTTTTAACTCTACGAATTCATTATCATTATCAGATAGTGATATCATTATTAAATTTGTTAGACAACAATATCATTATCAGATAGCGATGTCATTATTAGATTTGTTAGACAACATTATCATTATTAAATAGTGATATCATTATCAAATATTGATAGATATCAATACTAGTTAGTGATATATTATTAGACTGCAAAACCATTATTAGATGTCATTATTTGTGAGGCAGTGATATCATTAATGGATAGCAATATATGTGTCAAACAACAATTTATCATTTAGACAACATTCTGAATAGACCACATTATTCAATATACAACATTTTTACAATTGAAGGACAATGAATTCATGGTTGAGTGTGACTGCGTTGAATGGTTGCAGTGTACAGATGTTTGACAGTGAATCTATACATATGTCTGCGAAATTATTTATGTTTGTTCTTTTATGATATGTCTGCGATTTTCTTGGCGTTTTTGCCCAGCTAAGGTAGCACCCCTAGGCGAACTTCTTGGCGTTTTTACATAGGGATTTGCCCCGTCTTTACCTAGCAATACCTTTACTAGACAACATTTTTGGACAACGATTTTTAGTATGTTGATAGCATATTGATAGAATTATTGATTGATAGTATTAATAGATAACGATTTCTATTATCTTGTTAGATAGTGAATTTTCCTCGCAAGATGTAATTTTCATAGATTTTTCATTTCCCTTTTTACGGTTTACACAACTATTTACCCAACTCTTAAACAACAATATGGATGGCTTGGCAACAATTTTCAAATAGATACAATATCATTTACTAGTAGTAGGAAATTATTTGTTGACAACGATTTTAATTTGGGACAATTTGTTTTGGCGTTGGATAGCAATATCATAGTCAATATTTTTGTTTTAATTAGACAATGAAACATATCTTGGTAATTCCTTTTTATATGAATAATTCCTTTTGTGTGAACAACAATATCATAGACAATGTTTCCTTTATTTAGACAACGATTTATATTGTTAATTCCTTGTGATTTCCTTTATATTGTTAATTCCTTATTAATGAACAATGATTTGTTGAATGTTGATTTATTATTAATAGATAGCACATGATTTTATTAATGAACTACAATTTATGGACTGTTAGATTTTTAATTGACAGAAAATTATGCATATTCTAAAAAGATGTGATTTGTGTTTTGTATATTAGCTTCATCAAACTTATTGTCATTCGAGCTCTTAGGTAGTAATTTAATTGAATGTAGGACATATCAGTTTTAAAAAGATATGGTTTCAATGATGTTCACGATCCTTACTACAATTAGATTTATTGTTTTTATTTGTCAATGGTTTTACATATATGTCTTATGACTTATGCAAACAATAAATTAAATGTTGCAATGATAATAGTTCACTCTTTTTCACTTAGACATAATGATTAACAATTAATGTTTTGTGTATTATTGGTGTAATAGTTTAATAGATTGCACAATATTAATGGTTCAAGGTTTAATAGTTTCATTAGCTAAAATGTTTAATAGTTTAACAGTTAATTGGTTACTATGCGCCTTGTGTCTTAATTCGAATTGTAAATGTTGGTTGGTCATAGTTGCTTCACCACACATGTTTCCTTGTAGGAAGCAAGAAATCTTTTGGTTAGTTGTGCAAGTTAATTTTAGTGATGTTACCTTGTGTCTTGTCGACTTGTTTCTTGGGTGCTTGGGTATGGTATTCATGTATTGTTTTCAGTTAATTCGGTATCCTAGTGCATTGGATTTTCTTGGGTTATTGGTCTAGATATGTTATGTTGTGCCAGGGTTACTGTCACACCTATATCCTTGTGATGGCATGATTCTTGATGAGGGGATCATTCTGCGCCCTGATGGATAGATGTGAATGATAAACTGGTCGGAGTCTTTTTGATTCACGATGTGGGTGTTTTGTTTATTGTAATTGATGTTGGTACTTGGTTCTGTAATGCCTTGATGTGATTGGTTTTGTGTGTCGTAGAGGTTTCTAGTTACTGGTAATCAAGGCCCATGTGTTGGGGTGTTGATGTTGTCCTTTATCTTGTAGGCGTCGTCTTTCTTGTGTAGGGCGGGTATCCATTTTTATC
>JZKD02S1674147.1:450937-473981 GCA_000966675.3 Picea glauca | reverse complement strand
TAACATTTTAATTAACTTTTAATGTAGTTTAAATTTACACTAAATACATAATTAATTTAATTAAAATTTTAATTTTTTAAAGATAATTAACTTTAAATTAACTTAATCAAATTTAAATTAATTTAATTTAATTAACCTAAATTAAATTTACTCTAAAATAAAAAATAAATAAACGAGAACACACGCACAATTTAGAAAAGAAATTTAAAATTTAAGAAAATCAAAATAATTTAAAAACAAGTGCGGGCATGCATGGATTCCACGTGCCCGCCTTGCTTCCTCCTATGTCTTCCTTTCTAAACCCTAACTCTACATTTCCCGTCATTTTCTTTTGGCTACGCGGTCGACCGCCATGGACGTTCCCTCTGCATCTTTTCTTTTTGGTGGTTCTCTCGCTGAACTGGTACGCAATCAGTTCTTCCTTGGTCTCCTTCCTCGTTTGTTAGGTGATGGCTTGTATTGTGTGTGTTCCACGGTTTTTTTTTTTTTCTAAAAAAAAAATTGTTTCTTGTGTGCAATGCGCGGCTAGAGGGCTTGTATGTTGAATTTGGTAGTTGTGGGGCTTGTATTTCTTATTTCTTATGATTCTACTGTAAATTCATGTTATTTCCTATTTCCTCATTTTTTCTTTTTATAATGCGGGTCAACTCGCATTTAAGCAATTGTTTTCCATTTGCCATTTCTTGCATTGTAAGCTTCATCGTCTGGGATTTCATGGTTGTTTAGTCTTCCTGCTTGGAGGTTTAATATTCGACAATATTTTTAAAATTCAAGGAAATGTGTTTTTTTTCTTTTTTTAAATCTTTAATAAGTTCTATGTGCAGCATGTGATTGTGAAACCCAACCGAAATTTCCGTTGGTTTGTGCAATATTGTAAACCCTAACAAGTATGCTATTGAGGTTAAGCTCTTGCAAAGCAGTGGCATGAGCTGTTGATAGGTCATTGTGTTCGTTTTAAGCTGTCAGTAGTGTTTCTCTGGGGTTTGTTGTCTTAATGATCTTTATAGGTTATTGATCTAAAGGAATATTATTGTTTGAAGTTATTGGTCGATGGGCTCGACTTGAGCACACCACGGCCTTTTCTATAGCTTCTTCACACAAATTTGGCCTAATGCCTGGGCTCTCTTTGTTGAGCTATGCGTTGCATGGTGACTATTGGTTTGGTGCTTGCGTGCTATGGCTTTGCGTTGCTGTCTAACCTGACACTCATTTTTATTTTTTTAATTTAATTTAATTTATGGAGTTTGCAGGGGATATTTTTTTTTTAATTTAATATCTCATGTATAGCACTGGTTTTTCAGAATGAAGTGGGCAGTTTGTAGTGTTGGGCTTTGGCCGCTTCACTGTTCATTGCTCTCTTTCCTGCCCTCAACCAGGGCTTCGCCTGGTGCCACCACTGGCTTCAACGTGCACTTCAAGGAGGACGTGGTCCAGTAAGGTAAATAAAATTATTTAATTCCAAAACAATTTATTTATAGACATTGGTTCTGGTTTTTAGGAAAATGCTTGTAGCCATAGACTTAATAACCTGGACTCTAGTTAACATGCCAGTTTTGTATTTTTGAATGCATCTACGAAATGAGCCGAATGCTCATAGGAAACATATTCAGTTATAGAATTAACTGATGCTACTGAGTGAAATGTCTGGGACAGTAGTAATAAAACATTTTCCTTCATTTCTGGGAATGATGGATAAAATAATATGATTTTCTTAAAAGGGAAGAATATTGAAACGTGTTGCCTTACCAATGCTAATTTGATGTTTTGTTTCCTTGGAGACCATTCAAAGTTCTCAAATGGTGCTACATAAACCTAATTTAATTAATTCCAAAATTTTGTGCTTGGTCTCAGGCGGTATAGTGCGTTGGTGACATGATGAAGAGCTCGAGGCTATGCAAGGAGATTGGCATTGGATGCATGCTTGGTTTTGTCTTCTGTTCCTCTTCGTATTTTGCATCTCTTTTTGTGTTTACCAAACACTGTGCAACACTTTCCTCTTTTATTTAATTTTACTTTTCATGGCCTTACGTTCATCTTCCATATACTTTACTTTTCAATGGACTTTTCCTCTGTGAATAGTATCGGTTAGGTAAGATTGCTATTTTGTTTCAATTCGTTTTGGGTTGGGGCTTCAGAGTTTGCATATGACTGGAAGATTGTTTAAATTAAGGCATTTCCTTGTTGAGGTTGGACCTCAGGTCCGCCATTTTTATTTATTACACACACACACACACATATATATATATATATATTCTATTCTTATATTTTTTTTTTAGCTGTTCATTATAAAAATATCACTCTGTACAGGTGAGGCTTCTTACAGGTTTGAAGCTTTTATAGGCGAGGCTTCTCACCGATCTAAATGTGAATAGGCCTCCATCAATCTTACAAGAGTTTCTAAGGTTTTCTGGTGGTTTATTTCTGGGTCGATTCTAAGTAGGTGGTAGGCCCTTGGCCCCATTTTGTGAACTACAACTCTGATACCATGTGTAGTGACCATATTAAATTAAATTATAAATTTATTACAATTTAAACATATAATTCTTTCTCATACATAAATAATTCATTCGCCATCATATGAGCATATAATATTCGACAAAATTTAAAATTTAACTATAGCATGAAAATAACATAGCAATTTCATAAACAAGTTAACCACTTCTGATGCTAAATCTCGTTGCTCCGTTGGTCCAATGCTGAAGTTGAAACTGTGTCAAACACTGCCCAAAACCAAGTTTTCCTCCCTACTAGCTAGGAGCAGCCTGTCCGGCTCCCTAGCTTTAGGATACCATAAGGATATCCTGACCCCCGTGCCCAAAACCCCCAGCAAACTAGTGCCCCCTACTTTTGATTCACCAAAAACCCCCAAAACCAAACTACTCACACTAGAGATCCCCACAGAAATATATCCTCCTCCTCAAAATGCTTCCTCCTCCCAAAATAATGATCCTCCCCATAAGACTATTCCCCATCATATCATCCTTCACCAACTCTCCTCCCCCTCATTAATTTCCTTATCTCCCCCTTTAATATCTTATCTTCTTCTTTAATCTCTTATCCCCTTCATTAATATCATATCCCCTTCTTTAATGTCTTATCCGCTCCCGCATACGTAAAGCATTTAATCAAACAAATTGAAATTATTAAGCCCCTTAAATTTATTACCCATGTCATTGATTGTGATATGTAATTAATTAATTAATTCATCAAAAGTTATAAACAATTAATTAATAAATAAATATTTAATTAATATTATTAAGGCTAATCATTGTTTAATTAAAACCATATTAAGACAATAAATTATCTAATTAATTTTACTTAATAATCCCTAAGCATATATTCAACTAGGGTTGTTACATTATAACAAAAAAAATACAGAGGAGTCTGGATTGTACTTAACTTGGGGCCTTAGCACAGGCCGTGTTTAGCTCCACAACTGACAAAGTCGCCCATGAAATGGATGGGAGGAGGGAGCCGAAGTCGATCTCATGGGTACCCTCACAAAAATCAGGGTCCCATCATTAGGTCACATTATACATAGTCCTTAGAACTTAAATACCAAAATAAAAGAAAAGAAAATTAGGGACTAAAATAACCGAGAAATACAAATGAAAGGTATTCTACTCTTTATAACCCCATGCAAGAATTCAGTTAAATTAGCAAAATAGGAATCCTTGTCGAAGGGTATTTTTGTTGAGATCTATATTACTAAACTAAGTGGCTTGTCGAATATATTGTATAGAGTCCAAAGCCATTTCTCCTGAGGCATACAGATTTTCATGTGGGGTTTATATGTGCAAAAGTTGACAAGCCATATAGAAGACGTAACCCTAATATAATTCGTGAATGTAAAATCATAGATCTCAATATCGTTTCCACCTGATAGTCTGTAAGGGAAACTACCAACGTAACTGCTACGTAATAACTCAAAGAATTTATAGATTGATAGATGCTTGGAGTAGTGACCCAATACTCAATGACAACCATTGGCACCCTACGAATAAACTACATTACACTTATACAGAACATCTACATAAGAAATCCTTAGAAAATTGGAATCCACAAGCAGAGTAATGTCAAAACGATAGGGGGTTTTAACTAGTTGATGGATAAATGTCCTTACCCGATTAATGGGGACAAGTCATTTGCATTCTTCTTCTTCCAGAGTGAAGTATCTCCTTAGCTCTTACACCAAATCATCCCTCCATAGCTACCCTAAAATTCTTCACACAGATTATTCAAACCAAAAATAGAATTGAACCTAATTAGTTTTGTCGGAAGAGTTAAAGGGAAACGTTTAATGCTACCGTATCGAGCCATGTGACATTCAGGAGATGGCCAAACCATTTCGGGACATGAAATTAGGTGACAGGCTAGGACATAACTCTATATAGATGTCAATTAAGGTGTTGAACAGAAGAATCAATGCACCTTGATCGTTACTTCACCGGTCCTCGCGTCGAGTTAATGCGAAGGAGGAAAAGTGACACAACATTTTCTTTTAACTCATAGAATTAAACCCAGTTCAGTTGGTAGGTAACGATTTAGTTCGTGAGTATGGAAATATTTAGATTCCGACGGCAAAGAGGTCATCCGGTTTTCCTTAGTGTAAACACGGGCCAAGGGCTAAGCTTACACTTTTTTACTATATGGACATAAATTTAGGCTCGGGCCATGATACACCAGCCATACACGACTGGGACTATCGTTCACTATTCAACAGACCCTTAGTTGGTTATGCCAAGTGCACCCTTTTTTTTATTCTATATTAGCACTGATTTGACAAGAGATCGGAAGACCATGGACCTTGGAGTTACCACAATGAAATTATTTTAATACCTCGAGTTTCGTTTTATGTATTGGTATAAGAGATTTTTAATAGTATGCTCACGATATCTTCCAAGTATGTATAGCTTCATATATCGAAGATTGAAATGATAGGAAGTTTATACATTTATATATGTGTGTGTGTGTGTGTGTGTGTGTAATGTGTAAATACAGATTTATACTAGACTATAATTTTCAAAGGACTAAGGAAGGTTTGAATGACTAATGTTAACACTTCCATAATGATAAAGTATAATTAGGGATTCGATAGGATAGGAATGAGAGCTTTCCTAGTTTCTCTTATGATTTGTTTTGTAACCTTAATAAATTAGGTTCCTAAGCCTATATCCCCACACCTTTGCATTGCCCATAAAAAGTTAAGTTAATTTGTAAAACGAAGAGTTAATGTCCCTGGAAAAAAAAATTATATCTAAATTTTGGGGTTCATTACATATGGTATCAGAGAAAAGTTTATAACACTAGGCCTTGAACAGGGTCACATTAAATTCTTGACATATATTCTACTTATGCAAAACTAATAAACCTTGATTGTTACAAACAGAAAACTTTTTATGTTTTGTGTTGATCATGGCAGCTTAGAATGATGCAGAAATTAGAATGGAAGGAAATCCAAAACAGGGACCTCATGGAGATCCAAGATAGAATAGTGACAGAATCTCTCCTATGAAAGTACTAGAAAAATGAGGAATCTTATTGTTGAGTTGCAGGTTTTCAAAGCAGACAATGAGAAATTGAAGAAAGCACAACATGAACAACAAGAGATAAATGAAGTCATGTTGCGTAGTATAGTGACCAAGAAAATCCCAAAGGAGGAAAACCATGATGAAGAGGTCAACAAAAGGGCCTCCAAGAACTCTAGGCCAAAAATAGAAAAAGGAGACAGTTCATCTGAAGGAACACCTTCAGTTGAAGACAAAACTAAAATAGACAGAAAAAAGAAAACAAGTAGACCACCTTGAAGGAGAATTTAAAAAAATTAAACCAGCTACCTTTGATGGAGAATCCAAGATAGGAGAAGAAGTTGAGGCATGGTTGTTAGACATCAAAAAATACTTCTAGATCTACAACTATTCCAGCAATATGAAGGTCAGAATGGCCATCTATAATCTGAAAGGGAAGGCCAGCATTTGGTGGCAAGACCTGAAATTGGCCAAGGGCCTAAAGGAGAAACAGTTGGAATGGTCTGAATTTAAGAAGTATTTCAAGAAACGGTACCTTTCTGAAAGCTATTATGAAAGAAAAACGAAATAATTTTACGAGTTACGACTTGGACAGATGATGATGGAGGACCTTATAAATAAATGTTTGGAACTACTAAGGTTTGTACCGTACATCCAGGAGGATAAGGTAAAAATCCAGTGATTCTTAAGCTATTTACCATCGTCCTACAGAGAAGGAATTGAGTTTGACAACCCCAAATCCTTGAGTGAAGTATTCAGGAAAGCGTGAATGTGCCATGACCAGTATAAACAACGGGTAGAGTTTCCCAAAGCTTGGAAGGATAAGAAACAAGATCAAATGAACCAGCGGAAGAAGGGATACCAGCCAGCTCCTTATCAAAATGCAGCAAAAATCTTTCCGAGAAACTATTTTCACTCCAACTATCTGAATATGCAAGACATTGGTAAACCAGTAAACCTGGGGATGAAGAAATTCGGGGACATCCCCCACAAATAAAGTGTTGAGAATGTGGATAACCTCATATAAGAAGGAACTATCCACGTTTAAGTTCAGAAAACATAGTTGTTGTTCATAATTTGCAGGAAGCTTCGACGGTGGGTGACGTGGGAAGAAGCCTGTATCAGATAAATGCAGCCATAGATGGTCAACAAACTGACCACCAGTTCTTCGTGGTAGAAATTGAAGGTAAAATCAATGACACTCTAATTTATGTTTTAATTGACCCTGGAGCTACATTAAGTTATATTACTCCTCATTTAGTAGATTCAAATAAACTTAAGAAACTTAAGAACGAAAAATCATGGCTAGTACAACTAGTAATAGGAACTAAAAAGAAAGTAGTTGACTTTATTTCTGATTTTGAGTTCAGTTTAGATGGTCAAAATATAAGAACAAATCTGAACATCCTGCCACTAGGATCTTACAATATGATTATCGGGATGGATTGGTTGGAACAACACAAAGCAATACTAGATTGTTATACAAAGATACTTAACTATGAAGACGATTTTGGCACTACTAGAATAGCACAAGGTATACCAAAACCTGTATCAGTCAAACAATTTTCAGCGATGCAACTCAAGAAATGTATGAGAAAGGGATGTCAAGTTTATGCCATCCAAGTAATGAATCAGTTAGAAAAAGAAGATCATCCAAAGTTAGAAGACTTTGTTGTCCTATGTAAATTTAGAGACATGTTTGTGGATGAGATACCAAAATTACCTCCTAGAAGGGAAATATACTTCTCCATAGACCTACTACTTGGTTCAACCCCTATCTCAAAATCACCTTACCGAATGAGTCTACCAGAACTGACAGAATTAAAAATACAATTACAGTAATTTTTGGACAAAGAGTATATCAGACCGAGTGTTTCACCATGCGGGGCACCAGTATTCTTTGTGAAAAAGAAAGACGGTACTCTAAGACTTTGTATTGATTATAGACAATTGAATAAAATGACTATTAAGAACAAGTACCCCTTACCTAGGATAAATGACCTATTTGATCAAGTAGGTGGGGCCAAGATCTTTTCGAAATTGGATTTATGATCCGATTATCATCAAGTTAGGATAAATGATGAAAATATAAGCAAAACAATTTTTCGAACAAGATATGGACACTATGAATTAATAGTCATATCTTTTGGACTCACTAATGCACCAACCACGTTTATGTGCCTGATGAACAGTATTTTCAGTCAATACTTAGACAAGTTTGTACTAGTATTTATCAACGATATTTTGGTCTACTCTAAAACAGAGGAAGAACATGAAGAACACTTAAGAATAGTTCTGCAAACATTGAGGAAGCACAAGTTGTTTGCCAAGTTTGATGTCAAAAAAAATACAATATCTAGGACATGTAATTTCAGTAGAAGGCATTGTCATAGACCTTGAGAAAATAAAATCCATCATAGAATAGCTGGTACCTAAGGATGTAGCGGATATCTGGTCATTCATGGGAATCACTGGATATTATCGCAGATTTATAGAGGGGTTCTCCAAGATAGCCTACCCCATCACGTCATTAGAAAAGAAAGGGACCAAGTTTAACTAGTCACAGAAGTGTCCAGACAGTTTTAACAAGCTAAAGGAATTATTGACAACTGCACCCATATTGAAGGCAGTAGACCCAGATAAAGACTTCACTGTATGTGTTGATGCAAGTAAAGAAGGACTAGGTGGTTTTCTAACTCAGGAAGGACATGTGATTTGTTATGATTCCCGAAAATTAAAAGAAAATGAGCGAAATTATGTCACTCATGACTTAGAATTGGCAGCGATAATACACGCCTTAAAAATGTGGTGACACTACATAATGGGTAGAAGATTTATACTATTGACAGATAATAGTGGTGTGAAATATTTGTTTAGCCAACCAAATCTTAATGCAATACAAGCAAGATGGCTAGCCTTCTTGAGCGAATTCGACTTCGAGGTCAGACGTATCAAGGGTAAGGAAAATAAGGTAGAAGACGCTTTAAGAAGAAGAGTCCATGGGCTATTTGAGATAAATATCAGCAAGACAGAAAGTGATATGGAACAAAGAATAAGGACAACAGGTATTAATGACGAAAATTACACTAAGATGATGGCAGAATTACAAAACAACACTGCAAACTCAAATAAACCAGATCTAAGTATCGACAAGAAGGGACTATTACGGTTTAAAAACAGACTTTACATACCAGATTCAGCAGAGTTAAAATTAATAGTCTTGGACGAAGTGCATAAGAAACCGTATTTTGGCCATCTAGGATAGACAACGATAACAACACTTAGAAGACTATTTTACTAGCCTAGTATGAAGGGCGAAACAAGTGAATAATTGGCTAGGTGCCAAGATTATCAGCAGGTGAAGGCCAAGCACCAACATCCAGATGGCCTATTACAGCCATTACCATTACCAAAATGGAAATGGGAGACCATATCGCTGGATTTTATAACAGGTTTGCCTAAAACTCAAAAACAGAATGATTCTATCATGGTTGTAATCGATAAACTCAGTAAGTCTACACACTTTATTCCTGTAAAGTCTACTTTTAAAGATATAAACATTGTTGAAATATTTATGAAAGAAATTTTTAGACTGCATGGAATTCCTAAAATGGTGATTTCAGATAGAGACGTAAAATTTGCATCTGCTTTTTGGAAGGAATTGTTTGCAGGGATAAATACTAAATCTAAATTTCAATACGAGTTATCACCCACAAATGGATGGACATGATGAAAGGACAAACCAAATCATAGAGGATATGTTCCGCATGTACGTAAGAACAAAACCAAACAAGTGGGAAGACTATCTACACTTGGTAGAATTTGCATATAACAATGGGTACCAAACTTCAGTTAAATTAAGCCCTTTCTAGGTACTGTACGACAGAAAGAGTATGACTCCAATTCGCTGGGACAACCTGGCTGACAGACTCATGGTTGGACCAAAGATGCTCTAAGAAATGGAGAACATGGTAAGGAAGGTACAACAAAACTTAAAAGAAGCATAGGACAGACAGAAGAGCTATGCAGATCAGAAAACAAGACACTTGGAATTTCAAGTGGGAGACCATGTTTATTTGAAGGTCAAAGCCCAACAAATTTCATTGAAGTTAGGAATTGTGCCAAGATGGCACCCAGGTTTTGTGGGCCCTTTGAGATACTAGCTCGAATTGGACCCATAGCATACCAACTTGCACTTCCAGCTAAGTTAAGAATTCACAATGTATTTCATGTTTCTTTGTTGAAAAAGTATGTTCATGACCCTACTCATATGATTGATTGGAACTTGGTGCAGATGGAACCAGAAGGCGAGTTCCAGGAAGAACCCCTGTATATTCTAGACTAGAGAGAAATAACACTTCGGTACAGAGTTGTCGCTCAGGTAAAGGTGCAATGGAAGCACTTTAGTCCCGAGGAGGCCACTTGGGAGTTGGAGGGAGATTTGGGGAAATCTCATCCAATCTTGTTCCAAGAAAGAAACGAACACTGAGGACAATGTTTTATTGAAGGGGGAAAGGATGTGACATCCCCAAAAATAAAGTATTTTTGAAATTTAAAATTTGTTGGAAAATTATTTCGTTTTTAGTAAATTCGAATTTGGAAAAAAATTTCCATTTATGGCAATTCCGAATTTTGAATTTGATAATTGTAATAAATTATTATGACTGTTGGGTAGAGATCTTATTTGACCCAACTAATTATTTGACTATGACACTTGTATGAAAACATAATATTTTATATTTATTGCAGGAGGACAAATGGAACAACCATGTTAAAATCAGTTGACCATGACTCCATGAGTGGGGAACATGTTGGAACCACCCCAGGGCTAATTTTTACAAGTGGAAAATCATGGATTTGGCCATTGGCAGTCCCTAAAAATCAGGTATTTAGAAAACTGTGAAAATTCCCAAAGGAGGAAAAACACCTAGGCAAAAATATTGATTGGATAAATAGCATATGGGAGGAGGCAGGGCGTTGCTGAGTATGCTAGAAAAAGAGACTATTGCTTTCTTGTTGTTATGAACACTATTGATTGAGTGTGAGGCAAGAGGATTCTACTGAAACTGAAAGACATTTCTGAGGAGGGGCTCTCGAGTTAGCCCTCATGGACTCATGGTTAGGCTAGGGCGTGAATAGAACAAGTAACTTTGGTTGTTCTATTCTAAGGTTGGGAGGAACGTGGTTGTTCCCTTTGTCTTCTAGTGTTTGGTTCAGATACATTCATCTATCCATTTTCTGGTTATACATCTCTGATCTTAAGTGGTTGTCTATATACATAGATATATTACTGGGTAGATGGTTTCTATTGAAATTTTTCGTTCAAATCTGAATGATTGTGAGAGTAGAATTAGTACAATCTTGTGCGTATTATTGGGGAATAAGCCCGGACAATTTTCAGATATGTATGGTATATTTATGTTCATTAAAATCTCTATAGGAAATAATAAGGGTAGGATAAAGCTCCTACAGGTTAACTATAGTTATAGTGAATAACCATAGGAGGATACTTGCCTGATTTAAACTAGAAATTACATATACCTTTTATGTATCTGCTTAGGTAATTACTGAGATCGCCCTTAGGCTGGGACAGATTTCCTTATCTTATTTGAAATTACTAGTGTAAATGAGGGTATATAACACGATCCAACTATGCATAGGAATACATTTAGAAACATTTATACTTATAGATCATTCGCAAGATTCACTCTAAAATTTGGAATATGCACATTAATAGGTAATATGGACATCATGGAGGATGGATGGTTCCAACAAGACATAATCAAAGTTCTGGAAATGAAGGATAGATGAGATGAACCTTTCAATATAGATAGAAACTATGAAATGAAAGAACTGAGAAACGAAAGCCAAATAATCTTAGAAAGAAATAGAGATTCTAGAACTTCTGAATTGTCTACATGTTTTGTTTTTTCTTTTCTTTTTATTCGAATTTCATTACTCTGTCAACAAGTGAAAAATTGTGCCAACCCTCTATACAGTCGGGTATTACTAGAAATAGAGAAACAACAGAACTAATGATCACATTAAAGCTCTCTGTAAACACTATAATGTATAAGCCATAAAAAAAAGGGTGGAAAATTACTTCCCGAGAACATAAAGTGATTACGCTCGTAAACCAGAATGAGTAATTAACATATCAATTAATCAAGAGTAGCAGTCAAAGCTATAACATTAAAACCCTCTGCTAGAAAGAAACTGAGATGGTACTACACCATACAAGAACGGAGTTGAAACGGAGGTATTCTCTACAAGAGCCTAGGCGTTAAGTCTGCAGGCTTCAAAAGGAACTCGAGTACCTTGTATATGGGAGGATTCCCAAAGACAAATCTGAGGGTTGGATACTCCGGTCCTGCAAGGAACAAAAGCAAATAAAAACCTTTAGTATTTGCCAATGAATAATATAGTCTCTTACATATGATATATAAACTTGATTCACCAAGATAAATTGATTATAACAAAGAAAATATAGAGGAGTCTGGATTGTACTTAACTTGGGGCCTTAGCACAGGTCGTCTTTAGCTCCACAACTAACAAAGTTGCCCACAAAATGGATGGGAGGAGGGAGCCGAAGTCGATCTGATGGGTACCCTCACAAAAATCAGGGTCTCATCATTAGGTCACATTATACACAGTCCTTAGAACTTAAATACCAAAAGAAAAGCAAAGAAAATTACTAAGGACTAAAATAACCGAGAAATACAAATGGAAGGTAGTCTACTCTTTAAAACCCCATACAAGAATCCAGTTAAATTAGCAAAACAAGAATCCTTGACGAAGGGTATTTTTGTCGAGATCTATATTACTGAACCAAGTGGCTTGTCGAATATAGTGTACAGAGTCCAGAGCCATTGATCCTGATGCATACTTTCAGATGGGGTTTATATGTGCAAAATTCGACAAGACAGATAGATTATGTAACCCTAATATAAATCACGAATGTAAAATCATAGATCTCAATATATTTTCCACCTAATAGTCTGTAAGGGAAACTACAAACGTAACTGCTACGTAATAACTCAAAGAATGTATAGACAGATAGATGCCCAGAGGAGTGACCCAATACTCAATGACAACCACTAGCACCCTACGAATAAACTACATTACACTTATACAGAACGTCTACACAAGAAATCCTTAGAAAATCGGAATCCACAGGCAAAGTAACGTCAAAACGATAGGGGGTTTTAACTAGTTGATGGATAAATGTCCTTACCCAGTTAATGGGGACAAGTTGTTCACATTCTTATTCTTCCAGAGTGAAGTATCCCCTCGGCTCTTACACCAGAGCATCCCTCCTTAGCCACCCTAAAATTCTTCACACGGAGTATTCAAACCAAAAATAGAATTGAACCTAATTAGTTTTGTCGGAAGAGTTAAAGGGAAACGTTTAATGCTACCATATCAAGCCATGTGACATTCAGGAGATGGCTAAACCATTTTGGGACACGAAAGCAAGTGACAGGCTAGGACATAACTCTGTATAGTTGTCAATTAAGGTGTTGTACGGAGGAATCAATGCACCATGACCGTTACTGCACCTGTCCTCGTGTCGAGTTAATGCGAAGGAGTAGAGTGACACAACATTTTCTTTTAACTCACAGAGTTAAACCCAGTTCAGTTGGCAGGTAACGATTTAGTTCATGAGGATGGAAATATTTAGACTCTGACAACAAAGAGGTCATCTGGTTTTCCTTAGCGTAACCATGGGCCAAGGGCTAAGCTTACACATTTTTACTGTATGGACATAAATTTAGGCTCAGGCCATGATACCACAGCCATACACAACTGGGACTATCATTCACTATTCAGTAGACCCTTAGTTGGTTATGCCAATTGCGCTTTTTTTTTAGTCTATATTAGCACCGATTTGAGCACCGATTTGACAGGAGATAGGAAGACCATGGACCTTGGAGTTACCACATTGAAATTATTTTAATACATCGAGTTTCATTTTATGTATTGGTATAAGAGATTTTTAATAGTATGCTCATGATATATTCCAAGTATGTATAGCTCCATATATCGAATATTGAAATGATAGGAAGCTTATACATTTATATATGTGTGTGTAATGTGTAAGTACAGATATATACTAGGCTGTAATTTTCAAAGGATTAAGGAAGGTTTGAATGACTAATGTTAACACTTCCATAATGATAAAGTATAGTTAAGGATTCGATAGGCTAGGAATGATAACAGATTTCCTAGTTGCTCTTATGATTTGTTTTGTAACCTTAATAAATTAGGTTCCTAAGCCTATATTCCCACACCTCTACACTGCCCATAAAAAGTTAAGTTAATTTGTAAAACGGAGAGTTAATGTCCCTGGCAAAAAAAAAATTATATGCAAATTTTGGGGTTCATTACATTAGGATTTTGATTTCTCAAACCTTGCATGATGTCATATAGAAGGCCCTCATAGCAGAGGAGGAGCTTATCAGTGAGGTTTAGAGCAGGACTCTAGCAAGACCACCAGGGAAGGTGTCATTTGTTGCGCAGCAGCATCAGACACCAGCTAGAAACTCATCAGGATATTGTGGCTTCTAGAGATGATCCACTTTCACTACACCTCGGCAACCAGTGCCTTAGACACAGACTCCTTACCAAGGACCATAACAACAGTAGCAATGTTGACCGCAACAACAACAGTTTAGGCCTATTCAGTAGAACAGACCAAGGTTCCAGGCTGGAGGGCCACCAACGTCGGGTACCAAGAGTACTGGACCAAAGAAGGGGTGTTGGACATGTGGGGAGCCACATTACTAGCGTGACTACCCAATGAAGAGTACTAGAGCATCTGAATCAGTCAGACCCACTACCATGGGAGATTTGGAAAAGGCCCAACATCAGATTCATGCAGCGGTGAATAACCACTAGGCAGAGCACCAGTCGACTGTGCTTGAGGCATCAGGTACTGTCGTTGACCAGACCCTTAGTATTTTTATATATCTCGGTGCTACCTAGAGTTTCATTTCTGGTGCAACGCTAAAAATAATTAAAGTAAAGGCAGTCGAACAGGATGAGTTTAGCTTTGTAGAAATGGCTTCGGGAGCCAAACAAAAGGTTGGTGGGAAGGTTACTGGTTGTAGCCTTAACCTGGGAGAGTTTGTCACTAGGGCCAACTTATACCTCACGATCTTAGGATCTTATGACATCATGATCGATATGGACTGGTTGGAATTGCATGAGGCAATACTCAACTATAATACAAAACGATTGAGTTTGGTCAATGACGCAGAACAGAGACGCGTGATTGTAGGTCAGAACTAGGGAGTCTCCCTAAGGTTCATCTCTTCTTTGCATCTAAAAAAGATCATGCGTAAGAGATGTAATCTTTATGCGATCCTTGCGTTAAATGAGAAGGGAGTAGCGAAAGGTATAGAACACCTTCCGGTGGTGAGAGAGTTTGCGGACATTTTCCCTGGGGAGTTACCAGGGATGTCGCTTGAGAGGGAATTGGAATTTACCATAGACCTAAAACTGGGAACTGAACCAATAGAAAGAATGTCTTATTGGATGTCGACCCTGGAGTTACAGGAGATAAAAAAGCAACGGAGGGATTTGTTGGACCTAGGACTTATACGTCCAAGTGTGTCACCATGTGATGCAGGAGCATCGTAGAAAGCCAAAGCATGCATCTAGCCAAAGAGACAACTAGATGCACAGATGTAATTTGAACATGTTTTTGTGAAGACGTTTTGAAGTTTAAAATCTGAAGCATTAATGTAATGGACTGGAGGAAAGTGCAGATTCATTTATATCTAAATATCCAAACTGATTTTGGAGTGTATGTTCTTATCCGCCGGATGTAATAGGCATTTATGTGTGTTTAATGCAAGTAGGTAGATTTAATTTAATAGATTAGATAGTTTAGGAGCATAGGAGGGAAAATAGAGGATAGACACCCTAAACAATTGTATCTTGGTAACATGATTCATAATTCGTAAGCTGTAGAGCTGAAGAGAAGAATATAGGAGAACAGAGAATTTTATGCATTTTAGTTGTTATTTTTCCATGTACAGGAGCACTGGAATTAATAGAAGAAAGCTTTGATTCCAATCTATGTGGTTGTTATGGTTGTTGGAACCACCTGTTAAATGGTATGTTGCAGGCTTGTTTGCATTCTCTGTATGCATTTTTCTTCAATGTTATGTGTGTGTGCAGGCTCTAGAATTCTGTGTTGAATGTTTGAATTATGGATAAGGGGAGAATGAGTTCAGTTGTTTCTCTTTCTAAGAACTCCTGCAAAGAGTGCAGTGGAGGGCCCTCAAGGAGTGCGTCGAACAGGTTATGAATTTCATCTCAGAACTCTCAGAGGAGATTCAAATTGTGTCTTTACAAGCAAGAGTGCTAGCAGAGAACAGGGTCATGCAAAGTGTGTGCAGGCTAGGAGAAGAGAATGAATTACTTCAAACTCATAGAGGAGTTGAATAATTCTCTATTACAAAGAGTGCACAGAGCCAAAGACCCAAATAACCAGAGGTTATTTGAAAATTTTCCGCAAGGAGTGCGTGCAGAGACCCTTTTGGAAGCCTTGGATTCGCAAGTGAAATATCGGAAGGGATAGAACCTCTGAAGTGTTCAAAGGGAGACGAGGTCAAAATCATCTCATAGAAGTCAAGTTCAGGAGGAAGGACGCCAAGTCATATGGCTAGAAGCCTTTGAAAAGTTGAAAACGGATGGTGGAATCTCTTTAGGAGGAAGTGTCGAAGTTTCCTGTACCATTGGATTTGATAGACCAGTGGAGAGATTTAGATTGGGAGTCTTTCAACACCCTTAAGCTCAGGAAGGATAGTGACCGTCAGATCTGGATCAACGAGGGTCATTGATCTCATATGTGAATTCACATATCGGAGTTCAGGGAATGGAGTGACCAGTGGTTTGGGTTGAGTGTTATGGATTTTTGATTGAGGAAATCCCGATATAACGAGGGTTGTTGGATTGAGGGAGGTACACAATCGTCGATCTCATTGAAGGTATGATTTCAGAGTTGGGGATTTGTAGAGGGGGAGGAATGGTTGTTTGTTGTTCTCTCAAAGTTGTGAAAGCCGAAGATTTGTGTGAACAAGTAGAAAGGACCCACTCTGTAAGCAGAGTAAACAGAGGTGATAGGTGGCGAGTGCCCGTCGCTTCGGTGGATTCAACCTTCATTGACATATCGTGTTTCGTGGATTCGCAAGGGAAGAGCACAAGAAGTTGGCACTCCAACTCGCAAAGTCGTGAGTTGTGAAAGGTGCTTGTGTTAAGTCTTGGTTGTGGTCCTATTGGAAAGGGGGTTGAAGAGGGGGCTTACACTTTAATCCCATTCGCAATTTCGTGTTTTGGCTATTTCCAAGAGCTGTGGCATCTCATTTGAAGTTCCCAACCCAAAAATCCTTTGTGGGCTTAAACAAGGAGTTTGGTTAACCCTTGTCATGGTTTATAGAAGATCCTGCGCAGATCTCAGCCTGAGGGAAGGAGGTTTGCATCAGTTGTGGTATCAGAGTGCAAAACAAATTCTTTTCTTTCTACAATAGAGAGGAAAAGAAGAATTTTACAACCATGCTGCCGAGAAGAAGAGAAAGGCCCATACCTGATCCAGCAATCGAAAGAGAAATGCGTGAACTACGTGCCAGACTTGATGCTATGGAGACAAAACAGAGGTGAACAGTTGATGTTGGGGATATCAGCGAAGTTGAAAGTGAAAATGAAGCTGAGAACAAAGGAGAAGAAGTTGCTTTCGAAGATGCTGCAGAAGAATGCCTATTCAGGGTTGTTGCAAGGATAGGTGCTAAGGAAAAAATGGATATCCCAATGTACAAAGGAAACTTAGATGTTGAAGATCTTCTAGACTGGATTAGAGCTCTAGACAAACACTTCGAATATGAGGATGTCGAGGAAGACAATAAAGTCAAACATGTTGTTACTAGACTTAAAGGGCATGTAGCATTGTGGTGGGATGAACTGCAGGCTGACAGACATTGCAAAGGTAAGCAGAAAATCAAGAGTTGGGATAGAATGGTTGCAAAAATGAAAGACAAGTTTATACCCAGGGATTATCAAATAAATTTGTTTCAGAGGATGCAAAATTTGAGAATTTGATGTCAGTGAAAGAATACACTGAAGAGTTCTATAGGATAAACATCAGAGCAGGTCATCGGGAAAGCGATGATGAGAAAGTTGTCAGGTATATGAATGGTCTACGATATGACATTCAGGACGAGATGAGCATGATGACCATCTGAACCGTAGAAGATGCTTATCATATGGATCTAAAATCTGAAGAGAAGCTGAGACGAAAGCAAGGTCAAAGAGGTCGAGGCAGAAGTCAAAGCAGAGGCAAGACAATTGCCCAGGATAGAACCCAGAAGCCAAAAGAAGAAGGGAAGAAACCACAAACTCAATCTGAGAGAGGAGGAAGCTCACAGGGGAGACATTATGCTGATAGAAATACTTTTCCTCGAGCCAGAAGAAGAGAAAGAGGCAAAGGAGGTGAAATGAAATGCTTCATCTGTGGAAAAATTGGACATAAATGCTATGAGTCTCCAGATAAGAAGAAAGATGGTGGTGAAACTCACATTGGTGAAGCTCAAGGATGGAATGTTGAGGCAGAGGACGCTGAGGGTGGAAGATATTTTATGATGCAAAAAGTTCTCTTGAAACTAGAGAATGAGCCAGAGAACCCATCCCAAAGAAACAATTTGTTTCAGACTGCTTGCAAAACCAAGGACAGGGTATGCAAGGTCATAGTGGAAATAGGTAGCACAGATAATCTTGTATCTACATAAATGGTAGAAAAGATGGGGCTAGAGACTATTGCGCATCCAAGCCCATACAAAGTTTCGTGGCTACAAAAAGGACATCAGGTAAATGTCACTAAACAGTGTTTAGTTGAATTTAAAATAGGAGGATATAAATATGAGATATTATTTGATTTCATTCCCATGGATGTTTGTCATCTATTGCTAGGTAGACCATGGAAATATGACATAAATGTGGTGCATGATGGGACAAAGAACACGTACACTCTGGAGAAAAATGGTACGACGCACATGTTGCTGCCAATTAAGGGTAAAGAGGTGAAATCAGAGATGAGCAATGTTGTACTTCTCATGAGTGGGAAGGAACTTCTTAAGGAAGTCAAGAAGAAGGAAGACACACAATTCATTTTGGTTAGGAAGCCTAGAATTGTTTTGAAAAACACTAGGATAGATGATTTACCAGAAGAAATCTAGGAGTTGATGGAAGAATTTGTTGATATAGTAGTGGATGAAATACCTTGTTCGTTACCACCTATCAAGAGTATAATCCATCATATCAATCTTATACCTGGAGCCAGTTTTCTGAACAAAGAAGCATATCAGTTGACGCCACAAGAAAATGAAGAAGTTAAGAGATAGGTTCAGGACTTAATGGACAAAGGATTGATTTGGGAGAGCTTGAGTCCATGCGTTGTTCCAACAATTCTCAACCCAAGGAAGGATGGTGGATGGAGAAAGTGTATAAACTCAAGGGAAATCAATAAGATTACCATCAGATACAGGTTTCCATTGCCAAGGATGGATGACTTGATGGATTGCTTGAGTGGAGCAAAGGTTTTTTCAAAGATTGATTTGAAAAGAGGATATCATTAGATTAGAATGAGAGAAGGTGATGAATGGAAGATAGCATTCAAGACAAATGAAGGTCTATATGAATGGATTTTCATGCCATTTGTCTTGACGAATGTGCCCAGTACTTTCATGAGGTTGATGAATGAAGTCCTGAAGAATTTCATTGGAAAATCCGTCATTGTATATCTTGGTGATATATTAATTTTTAGCAAAACTGAAGTAGAGCATTTGAAGCATTAAGCTGCAGTGATGAGAAGGTTACAACAAGAGAAATTGTTGATCAACATAAGGAAATTGTCGTTTATGAGGACATAACTCATTTATTTGGGTTTTATTATCTCTGCAAATGAATTGAAAATGGATCCAGAAAAGATAAAGGTGATTAAGGATTGGCCATTGCCGAAGAGCGTGTTTGAAGTTCGAATCTTCCATGGTTTGGCTAGCTTTTACAGGAAATTCATCCAAAACTTCAGTGGAATTAGCGCACCAATGATGGATACGGTGAAGAAAAGACATAAATATTTTCACTGGATGGAGGAAGCGGAGAAGATCTTTAACCTACTGAACAAAAAGATCACTAAGCAAGCAATTCTGGTTTTGCCAGATTTCAGCAAGACATTCTAGGTCAGGTGTGACGCGAGTGGATTTTCCATTGGAGTGTTCTTAAGCTAGGACAACAGGTCGGTCGCATATTTTAGTGAAAAATTGAATGAAGCAAAGATTAAGTACTCCACGTATGACAAATAATTCTACGTGGTCATACTAGCACTGAAGAAATGGAGGCACTATTTGGTTCCAAAAGAGTTCGTTTTGTACAATGATAATCACACTTTGCAATTCATGACTTGATAGGAGAAGTTGAACCAAAAACATGCTAAATGGGTTGAATACATGCAGAATTTTACTTTTGTGATTAAGCATATTTATGGAACTGCTAACAAAGTTGTTGACGCTTTGAGCAAGAAATGTTTGCTTATGCAGGAATTTAGAGTTAAGACTTTGAGTTTTGATAAAATCAAAGAAATGTACGAGGATGATCCATATTTCAAAGAGGCATATGAGATGTCTGAGAATCCATTTCTTCGGGACAGAAGCCAATGGACAGAGTAGATGATCCAGGATGGACTATTGTTTAGAGGAAATCAACTATGTATTCTGAAATGCTCCATGAGGGAGAATTTGTTGAAGGAAAAACACAGTGGAGGATTGGCCAGACACTTCAATCAAGATAAAACGTTCTCAAAGTTGAATGGCTCATATTACTGGCTAGGGATGAGGACAAATGTGAAGACGTTTGTGGACAGGTGCCGAATTTGTCAACACACGAAGGGAAAAAGGAAGAACGCAGGGTTGTATTAGCCATTACCCATACCCGAAAGGTCATGGGACGCAGTGAGCATGGATTTCATATTAGGACTGCCAAGGAAATAGAGGGGATATGATTCAATATTTGTAGTGTTATACATATTTTCGAAGATGGTACATTTGATACCATGCCAGAAAACTAGTGACGCAACTCATATCGCGAACCTGTTTTTAAAGAAAGTTGTTAGACTTCATGGCTTACCAAGGACTATCGTTTCTGACCGAGATACCAAGTTCATAGGACATTTCTGGAGGACCTTGTGGAAGAAGTTGGGGACAAACTTGTCTTTTATCTCAGTGTATCATCCTTAGATGGATGGACAGATAGAGGTCGTGAACAAAATATTGGGAGATTTGTTGAGGAGCTTAGTGACTGAACACCACAGTCAATGGGATCATATTCTTCCATAGGCAGAATTTGCTTACAATGATTCACTCAATAGAAGAAAAAGGAAGAGTCCATTCCAAATTGTATATGGAATGCAGCCAAGGGGAGTCTCTGAATTGAAAGATTCAGAACAAGATGAATTCAGGAGTGCTAGTGCAAAGGACTTTGCATAAGGAATGAAGGAGCTTCATAACAGAATCAAGGAGTGATTACAAAATACGAGTCAAGAGTACAATCATAGAGCAGATCAACACCAGCGAGAACTTCAATTCGAAGTTGGTGATTTGATTCTTGTGCATTTAAGGAAGAAAAGGTTCCCAAGGGGAACATACAACAAGCTGAAGATGAAGAAAATTGGACCGTGCAAGGTCATAAGAAAATTTGGGGCAAACGCATATGATATTGAATTACCCGATGGGGTTGGAATCTCATCGATATTCAATGTCGTGGATTTATACCCTTACAAAGATGAATAAGAAGGAGTAGAAGATTAATAAGAAAAGATTCAATGGACAAAACAAATGCCTGTAGCTGAAAATCCACAGATGGAAAGCATAATTGATGAGAGGATTAGTAGAAAGACCAGAAGAAAAGAGCATTTTGAATACTTGGTCAAGTGGAAAGGACATCCAGTTGAAGATGCCAGTTGGGAGGATGAAGCAGCAATTCAAAAGAATGAACAAATAGTGAAGGAACTCATGAATAGGAGTTCATGAAAATTTTCAAGCGAGGGAGTATGATGCAGGAGCATCGTAGAAAGCCAAAGCACGTGCCTAGCCAAAGAGACAGCTAGATGCACAGATGTAATTTGAACACATTTTTGTGAAGACATTTTGAAGTTTAAAATATGAAACATTAATGTAATGGACCAGAAGAAAGTGCAGTTGCATTTATATTTGAAGATCCAAACTGATTTTGGAGTGTATGTTCCTATCCGCCAGATGTAATAGGAATTTATGTGTGTTTAATGCAAGTAGGTAGATTTAATTTAATAGATTAGACAGTTTAGGAGCATAGGATGGAAAATGGAGGATAGAGACCCTCAACCCTTGTATCTTGGTAAAATGATTCAGAATTCGAAAGTTGTAGAGCTGAAGAGAAGAATATAGGAGAATAAAGAATTTTATGCATTTTAGTTGTTATTTTGCCATGTACAGAAGCATTGGAATTAATAGAAGAAAGCTTTGATTCCAATCTATGTGGTTGTTATGGTTGTTGGAACCACCTATTAAATGGTATGTTGTAGGCTTGTTTGCATTCTCTGTATGCATTTTTCTTCAATGTTATGTGTGTGTGCAGGCTCTAGAATTCTATGTTGAATGTTTGAATTATGGAGAAGGGGAGAATGAGTTAAGTTGTTTCTCTTTCTGATAACTTCTGCAAAGAGTGCAGTGGAGGGCCCACAAGGAGTGCATTGAACAGGTTCTGAATTTCATCTCAGAACTCTCAGAGGAGATTCAAATTATGTCTTTACAGGAAAGATTGCTATCAGAGCACGGGGCCATGCAAAGTGTGCGTAGGCTGGGAGAAGGGAACAAATTACTTTGAACTCACAGAGGAGTTGCATAATTCTCTGTTACAAAGAGTGCACAAAGCTGAAGACCCAAATAACCAGAGGTTATTTGAAAATTTTCCACAAGGAGTGCTTACAAAGACCCTTTTGGAAGCCTTAGATTCGCAAGTGAAAGCCTGGAAGGGATAGAACCTCTGAAGTGTTCAAAGGGAGACAAGGTCGAAATCTTCTCACAAAAGTCGAGTTCAAGAGGAAGAACACCAAGTCATATGTCTAGAAGCCCTTGAGAAGTTGAAAACAAATGGTGGCATCACTTTAGGAGGAAGTGTCAAAGTTTCGTGGACCGTTGGATTTGATAGACCAGCGGAGAGATTTAGACTAGGAGTATTTCAACACCCTTAAGATCATGAAGGATAGTGACCGTCAGATCCGGATCAACGAGGGTCATTGATCTCATATGTGAATTCATGTATCGGAGTTCAGGGAATGGAGTGACTAGTGGTTTAGGCCGAGTGTTGTGGATTTACGATTGATGAAATCCTGATATAACGAGGGTCGTTGGATCGAGGGAGGCACACAACCATTGATCTCATTGAAGGAATGATTTCGTAGTTGGGGATTTGTAGAGGGGGAGGAA
>JZKD02S1674147.1:392069-429343 GCA_000966675.3 Picea glauca | reverse complement strand
AACTAAGAGGGGTCCCAAGAAGGGTCGTTGTCCTCTCCTAAAGGTTTTAAACTTTGTTTAAGGGAGATGAAATTGTTTTACAATCTTTTTCTGATTCTCAAGATCGCTTGGAGGCGCGAGAGAAGAGCATACTAAACGATTGTTTACTCGAATTTATAGTCCCAATGTAAGTTTAGATGTGATTAAAATTGATGTTCACCTTAGATTGTAAGTCAAAACAAGCCATCCACATGGCAAAAAGCAAATAAGGGAAATTGATTTTTATCCTCCTAAGTGCCTATGTGTGCTTGACTAACCCCTTTATATGATGAGGGGACTAAGTGTAGTGCAGTGTTTAGAGCATGCTTAACATCATTTTTAAGAAGACAAATGGCCTTCCCCACATCCCAACAACTTATAATGTGAAATTTTGCTTAAATGTGCGGCCTCTAGTGCAAATAGAGTCGCACAGACCGCAGGCACACGAATAGAGATAGGTCTGAAAGCGCATGCGCACAGAGAATGGTTGTCAGTTAAGCGCATGCACGCACGATGCACATCTGTGGGGTGGAATACCCGCGCACCTGTGACAAATGACTGAGAAAGAAAAATCCGGATGGATTTCTCTCAATTCTCCTTTGAATTGACTGGTTAGCAAGTCGGCTGAGGCCGGTTTGTGCACCTGCAAGTTAAACAAACTAAAAGAAGAGAAAAATAAACCCAAATGAGGTATGAATTTGATACCTTTCCCCAACGGAGTCGCCAATCTGTTACACCCTTTTCGTCACCTTGGTGAGAAAATAAGAGGTGCTTACATGCCCAGTTGGGTCCTGCTGAGCATGACAGCTGTAGAGGGAAGAGTTAGAGAAAGAAAAAAAAAACTATAAGCAAGAATTAAACTAATATATGCAATAAGAATTAAAACCATGAGCATAAGAAACAAAGAACAAAAAAGACCAATGTCACCAATATCAAAGTCTGGTCTATTGATGAAATCAAAGCACCAAGAAGAAAGGGGACTATGAGTCCCTTCTTCCTCCAAGGGAAGGCTCTTGGACCCTCACAAGCTTGCTCTCCTTAGAACAAGAAAATGAAAATGGTGGTGAAAGAACTCCTTGTCAATCCACTCAATGGAGAGGTGGATTGCTCAATGAAATGGTGCCAAAGTGCTCTTGTCAAGGATGGAGTCCTTAAAACAATATAGGAAGCATAAAATTACTTGAAATTCCTTGAGAAAATGAGGTGCATTCATGGCTTTTTATAGCATTGCTTTGGGCTTTTGTGTAACTGCTTTGTAGTGTGAAAAGAGGCCATTTAGAGCATTATTAGGTCTTTGACCAGCCTACCATTCGGATTCAGCTCAGATTTGAGGGTCAAATCGGCTTGGGAGTTGATCCATAAGTGGTTGGGAGGCCAACCACTTCAATAAATGCGTCGTTTAGCAGGTGCACGGATTTTTTCACCAACAACCGCGCGTTGTGCACGCATGCTATGTTCCTATTCCGCGCATGTGTGCGCGCGCCCAACTTCTGTAAAGCGCTCTTCAATTTTTCACTACTTTGTATAGTTTTTTGCCCTTTTTGAATGCTGTGAGATTAATTCAAGTCCATGAATGACTTCATCACTGTTTGACGATGCTGAGTTCTTGTAACCACGTGCTGACAAAATTTCAGTGATAACAGGTGTATTCGGGCTTTATACCTATGGATCTGAATGAAATGGTAGTATCTTGGGAAAATAGAAACCTTTTCAAATGAAACAAAAAGCATCCCTGACTGAAACAAGTGCTCCAAACGTAATGGAATAGTCTACTTAGCCCATAAATGTATGAAAATGGAAGAAAATAAAGATGAGACATCACCGATTCACAATCTCAATATACAATAGGAGAGGGTCTTCAAATGCACTCTGATACCATGTTCAAAAACACATGTATTCAAATAGAGGATGAACACCTTCAATAACCACTCACACAACTAGATCAAATATTAACACACTGATGTTTTGACATGGTAAAACCCTTATGGGGAAACATCCATAGCCCCAACCAACGTGGCCACTTGGAGAAATTTATTAATTCAAATAAAAATATTACAGAGAGATTTACAAGAGAGTTTGTCACAATGAAAATGACCCTCCATGCTCTTTAAATAGATATCATGGAAAAATCAAGTGCTAAGCCAATGATCAATGTATTCATTAATATTGAGGGGAATATGAACCATCAAATCACTATATTTCGGGAACATATCGTGATCACCGGATTTCTTAACTACAAATGCATACTAATTCATACTAAAGAAACACACTTTTACCTAACGCCACATTAGACCAAGTTGATCTTAACTAACTCCTAAGTGTCTAAATATCCTAACAAAAGGGACTAACAAAAATTATAAAGAAGGGAAGTGGTCAAGGTGGAGACAAATAGGGGGAGGAAAGGGGTAAAAAGTTAAAATGGTCGAAAATTTAAAAATGAAAAAAAAAGGAAAAAAGGGGGCAGATTATTCGAGATTAGGGATAGAAAACATGAAAATTATGAAAATCGATAAAGAAAAAAAGAGAAAATCTTAATGACGAATATGATGAATTATGGGCTTCCAAGATTGGCTAAATTTATAGACATATTCTCAACTAAATTTATTGAGATTCTTTTCAATTTCCAATGCTCAAGCAAGAATTTTGGTTTGGTCAAAGAAAATGAGATGCTTATATTTGAGGGAGTGTTCGGCGATAGATGATTCAAAATGCAATCGTGGAAGGTGTCATCTATATGTTCTTTGATTCATGCTTTGAAGAATATGTCAGTTTGGCCAATGTATTTTTTCCATGCATGCAAGGAATTTCATATACTCAACCAAGCATGGGGTCATATTTATATTTAGTTTCAATAAATAATTGTTTAAGGGTTTTGAAATGTTTAAAGAGGATTTTGATATTATTTTTATCTATAATTTTAGGAATATGATCTACAATACCTTGGATATAGGGAAAATAAATGAAAGTTAAGGGTGGGGAAGGGGAGGAGTATTTTTTAGATTTATAATGGTGGGTTGAAGGGAAAGCCTTTTTGATATGAGAGGTCAAATAACCATTGGATACAAGGGATTTATTAAGGTGTGATTTTTCTTTCTCATGGAATTGATGGATTTTTCCAAATTTAACAATCAAGTGGGGATTCACTAAAACATGGAATCAAAGCCTCATTTTACATATTTTTAATAGTGGAGAAAAAATAAATCCTTGTATTTGTAGGACCATTATGATTAGCCCCATTTTATCCAAGTTATATGGAATTATTTTTGGAAAAGAAGATCAACATATGGATAGAACGTCATGGAGAAAGAGATAAAGGACAAGCCAAATTTAAGACATATCATTCAACTATGGACCACCTTGTTACTCTTAGAATCATTGAAGAGTATCTAAATAATAAAACCAATATCATGTGTTGTTCCATTGACTTGACAAAATATTTTAACGCAGTTCCCATGACCAACCTTTGGAATATGTTAGAAGAGCTAAATTTTCTTTTTTGAGTTGAGAGTTGTTGTGATCAAGTTGTATGAGAACACTATTTCTATTTTTAGGGACATTGAGGACTAGTTGGAATAAATTAATTGTAATATAGGGGGTTAAGAAAGTTTGTCCCATGTACCCCACCCATTTTTTCATATAAATTGACAAGTTAGAGGGTTTTTTGGAAGAAGCAGGTTGTGTCGGCCCAACTTTTGTTGGTGTAGTCATGATCCTTCTATGTTATGTTGATGATATTTTTATTATGATGAATATTCCCTATGATATTGAAAATAAACTAAATATCCTCAAGGATTTTTTCTCTATCACCAGTATGATTGTTAACACTAAAAAAATGATGGTTGTGATAATTAAATTCAAAAATATAACTTATGCTAATTTATTGTATGAAGACAATGGCACGGAGGAAGTGATTTCATACAAATATCTCAAATTTGATCTTCATCATAAGATTAAATGGAACTATAGCATTGAGAAAACGATAAATGGAAGGTGGAAAGCTTACTATGGACTTGAAAATAGTTGTTATTCAATGGACCATTGGATATGGGGATAACAAGAAACTCCTCTTTAAGACTCTCATCACTCCTACTATCTTATATGGTTATGAAGTTTGGGGCTGAAACATATCTATAAAATCATGGAGAAAGATAGAGTCTTTCCCCATTGAGAGAAATACACCTTATCCTATCCTCCTTATAGAAGTGAGTCTTTCCCCCATTGAGAGCATGGTTGTGACTAGTTTTATAATGTACAAGAACAAGATAAACAACATGTAATACAAGAGGCTTCCTAAGATTTCTTCAAACTCTATCCAAAACCACCTGTAGCTTAAGTGAGGGAGGAATAAAGATGCCAAGACTTAACTACGTCATTGGGGAATAAATGAAGAGGTCACTTTGCATAGTAAAAATAATATTACATCTAAATTTAAGGAGAAATTATGGTGTTATAAAGAATTAGAGGATAAAATAAAATTAAGATACTATAAGGAGGTGATCAACCCTACTCTAAAATATCAANTAACTCTAAAATAAAATATTAAAGATACTTATAGTGATTCAATTTTATAATTTAAGTGAAATACACTTTACAATGGATGCATGATTTTTTTCAAAAAAAGTAACAAAAAAGAGACCTAAACTCAATACCTCTTACTTAATAGAGCAACTTTTAACCAAGTGAGCTAGTGAAAAACATATTGTATTGTTTAGAAGCAGTATTGTTGTTGTTGTTGTGGAATATGACCTTGGAGAGAGTGCTCATAAAGAAATCTTTTCACACAAGAAAATAATTTCACTTCTCGATAGTAACAAGCTAGGTTAAATATATGTTAGCTTACCCAAAGAATGCAAGTTTTATTTCTATTTTTTATTTATGGAGATCACACAAAGAACATGGAAAAGATCATATGTAAACCTAAAATATTATCTCTGCAAAAAATTGAAAGGGTGTATTCGGGCTTTATACCTATGGATCTGAATGAAATGGTAGTATCTTGGGAAAATAGAAACCTTTTCAAATGAAACGAAAAGCATCCCTGATTGAAACAAGTGCTCCAAACGTAATGGAATAGTCTGCTTAGCCCATAATTGTATGGAAATGGAAGGAAATAAAGATGAGACATCATGGATTGACAATCTCAATATACAACAGGAGCGGGTCTTCAAATGCACTCTTATACCATGTTCAAAAACACATGTATTCAAACAGAGGATGAACACCTTCAATAACCACTCACACAACCAGATCAAATATTAACACACTAATGTTTTGACGTGGTAAAACCCCTACAGGGAAACATCCATGGCCCCAACCAATGTGGCCACTTGGAGAAATTTATTAATTCAAATAAAAATATTACAGAGAGATTTACAAGAGAGTTTTTCACAATGAAAATGACCCTCCGTGCTCTTTAAATAGATATCATAGAAAAATCAGGTGCTAAGCCAATGATCAATGTATTCATTAATATTGAGGGGAATATGAACCGTCAAATCACTATATTTCAGGAACATATCGTGATCATCGGATTTCTTAACTACAAATGCATACTAATTCATACTAAAGAAACACACTAAGAAACACACTTGCACCTAATGACACATTAGACCAAGTTGATCTTAACTAACTCCTAAGTGTCTAAATATCCTAACAAAAGGGACTAACAAAAATTATAAAGAAGGGAAGTAGTCAAGGTGGAGACAAATAGGGGGAGGAAAGGGGTAAAAAGTTAAAATGGTCGAAAATTTAAAAATGAAAAAAAAGGGAAAAGGGGGGCAGATTATTAGAGATTAGGGATAGAAAACATGAAAATTATGAAAACCGATAAAGAAAAAAAAAGAAAATCTTAATGACGAATATGATGAATTATGGGCTTCCAAGATTGGCTAAATTTATAGACATATTCTCAACTAAATTTATTGAGATGCTTTTCAATTTCCAATGCTCAAGCAAGAATTTTGGTTTGGTCAAAGAAAATGAGATGCTTATATTTGAGGGAGTGTTCGACGATAGATGATTGGAAATGCAATTGTGGAAGGTGTCATATATATGTTTTTTGATTCATGATTTGAAGAATATGTCAGTTTGGCCAATGTATTTTTTCCATTCATGCAGGGAATTTCATATACTCAACCAAGCATGGGGTCATATTTATATTTAGTTTCAATAAATAATTTTTTAAGGGTTTTGAAATGTTTAAAGAGGATTTTGATATTATTTTTATCTATAATTTTAGGAATATGATCTACAATACCTTGGATATAGGGAAAAGAAATGAAAGTTAAGGGTGGGGAAGGGGAGGAGTATTTTTTAGATTTATAATGGTGGGTTGAAGGGAAGGCCTTTTTGATATGAGAGGTCAAATAACCATTGGATACAAGGGATTTATTAAGGTGTGATTTTTCTTTCTCAAGGAATTGATGGATTTTTCCAAATTTAGCAATCAAGTGGGGATTCACTAAAACCTGGAATCAAAGCCTCATTTTACATATTTTTAATAGTGGAGAAAAAATAAATCCTTGTATTTGTAGGACCATTACGATTAGCCCCATTTTATCCAAGTTATATCGAATTATTTTTGGAAAAGAAGATCAACATATGGATAGAACGTCATGGAGAAAGAGATAAAGGACAAGCCAAATTTAAGACATATCATTCAACTATGGACCACCTTGTTACTCTTAGAATCATTGAAGAGTATCTAAATAATAAAACCAATATCATGTGTTGTTCCATTGACTTGACAAAATATTTTAACGCAGTTCCCATGACCAACCTTTGGAATATGTTAGAAGAGCTAAATTTTCTTTTTTGAGTTGAGAGTTGTTGTGATCAAGTTGTATGAGAACACTATTTCTATTTTTAGGGACATTGAGGACTAGTTGGAATAAATTAATTGTAATATAGGGGGTTAAGAAAGTTTGTCCCATGTACCCCACCCATTTTTTCATATAAATTGACAAGTTAGAGGGTTTTTTGGAAGAAGCAGGTTGTGTCGGCCCAACTTTTGTTGGTGTAGTCATGATCCTTCTATGTTATGTTGATGATATTTTTATTATGATGAATATTCCCTATGATATTGAAAATAAACTAAATATCCTCAAGGATTTTTTCTCTATCACCAGTATGATTGTTAACACTAAAAAAATGATGGTTGTGATAATTAAATTCAAAAATATAACTTATGCTAATTTATTGTATGAAGACAATGGCACGGAGGAAGTGATTTCATACAAATATCTCAAATTTGATCTTCATCATAAGATTAAATGGAACTATAGCATTGAGAAAACGATAAATGGAAGGTGGAAAGCTTACTATGGACTTGAAAATAGTTGTTATTCAATGGACCATTGGATATGGGGATAACAAGAAACTCCTCTTTAAGACTCTCATCACTCCTACTATCTTATATGGTTATGAAGTTTGGGGCTGAAACATATCTATAAAATCATGGAGAAAGATAGAGTCTTTCCCCATTGAGAGAAATACACCTTATCCTATCCTCCTTATAGAAGTGAGTCTTTCCCCCATTGAGAGCATGGTTGTGACTAGTTTTATAATGTACAAGAACAAGATAAACAACATGTAATACAAGAGGCTTCCTAAGATTTCTTCAAACTCTATCCAAAACCACCTGTAGCTTAAGTGAGGGAGGAATAAAGATGCCAAGACTTAACTACGTCATTGGGGAATAAATGAAGAGGTCACTTTGCATAGTAAAAATAATATTACATCTAAATTTAAGGAGAAATTATGGTGTTATAAAGAATTAGAGGATAAAATAAAATTAAGATACTATAAGGAGGTGATCAACCCTACTCTAAAATATCAATGGTATCTCTCTATTTTGACTAGCATAAAGAAGAATATTAACATTGTTATGCAATGAACCAAATGATTAAAAATATCATAATAGAATATAAGTACCCACCATGTACAAAATGTGAGTGTGGAGCAAAACTCCAATATAGATTAGTTACACAATAACTCCTTAAAGAATAGGGGAACCCCCTCCAAATAACCAAATAACTTCATACATCACCATTCACATCTCCCATAATGAATACATTATCTCTTATATATGGTTATTCACACTTGCACATGAGGCACCTTTACTACTAGGATGACCCTATTACATATATATATTCATATTACATGAACAGTTAGACACATATATTCCCCCCCTTGGGATCATATCATATACTTTTAGCCATATATATGCCCCCCTTGGGTCATATCATAGTACCATACTTCAAAAAGATTTTTCCTCAAAGATTTTCAATTAAAGGATTCACATGTGATGAAACTAGCTAATATGATTTTCTTACTGTTGGACACACTGACTACACTGAGGGGGGGGGGGTGAATAGTGTAGGACTCTTTTTCTCAAAACTTTCCCTTCACAAAACTCATTAGTTAGCAATCACCATTTACTCATTACTTATTGTTTTCATTTATAACCAGTCAAATGTGAACATATATCAACAATATATCATCAACAAATCATCATCACAAGGAACACAAGATGTATGTACAATTTTCTTTTTATTACGGACTACAATCCTTGGGTTTATCAACAACAATTGAATAGAGTACAACTCTACAAGAGCACCATCTCTATAATGCAAGACTCATCTTACATCTTCAGCACCAACTGAGATGAGGCAACAATCCTCAATAGATATCAATCTGCCAATAGGTACACGACCTGTTGATAGTGCAACATGCGTATGTATGCTCCCTACTAGTATTATAACTCGCATATGTATGTGGCTAGTCTGTAATACAGCCCACGTATCACTTTTGAGCAATTAGGGTTTTATTATCATCACACACTCATATCCTCTGCAACCTTCAATCACGTGCTCTTATGTATCTCACTTTCCAATCTGATCCATAACCAGTCACAACACATCCAAGCTCTCCAACAACTTACTCATGCTCCTCAACAATACAATATGAATGCTACTCAATCATGATAAGAAATCAACATACTATAGCAATCATATCAACACTAAATCATAAGAGTGTTTCTCACTCCATCAACCAAAACAAACCACATCACAATAGCCATACCAAGAATGCCTTAAGCATTCACTACACAACAAGAAAGAGTATCCATAAAGACAACAATGTAACCCTACTAGAGTTTCTATGAAATATCTGAGCCCATAGAATGCAAATCTAGAACCTGCTTCAGTCTTCAAGAGCCTGTCATCAACTCAACCACAAGTATTCATGACTTCATCCATTGTACGTGCCCTGTCCTCATACATCCCACATATGTATGCACCATGGCTCACTACAGCCTGCGTATACCTCAAAAACTAGGGTTTTTGAACTTCTGAAACTTTTTTCGTCATGATCTCAGACTTACTGAAACTTTGATGCATCCATGAGATCCTCCAAATCATCTCTCTCTCTCTCAGAATAGATCTTCAACACATGCTCAAGAGATACACAAGAGATTCTCTACACAAGAGACCCTTGCCTCTTATTTATACTCTCCAAGTAACTTCCTTAGAAGCATATTCTAGGTCACTTAACCCACTTCTAGGTCACTTAACCTATTTTCCTCATTTTTAGGGTTAACCACTTTCCATAATTAGAAAGTTCTCCATTTATTTATCATTTAAATATTCCTCCTTGACTTTGTCACTTTTCTTTACCATTTAAATAATAATTTCTTCTTTTCAAGAACTTTGACTTCTTTGACCTCTTGGGGCTTCAAGCAAACATATGAGGGTCCTTCATCTTCGTAAGGCCATAAATCTCAAACCATGAGTTATGTGACATTCCACACACCACCGGAAATGGCATGAAAAGCACTATCCATATAGGATAGTTTCACTAACAAATTCATTGATTATCATCTCATTATTCCACATATAAGCATGGGTTCTCTTACCATACTTCAAGGATAACTCAACTGCAAAGCATCATCCCATGAGGGCTTTCACCATAAGGGGACCACTTAGGATTTCATCCATTTCTACTCCTCATCAACAATGATAATACAATAATTCTTCATATTTACATCAATTCAAAAATGCATCATATACCAATGAAACCACATCGATCCATCTTCATCTATGCATCATGTATCAATGACAACTCATTGATCCATCTTCATCTAGGACAATACATATTACATTTGACATCAATCATAAATCAATCAATCCTTTGGATTCAATCAATCACTTTACATCAATCAATTTCAATTAATTAAACCTTTGGCATCAATGACAACATGATCCAACACTTATGTTCCTACTTTCCTCATTCCATTTTGATGATCTATCCATCCAAAATCAATTTTTTCGGACTTAATCCTTGGTATCTAGTTGTTGCATAATTTTCTTTCCTTTGATTCCATGTATTTTTGTTGTAACTTCTCCAATTTTTAGTGTTTTTTGGTATCTGATAATAGCTTGTTGAAGACTGGCTTTTTGATGACTTGTTCTGTGAATATTGACAAGTATTCCATATTCTTCCTTCATAATATTGATATCGACCTTTCGTTCTTCCTTGAAATGTTTTTTGGTAATGCGGGTGTTGATATGGTTCCACTTTTGATGGTTTTTCTTCACTTTTCATGTGCATTTCATATAAATTATTTTCAGATACAATGGAATCCTCTATCTTCCTTGCTTTCTCTTTGATTGTTCTATCCTTGAATATAATACCATCATATTTGGCATGTATATCCTCTAGATGGAATTCAACTTCTTCAAGTATCTTCTAGTGACATTCTTGAATCTTGTCTTCTTTATCCTTTTGAAGTTGCAATGTCACCCCATTTATCAAATTATTACGTCATTCTTCAATTATGGATTCCATTTCTGATTTTACCTCATCAGTATTTTGGGATTCCTCAACATTCTTGCAAATTTTTTCTTCAATTATTTTGGTATATTCTTCATCCAATATCCTTCTTTCTTCTTGATTTTGAGAATTATTCTTTTCCTCTTTCAATATCTTAACCTCATCCAATAGTTTTTTATTATATCTTTGTAATCTACATATCTCTTCATCTTTATTTTTCAAATCTTCTCTTGACTCGGCTTTTTCCAACTTGCCTTTGCTAGTATTTTCTTTCTTTAAGTTCTTAACCTCCTTAATGAGTGATTAATTAAGCTATATTTTCTTAGATATATCCTCACTAGGTTATTATTAGTATTATCCTTTTCTTGTTTTAATTCATCTTGAATTATATACATTTCCTCCATATTTGTATCCTTAATCCATTTATTTGAAAAGAGTTCTTCAAATTTTTCCTGTGTGCAATACCATCTAGTATATTGATTAACACGCATCCACCACTTCCAAGCTTCACCAAAAAAATTATTTATTACCCTTTAAGAATTCATGTCATATTATTTTACCAACCTCAACCATTACATAGGATTGATTTCATTGTTATCTTCATCTCCTATAAATTTAGGTATTTCCATTTATCCTTAATTGAGGTCTAACCCCAACCATTAACTTACAACCTCAATATATTAAGGGTAATGATATAAAATATTTATAATTTGTGTTACCATATAATATAATAGGTTTACTCTTTATAATGTATTTTGAATCGACTCAATCAGACATTACAATCAAAAGTTATGATAATTTTAAGTGAACATACCTTTGAAACCCT
Source organism: Picea glauca (assembly GCA_000966675.3). Taxonomy (NCBI): domain Eukaryota; kingdom Viridiplantae; phylum Streptophyta; class Pinopsida; order Pinales; family Pinaceae; genus Picea; species Picea glauca. The sequence goes on along the minus strand of JZKD02S1674147.1, from coordinate 417,669 downwards.
GAGTAGGGATCTGTCCTCCTAACCGACTTTCCTTTTGATGTATATTTTTACTTTAGGCCCTTTTGAGTATGAAATTATGACCTATAATCCTATGATATGTCCTCTCTTCAATTCCATATCTTTGAGAAAAATTTGATGTGCCAAGTAGAATTTGTGGTAACTTCCCCACACCTTGTTGATTTATGGCCTTTCCAGGAGAGCGAACTTGTACAACTTGCCACACACATAATGTTTGATATATAATTATGAAAATTACAATGGAAATAGTGAGGAATTTATTTTTTCCAATGATAAATGTATCATGTAATTTATATATTCTATGAAGACATTATGATTGTTTTACCATGAATACATGTTTGAGACTAGTTACAGGACTAGTCCAAAACTCTATATTACACAAAGTGTATCTATGAAAGTACAATGACCCAGAATCTGAAATTAATACCATAGGTACTCTAATCATTGTTCTCAATATCCTCCAGGTTTCTCCTTCTGAAGTGGCTCTTAGAAATTATTATAACTAAAATTCCAAAATGAATATATTGAGGAAGTAAAACCCTAGGATCGGTGCTATGATATCAAATGTAATGAACCAAATGCTTAAAAATATCATAACAAAATCGAAGTACCCATCATGTACAGAATGTGAGAGTGGAGAAAAACTTTAGTATATATTAGTTACACAATAATCCTTAAATAATAGGGGAACCCCCTCCAAATAGCCAAATAACTTCATACATCACCATTCACATCTCCCATAACGAATACATGATCTCTTATATATAGTTATTCACATTTGCACATGAGGCCCCTTTCCTACTAGGTCAACCCTATTAGATATATATTTACACATTACATGTACATTTAGGCCCATATATTCCCCTCCTTGGGGTCATATCAGATACATTTAGCCATATATATTCCCCCCTTGGGTCATAACATGCTAACATAAGAACAAACTCTCACAAGATCCATAGTGAAACACGACATTGGAAACTTCCTAAAATGTCATGGGTTGAAAAAAAATGTTATCTTTGTGACACTAAGGGGGTTGAAGATGAAAATATATTTCTCTTACAATGTCCTACATGGACCCATATTATATCACAATTTCAAAATATTTGTTACAATACAAACCTTTCTAAGATTTTAACTCATAAACACTATGAGTTGAGTGAAAGCTAATGATGGTCTCTCATAATGCACTACTCGAAATGAAAACATGGAACAACAAAAATTTGTTAAATTGGAGTGATGATTCAAGGTACTTTCAAAATGAATTTGAATATGATGTAAAAAGATGAAATGTGGGAAATTGAATTAGCTTTCTAAAGATATAATTTTTATAAATTCAAAATTTATGTATAACTATGTGAACTTTGAGTTTTTCTAATAGTGGTATGTTATTTTTCATGCAAAATATAATGCATAGGTTCTTGTTAGTGCAGGTGTTGAATACCCAACTGATGAAATTTTCTTAAAAATAAATTGTAGAATTGTAGAGAACACATTCTTCTTGTGCATGACTATTTTTTCAAAATTTATAATGTTAATTTAATTTTATTTTATTTTTAATTACAAAATTCATTATATCCTTGAAATTAAAAATCCATGTGTTAGTGCATGGTATGAGGGTCTTAACATATAAAACAACATTTTATTTTCTTTTAGANGAATTATTTTTGGAAAAGAAGATCAACATATGGATAGAACGTCATGGAGAAAGAGATAAAGGACAAGCCAAATTTAAGACATATCATTCAACTATGGACCACCTTGTTACTCTTAGAATCATTGAAGAGTATCTAAATAATAAAACCAATATCATGTGTTGTTCCATTGACTTGACAAAATATTTTAACGCAGTTCCCATGACCAACCTTTGGAATATGTTAGAAGAGCTAAATTTTCTTTTTTGAGTTGAGAGTTGTTGTGATCAAGTTGTATGAGAACACTATTTCTATTTTTAGGGACATTGAGGACTAGTTGGAATAAATTAATTGTAATATAGGGGGTTAAGAAAGTTTGTCCCATGTACCCCACCCATTTTTTCATATAAATTGACAAGTTAGAGGGTTTTTTGGAAGAAGCAGGTTGTGTCGGCCCAACTTTTGTTGGTGTAGTCATGATCCTTCTATGTTATGTTGATGATATTTTTATTATGATGAATATTCCCTATGATATTGAAAATAAACTAAATATCCTCAAGGATTTTTTCTCTATCACCAGTATGATTGTTAACACTAAAAAAATGATGGTTGTGATAATTAAATTCAAAAATATAACTTATGCTAATTTATTGTATGAAGACAATGGCACGGAGGAAGTGATTTCATACAAATATCTCAAATTTGATCTTCATCATAAGATTAAATGGAACTATAGCATTGAGAAAACGATAAATGGAAGGTGGAAAGCTTACTATGGACTTGAAAATAGTTGTTATTCAATGGACCATTGGATATGGGGATAACAAGAAACTCCTCTTTAAGACTCTCATCACTCCTACTATCTTATATGGTTATGAAGTTTGGGGCTGAAACATATCTATAAAATCATGGAGAAAGATAGAGTCTTTCCCCATTGAGAGAAATACACCTTATCCTATCCTCCTTATAGAAGTGAGTCTTTCCCCCATTGAGAGCATGGTTGTGACTAGTTTTATAATGTACAAGAACAAGATAAACAACATGTAATACAAGAGGCTTCCTAAGATTTCTTCAAACTCTATCCAAAACCACCTGTAGCTTAAGTGAGGGAGGAATAAAGATGCCAAGACTTAACTACGTCATTGGGGAATAAATGAAGAGGTCACTTTGCATAGTAAAAATAATATTACATCTAAATTTAAGGAGAAATTATGGTGTTATAAAGAATTAGAGGATAAAATAAAATTAAGATACTATAAGGAGGTGATCAACCCTACTCTAAAATATCAACGGTATCTCTCTATTTTGACTAGCATAAAGAAGAATATCAAGATTGTTATGCAATGAACCAAATGATTAAAAATATCATAATAGAATAGAAGTACCCACCATGTACAAAATGTGAGTGTGGAGAAAAACTCCAATATAGATTAGTTACACAATAACTCCTTAAAGAATAGGGGAACCCCCTCCAAATAACCAAATAACCAAATAACTTCATACATCACCATTCACATCTCCCATAATGAATACATTATCTCTTATATATGGTTATTCACACTTGCACATGAGGCGCCTTTACTACTAGGCTGACCCTACTACATATATATTTTCATATTACATGTACATTTAGACACATATATTCCCCCCCTTGGGATCATATCATATACTTTTAGCCATATGTATGCCCCCCTTGGGTCATATCATAGTACCATACTTCAAAAAGATTTTTCCTCAAAGATTTTCAATTAAAGGATTCACATGTGATGAAACCAGCTAATATGATTTTCTTATTGTTGGACACACCAACTACACTGAGAGGGGGGGGGGGGGTGAACAATGTAGGACTCTTTTTCTCAAAACTTTCCCTTCACAAAACTCATTAGTTAGAAATCACCATTTACTCATTACTTATTGTTTTCATTTATAACTAGTTAAATGTGAACATATATCAGCAATATATCATCAACAAATCATCATCACAAGGAACACAAGATGTATGTACAATTTTGTTTTTATTACGGACTACAATCCTTGGGTTTATCAACAACAATTGAATAGAGTACAACTCTACAAGAGCACCAGCTCTATAATGCAAGACTCATCTTACATCTTCAGCACCAACTGAGATGAGGAAAAAATCCTCAACAAATATCAAATTGCCAATAGATACACGACCTGTTGATAGTGCAACACGTGTATGTATGCGCCCTACTAGTATTATAGCTCGCATATGTACGCGGCTAGTCTGTACTACAGTCTGTGTATCACTTTTGAGCAATTAGGGTTTTATTATCATCACACACTCATATCTTCTGCAACCTTCAATCACATGCTCTTATGTCTCTCACTTTCCAATCTGATCCATAACCAGTCACAACACATCCAAGCTCTCCAACAACTTACTCATGCTCCTCAACAATACAATATGAATGCTACTCAATCATGATAAGAAATCAACATACTATAGCAATCATATCAACACTAAATCATAAGAGTGTATCTCACTCCATCAACCAAAACAAACCACATCACAATAGCCATACCAAGAATGCCTTAAGCATTCACTACACAACAAGAAAGAGTATCCATCAAGACAACAATGTAACCCTACTAGAGTTTCTATGGCATATCTGAACCCATAGAATGCAAATCTGGAACCTGCTTCAGTCTTCAAGAGCCTGTCATCAGCTCAACCACAAGTATTCATGACTTCATCCACTATACGCGCCATGTCCTCATACATCCCACATGTGTATGCATCAGGGCTCACTACATCCCCCGTATACCTCAGAAACTAGGGTTTCTAAACTTCTGAAACTTTTTTCGTCATGATCTCAGACTTACTGACACTTTGATGCGTCCATGAGATCCTCCAAATCATCTCTCTCTCTCAAAATAGATCTTCAACACATGCTCAAGAGATACACAAGAGATCCCCTACAAGATTCTCTACACAAGAGACCCTTGCCTCTTATTTATACTCTCCAAGTAGCTTCCTTAGAAGCATATTCTAGGTCACTTAACCCACTTCTAGGTCACTTAACCTATTTTCCTCATTTTTAGGGTTAACCACTTTCCATAATTAGAAATTTCTCCATTTCTTTATCATTTAAATACTCCTCCTTGACTTTGTCACTTTTCTTTACCATTTAAATAATAATTTCTTCTTTTCAAGAACTTTGACTTCTTTGACCTCTTGGGGCTTCAAGCCAACATATGAGGGTCCTTCATCTTCGTAAGGCCATAAATCTCAAACCATGAGTTATGTGACATTCCACACACCACCGGAAATGGCATGACAAGCACTATCCATCTAGGATAGTTTCACTAACAAATTCATTGATTATCATCTCATTATTCCACATATAAGCATGGGTTCTCTTACCATACTTCAAGGATAACTCAACTGAAAAGCATCATCCCATGAGGGATTTCACCATAAGGGGACCACTTTGGATTTCATCCATTTTTACTCCTCATCAACAATGATAATACAATAATTTTTCATATTTACATCAATTCAAAAATGCATCATATACCAATGAAACCACATCGATCCATCTTCATCTATGCATCATGTATCAATGACAACTCATTGATCCATATTCATCTAGGACAATACATATTACATTTGACATCAATCATAAATCAATCAATCCTTTGGATTCAATCAATCACTTGAAATCAATCCTTTTCACTTAATTAAACCTTTGGCATCAATGACAACATGATCCAACACTTATGTTCCTACTTTCGCCATTCCATTTTGATGATCTATCCATCCAAAATCAATTTTTTCGATCTTAATCCTTGGTATCTAGTTGTTGCATAATTTTCTTTCCTTTGATTCCATGTATTTTTGTTGTAACTTCTCCAATTTTTAGTGGTTTTTGGTATCTGATAATAGCTTGTTGAAGAGTGGTTTTTTGATGACTTGTTCTGTGAATATTGACAAGTATTCCATATTCTTCCTTCATAATATTGATATCGACCTTTTGTTCTTCCTTGAAATGTTTTTTGGTAATGCGGGTGTTGATATGGTTCCACTTTTGATGGTTTTTCTTCACTTTGCATGTGCAGTTCATATAAATTATTTTCAGATACAATGGAATCCTCTATCTTCCTTGCTTTCTCTTTGATTGTTCTATCCTTGAAGATAATACCATCATATTTGGCATGTATATCCTCTAGATGGAATTCAACTTCTTCAAGTATCTTCTAGTGACATTATTGAATCTTGTCTTCTTTCTCCTTTTGAAGTTGTAATGTCACCCCATTTATCAAATTATTATGTCATTCTTCAATTATGGATTCCATTTTTGATTTTACCTCATCAGTATTTTGGGATTCCTCAACATTCTTGCAAATTTTTTCTTCAAGTATTTTGGTATATTCTTCATCCAATATCCTTCTTTCTTCTTGATTTTGAGAATTATTCTTTTCCTCTTTCAATATCTTAACCTCATCCAATATTTTTTTATTATATCTTTGTAATCTACATATCTCTTCATCTTTCTTTTTCAAATCTTCTCTTGACTCGTCTTTTTCCAACTTGCCTTTGCTAGTATTTTCTTTCTTTAAGTTCTTAACCTCCTTAATGAGTGATTAATTAAGGTATATTATCTTAGATATATCCTCACTAGGTTATTCTTAGTATTATCCTTTTCTTGTTTTAATTCATCTTGAATTATATACATTTCCTCCATATTTGTATCCTTAATCCATTTATTTGAAAAGAGTTCTTCAATTTTTTCCTGTGTGCAATACCATCTAGCATCTTGATTAACACGCATCCACCACTTCCAAGCTTCACCAAAAAAAATATTTATTACCCTTTTATAATTCATGTCATATTCTTTTACCAACCTCAACCATTACATAGGATTGATTTCATCGTTATCTTCATCTCCTATAAATTTAGGTATTTCCATTTATTCTTAATTGAGGTCTAACCCCAACCATTAACTTACAACCTCAATATATTAAGGGTAATGATATAAAATATTTATAATTTGTGTTACCATATAATATTATAGGTTTACTCTTTATAATGTATTTTGAATTAACTCAATCAGACATTACAATCAAAAGTTATGATAATTTTAAGTGAACATACCTTTGAAACCCTGAGTAGGGATCTGTCCTCCTAACCGACCTTCCTTCTGATGTATATTTTTACTTTAGGCCCTTTTGAGTATGAAATTATGACCTATAGTCCTATGATATGTCCTCTCTTCAATTCCATAGTTCTGAGAAAAATTTGATGTGCCAAGTAGAATTTGTGGTAACTTGCCCACACCTTGTTGATTTATGGCCTTTCTAGGAGAGCGAACTTGTACAACTTGCCACACACATAATGTTTGATATATAATTATGAAAATTACAATGGAAATAGTGAGGAATTTATTTTTTCCAATGAAAAATGTATGATGTAATTTATATATTCTATGAAGACATTATGATTGTTTTACCAGGAATACATGTTTGAGACTAGTTACAGGACTAGTCCAAAACTCTATATTACACAAAGTGTATCTATGAAAGTACAATGACCCAGAATCTGAAATTAATACCATAGGTACTCTAATAATTGTTCTCAATATCCTCCAGGTTTCTCCTTCTGAAGTGGCTCTTAGAAATTATTATAACTAAAATTCCAAAATGAATATATTGAGGAAGTAAAACCCTAGGATCGGTGCTATGATATCAAATGTAATGAACCAAATGCTTAAAAATATCATAACAAAATTGAAGTACCCATCATGTAAAGAATGTGAGAGTGGAGAAAAACTTCAGTATATATTAGTTACACAATAATCCTTAAATAATAGGGGAACCCCCACCAAATAACCAAATAACTTCATACATCACCATTCACATCTCCCATAACGAATACATGATCTCTTATATATAGTTATTCACATTTGCACATGACACCCCTTTCCTACTAGGTCAACCCTATTAGATATATATTTACACATTACATGTACATTTAGGCCCATATATTCCCCCCCTTGGGGTCATATCAGATACATTTAGCCATATATATTCCCCCCTTGGGTCATAACATGCTAACATAAGAACAAACTCTCACAAGATCCATAGTGAAACACGGCATTGGAAAATTCCTAAAATGTCATGGGTTGAAAAAAAGTGTTATCTTTGTGACACTAAGGGGGTTGAAGATGAAAATATATTTCTCTTACAATGTCCTACATGGACTCATATTATATCACAATTTCAAAATATTTGTTACAATACAAACCTTTCTAAGATTTTAACTCATAATGAGTGAAAGCTAATGATGGTCTCTCATAATGCACTACTCGAAATGAGAACATGGAACACCAAAAATTTGTTAAATTGGAGTGATGATTCAAGGTACTTTCAAAATGAATTTGAATATGATGTAAAAAGATGAAATGTGGGAAATTGAATTAGCTTTCTAAAGATATAATTTTTATAAATTCAAAATTTATGTATAACTGTGTGAAATTTGAGTTTTTCTAATAGTGGTATGTTATTTTTCATGCAAAATATAATGCATATGTTCTTGTTAGTGTAGGTGTTGAATACCCAACTGATGAAATTTCCTTAAAAATAAATTGTAGAATTGTAGAGAACACATTCTTCCTGTGCGTGACTATTTTTTCAAAATTTATAATGTTAATTTTATTTTATTTTATTTTTAATTACAAAATTCATTATATCCTTGAAATTAAAAATCCATGTGTTAGTGCATGGTATGAGGGTCTTAACATATAAAACAACATTTTATTTTCTTTTAGATTATAGATTTTGGTTCATATTAGTGCAGCATATAACTTTTTCTAAAAATGGTTAAGGAGATTAAAAGATGTATGTATTTTAAAATAGTAAACAAGATTAATTTTTTTTTAAATATATATTTGGAATATGAATAGTTGACTCTATATTCATATGCAGTTTCATCGATGATGGATTTGTGTAGCATATACAAAAATAATGTGAAAAAATAGAGATAGTGAGAGCCATTCAGAAACATGGAGGTTTTGATGTTTTTGCAGCCCAAACCACCAAGTTTGTCATTTTGATCCTATATCCGAAGAAACCAAGTAAAAAAAAATGTTTGTTAAATTTGTCAATCCCGCCAAAAAAAAATAATGAAAGGAATGCACACACACTCTAGAATGCATGCACATTTCTATAACATGCACATGTTATTGTGACTAAGCTTAATTGTGCACAATGAATGTGTTTAGAGGTCATAGAACTAAGGTCACATGAGGAGAATTATGGGCCTTGTTCCATAAATGATGCTTGTCAATATCATTATCCATGAACAACACCTACTACCCATGAATATTATACAACTATAGTGTTGAACACGTCCTCAAAAAACCACACAAGAACCTTGTTTGGTATCTCTGTCCTACTAGAGGGATATAGGCACCATGATTAAATAAAAACACATGCCCTAAATGAGAATGCATCTTGGGACCACACCATGAATCATTCTTGGATCCATGGTTAATTCACATTACCCATGAGTAGTATTTGTGCAATAGAAATGGGATTCGAGGTCTAATCATGGTAAATGGGGGAAGTCAGTGGCTTAATCCCTTAATAAACCTTCTAGAGCTTAATCGTTATGGTAAGGGGAGGAAAACACTTGGTTCTTAGTCCATAAACACTACTTTATTGGGATCAATCACTATGAACACACCTAAAACTATAACATAAAACCTCTATAGGGGGTCTTTAACATCAAAGTTGGATATGGATGCCATTGCGAGATTTTACACACCAAGGTTTGGTCACATGGCCTTAAACATTGTCAAGGTAGGAAAATAAGCACTTTGGGATATTTTTTAATCTCCTTGGCATCTTTTTGCCTTGAATGATTCATTAAAACAATACATGATTCCTTTGTAGGTTTCTTTTGTAGGCCTTCAAGTGGGATACTATTGTGGATAGTAGGTTTTGTTCATCATAAGAGGGTTTGGATTCCTAAACATGTTCAAGGGGGTAAAAAGGAGATTTAAGCCCTAATTAAACCTTATTTATCTTAAGCACCATGAATAAAACGTATACATAGTCATATGAGCCCTCTCTAAGGGGTATTTTCCCTTGTAGTTAGATATGGGTTCCATTAAGACATTTCACCAACATAATTGGGTATGGAGGCATTGAGCATAGTCATGGTAAGGAAATAAAGTCCAGAGTCCCTTAACATTGGTCATGGGAGGGAAAAAATAACCTTAGGCCCTAAACACAGCTTCTCGGGATCTAGTGCCATGAACAACATGAATAAAGATCAATTTCCTTGATATCATTGATGGGGGGAATCAATTACTTAGTTGAAGTACAAATATTCTAGGCATCTAAGGCCAAACATGTGCCTCAAACTACCACACCTAATATCTTGAGGTTTTAGGTATCTTCTAGGGCTCAAGGATCATGATTGAAACCTCAAAGTACCATACATGACCTATCAAGGGGATATTTGGCCTTCAAGTAAATATATGGGAATTATTAGGATATTTTGAGCACTAGGTATGGGTCTTGGGGTCCTTAGACATAATCAAGAATTAAACCCAATCCTCGGGTACTAAATGGATATTTTAGGTATATAGGGCCATCAATGACATATTGAACCACCATAAAGGACCTTTCTAAGGTATCATTGGTCTCTAGATGGGGATAGTTAGCATTATGAGTTTTTTAACATTGAGTATGAGTCTCTGGACCTTGGATATACTTAATGGAAAAAACCCAAGAGTTAGGCCCTAAAGGAATCTTATCGACTTTTGGGGCCAAGAATGACACCTTAAACCACCACAAATGAACTGGTAAGGGAATCCTTTACTTCTAACTAAGAATATAGGTACCAATAGAATTTTTTTAAATTAGGTATGGGTTTCGGGGACCTAGACATGGCCAGCGGAGGAAACATGAATTTTAGTCCCTAAAGGAATCTTCTAGCCATATAGGGCCAAGAATAATTCCGCAAACAACCACACATAGCTTCCTAAGGGTATCATTGACCTATGATTAGGGATTTCAGTGCCAGTAGGTGTTTTTAAGTGGTAGATATGTGCCCCAGGGACTTGGAAATGATATAGGGAGGAAATCCATGCCTTAGGTCCTAAAGAAAGATTTGAATCATCCATATCCATAAAGAATTCCTCAAATCACTACACATTACCTTTAAAGGGTGTCCCTGGCCTTTGGGTAAGGATGTTAATTACCTCATGAGGTTATGATCATTATGTATGGTTCTCAAGGACTTGGTATGGTCAAGTAGGAAACCCAAGACTTAGTTGAAGTACAAAGATTCTAGGCATATATGGAAAAACATGACAACTCAAACCACAAAAGTTAACCTCTTGAGGTTTTAGGTATCTTCTAGGGATCAAGGGTCATGAATTACACCTCAAAGCACCATATATGACCTCTCGAGGGGATCTTTGGCTTTCAAGTAAGGATATGGCATTGTTATGAGACTTTGAACACTAGGTATGGGTTTTGGGTCCTTGGACATGGTCAAGACAAGAAACCCAGGCCTCGTGCCCTAAAGGAATATTGTAGGCATCTAGATCCATCAGAAACATGTTGAACCACCAAAAAGGACATTTCTAAGGTATCCTTGGTTTTTATATGGAGATGGTCAGCATTATGACTTTTTGAACAATGAGTATGAGTCTGTGGAATTTGGATATGGTCTAGGGAACAAAACCAAGAGATATTCCCTAAAGGAATATTATAGGATTCTAGGGCCAAGAATGACACCTTGAACCACCACAAAATGACTTATCAATGGCATCATTTTCCTCTAAATAGGTATATATATACCACTAGAATGTTTGAGCATTGGGTATGGGTCTTGGAGCCTTGGACATCAATAGGGGAGGAAACATGAATGTTAGGCCATAAAGGAAGATTCTATCCGTATAGGTCCAAGAAGGATTCCTTGAACAACCACACATGGCCTCCTGAGGATATCATTCTCCTATTATTCGGGATGTTGGTGCCACTATGTGGTTTTGAGAAGTAGGTATGTGTCCTAGGGATCTAGAAATGACCTAGGGAATAATTCCATGTTTTATCTCCTAAATAAATATTTGAGGAATCAAAAGCCATGAATAATTCCTCGAAGAACCACACATTACCTCTAGAGGGTATCCTTGGTCTATGAGAAAGGATGATATTTCCCTCACAATATTTCCATCATTAGGTAYRGGTACCAAGGCCTTGATATGGCTGAGGGGTGAAATCCAATACTTAGMTAAAGTACAAAKATTATAGGAATTAAGGGATAAACATGAMACCTTGAACCACCACACCTGACCCCTCAAGGTCTTAGGTATATTMTAGATCTCAAGGTTCATGAATGACACCTCAAATAACCAWAGATGACCTCTTGAAATGATCTAGGGAATAATTTCATGCCTTAGGTCCCAAAGAAAGATWTAATGCATCCAAAGCCATGAACAATGTGTCAAATCACAACACATTACCTTTGGAGGGAATCCTTTCCCTTTGAGAAAGGATGATAGTGTCCTCACAAGGTTTTGATCATATGGGTCTCAAGACATTGATATGGTCGAGATAAACCCAAGCCTTATGAGAAGTATAAATATTATAGGCTTATAGGGCCAAATATGACACCTCAAACCACCAAAATCAACCTCTTGAGGCCTTATGCCATTTACAAGGTGCAAGGGTCATGAATGACACCTCAAACGACCATAGATGACCCCTTAAGGGGATATTTGGACTTCAAGTGGGCATATGGGCATTGTTAGGAGGTTTTGAGCACTAGGTCTGAATATTGGGTCCTTTGACATGATTAAGAGAGGAAAACTAGGCATTAGGTCCTAAAGGAAGTTTTTAGGAATATAGGGCCATCAAGGACATGTTGACCCACCACAAAGAACCTTTCTAATTTATCCTTGGTCTCTGGATGTGGATAATCATCATTGCAATTTTTTTAACATTGAGTATGAGTCTCTAGACCCTAGATATGGTTAAGGGAGTAAACTCAAATGTTAGGTCATAGGGGAAGTTAATAGGATTATGGGGCTAATAATGACACCTTGAGTCACTACAAATTACCTATCAAGGGAATCATTTGCCTCTAACTAGGTACATATTACCACTAGGATTTTTTTTATCATTAGGTATGGGTCTCAGGGTCCTAGACATGGAAAGGGGAGGAAAAAATAAATTTATTCCCTAAAGGAATCTTCTATCCATACAAGGCCAAGAAGGATGCCTCAAAAAACCACACATGGCTCCATAAGAATAGCATTCGCCTATGATTGGGGACATTAGTTCCACTAGATGGTTTTGAGAAGTAGGTATGTGTCCCAAGGCCCTAGAAATAATATAGGAAAGAAGGACCTACCTTAGGTCCTAAAGAAATATTTGAGGTATCCAAAGTCATGACTAATTCCTTGAAGCACCACACATTACCTTTAGAGAGTATCCTTGGCCTTTGAGAAAGGATGTTAGTTCCCTCACAAGGTTTTGATCATTAGGTATGGGTCTCAAGCTCAATAACCATTAACAACACCTAGAAACTATGACACAAGCTCTCTTTATAGAGTCCTTGACATAACTTCTTGGGCTCAAGTGCCATGAAAAACACCAATAGAGGTTGAGTGCCTTGATATAGTAAAATGGGGGAACCTAAGCCTTAATNTAGTGCATGGTATGAGGGTCTTAACATATAAAACAACATTTTATTTTCTTTTAGATTATAGATTTTGGTCCATATTAGTGCAGCGTATAACTTTTTCTAAAAATGGTTAAGGAGATTAAAGATGTATGTATTTTAAAAATAGTAAACAAGATTAATTTTTTTTTAAATATATATTTGGAATATGAATAGTTGACTCTATATTCATATGTAGTTTCATCGATGATGGATTTGTGTAGCATATACAAAAATAATGTGAAAAAATAGAGATAGTGAGATCCATTCAAAAGCATGGAGGTTTTGATGTTTTTGCAGCCCAAACCACCAAGTTTGTCATTTTGATCCTATATCTAAAGAAACCAAGTCAAAAAAAATGTTTGTTAAATTTGTCAATCCCGCCAAAAAAATAATAATGAAAGGAATGCAGACACACTCTAGAATGCATGCACATTCCTATAACATGCACATGTTATTGTGACTAAGCTTAATTGTGCACAATGAATGTGTTTAGAGGTCATAGAACTAAGGTCACATGAGGAGAATAATGGGCCTTGTTCCCTAAATGATGAGATTGTCAATATCAATATCCATGAACAACACCTACTACCCATGAATATTATACAACTATAGTGTTGAACATGTCCTCAAAAAACCACACAAGAACCTTGTTTGGTATCTATGTCTTACTAGAGGGATATAGGCACCATGATTAAATAAAAACACATGCCCTAAATGAGAATGCATCTTGGGACCACACCATGAATCATTCTTGGATCCATGGTTAATTCGCATTACCCATGAGTAGTATTTGTGCAATAGAAATGGGATTCAAGGTCTAATCATGGTAAATGGGGGAAGTCAGTGGCTTAATCCCTTAATAAACCTTATAGAGCTTAATCCTTATGGTAAGGGGAGGAAAACACTTGGTTCTTAGTCCATAAACACTACTTTATTGGGATCAATCACTATGAACACACCTAAAACTATAACATAAAACCTGTATAGGGGGTCTTTAACATCAAAGTTGGATATGGATGCCATTGTGAGATTTTTCACACCAAGGATTGGTCACAGGGCCTTAAACATTGTCAAGGTGGGAAAATAAGCACTTTGGGATATTTTTTAATCTTCTTGGGATCTTTTTGCCTTGAATGAGTCATTGAAACAATACATGATTCCTTTGTAGGTTTCTTTTGTAGGCCTTCAAGTGGGATACTATTGTGGACAGTAGGTTTTGTTCATCAGAAGAGGGTTTGGATTCCTAAACATGTTCAAGGGGGTAAAAAGGAGATTTAAGCCCTAATTAAACCTTATTTATTTTAAGCACCATGAATAAAACGTATACATAGTCATATGAGCCCTCGCTAAGGGATATTTTCCCTTGTAGTTAGATATGGGTTCCATTAAGACATTTCACCAACATGATTGGGTATGGAGGCATTGAACATAGTCATGGTAAGGAAATAAAATCCAGAGTCCCTTAACATTGGTCATGGGAGGGAACAAATAACCTTAGGCCCTAAACACAACTTCTCGAGATCTAGTGCCATGAACAACATGAATAAAGATCAATTTCCTTGATATCATTGACGGGGGGAATCAAGTACTTAGTTGAAGTACAAATATTCTAGGTATCTAAGGCCAAACATGTGCCTCAAACTACCACACCTAATATCTTGAGGTTTTAGGTATATTCTAGGGCTCAAGGATCATGATTGAAACCTCAAAGTACCATAGATGACCTATCAAGGGGATATTTGGCCTTCAAGTAAATATATGGGAATTATTAGGATATTTTGAGCACTAGGTATGGGTCTTGGGGTCCTTAGACATAATCAAGAGAGTAAACCGAAGCCTCGGGTACTAAATGGATATTTTAAGCATATAGGGCCATCAATGACATATTGAACCACCATAAAGGACCTTTCTAAGGTATCATTGATCTCTAGATGGGGATAGTTAGCATTATGATTTTTTTAACATTGAGTATGAGTCTCTGGACCTTGGATATGGTTAATGGAAAAACCCAAGAGTTAGGCCCTAAAGGAATCTTATAGACTTTTGTGGCCAAGAATGACACCTTAAACCACCACAAATGAACTGGTAAGGGCATCCTTTACTTCTAACTAGGAATATAGGTACCAATAGAATTTTTTTAAATTAGGTATGGGTTTTGGGGACCTGGACATGGCCACCGGAAGAAACATGAATTTTAGTCCCTAAAGGATACTTCTAGCCATATAGGGCCAAGAATAATTCTGCAAACAGCCACACATAAATTCCTAAGGGTATCATTGACCTATGATTAGGGATTTTGGTGCCAGTAGGTGTTTTTAAGTGGTAGATATATGCCCCAGGGACTTGGAAATGATATAGGGAGGAAATTCATGCCTTAGGTCCTAAAGAAAGATTTGAATCATCCATATCCATGAAGAATTCCTCAAATCACTACACATTACCTTTAAAGGGTGTCCTTGGCCTTTGGTTAAGGATTTTAATTACCTCACAAGGTTTTGATCATTATGTATGGTTCTCAAGGACTTGGTATGGTCAAGTAGGAAACCCAAAACTTAGCTGAAGTATAAAGATTCTAGGCATATATGGAAAAAAATGACAACTCAAACCATGAAAGTTAACCTCTTGAGGTTTTAGGTATCTTCTAGGGATCAAGGGTCATGAATTACACCTCAAAGTACCATATATGACCTCTCAAGGGGATCTTTGGATTTCAAGTAAGGATATGGCATTGTTATGAGACTTTGAACACTAGGTATGGGTTTTGGGTTCTTGGACATGATCAAGGGAAGAAACCCAGGCCTCATGCCCTAAAGGAATATTGTAGGCATCTAGATCCATCAGAAACATGTTGAACCACCAAAAAGGACCTTTCTAAGGTATCCTTGGTTTTTATATGGAGATGGTAAGCATTATGACTTTTTGAACAATGAGTATGAGTCTGTGGAATTTGGATATGGTCTAGGGAACAAAACCAAGAGATATTCCCTAAAGGAATATTATAGGATTCTAGGGCCAATAATGACACCTTGAACCACCACAAAATGACTTATCAATGGCATCATTTTCCTCTAAATAGGTATATATATACCACTAGAATGTTTGAGCATTGGGTATGAGTCTTGGGGCCTTGGACATCAATAGGGGAGGAAACATGAATATTAGGCCATAAAGGAAGATTCTATCCATATAGGTCCAAGAAGGATTCCTTGAATAACCACACATGGCCTCTTGAGGATGTCATTCTCCTATTATTCGAGATGTTGGTGCCACTATGTGGTTTTGAGCAGTAGGCATGTGTCCTAGGGATCTAGAAATGATCTAGGGAATAATTCCATGTTTTATCTCCTAAATAAATATTTGAGGAATCAAAAGCCATGAATAATTCCTCGAAGAACCACACATTACCTCTAGAGGGTATCCTTGGTCTATGAGAAAGGATGATATTTCCCTCACAATATTTCCATCATTAGGTATGGGTACCAAGGCCTTGATATGGCTGAGGGGTGAAATCCAATACTTAGATAAAGTACAAATATTATAGGAATTAAGGGATAAACATGACACCTTGAACCACCACACCTGACCCCTCAAGGTCTTAGGTATATTATAGATCTCAAGGTTCATGAATGACACCTCAAATAACCAAAGATGACCTCTTGAAATGATCTAGGGAATAATTTCATGCCTTAGGTCCCAAAGAAAGATTTAATGCATCCAAAGCCATGAACAATGTGTCAAATCACAACACATTACCTTTGGAGGGAATCCTTTCCCTTTGAGAAAGGATGATAGTGTCCTCACAAGGTTTTGATCATATGGGTCTCAAGACATTGATATGGTCGAGATAAACCCAAGCCTTATCAGAAGTATAAATATTATAGGATTATAGGGCCAAATATGACACTTCAAACCACCAAAATCAACCTCTTGAGGCCTTATTCCATTTATAAGGTGCAAGGGTCATGAATGACACCTCAAACTACCATAGATGACCCCTTAAGGTGATATTTGGCCTTCAAGTGGGCATATGGGCATTGTTAGGAGGTTTTGAGCACCAGGTCTGAATATTGGGTCCTTTGACATGATTATGAGAGGAAACCTAGGCATTAGGTCCTAAAGGAATTTTGTAGGAATATAGGGCCATCAAGGACATGTTGACCCACCATAAAGAACCTTTCCAAGTTATCCTTGGTCTCTAGATGTGGATAATCATCATTGCAATTTTTTTAACATTGAGTATGAGTCTCTAGACCCTAGATATGGTTAAGGGAGTAAACTCAAATGTTAGGCCATATAGGAAGTTAATAGGATTATGGGGCTAATAATGACACCTTGAGTCACTACAAATGACCTATCAAGGGAATCATTTGCCTCTAACTAGGTACATATTACCACTAGGATTTTTTTTATCATTGGGTATGGGTCTCGGTATCCTAGACATGGAAAGGGGAGGAAAAAAAAATGGTATTCCCTAAAGGAATATTCTATCCATACAAGGACAAGAAGGATTACTCAAAAAACCACACATGGCTCCATAAGAATAGCATTCACCTATGATTGGGGACGTCAGTTCCACTAGATGGTTTTGAGAAGTAGGTATGTGTCCCAAGGCCCTGGAAATAATATAGAGAAGAAGGCCCTACCTTAGGTCCTAAAGAAATATTTGAGGTATCCAGAGTCATGACTAATTCCTTGAATCACCACACATTACCTTTAGAGAGTATCCTTGGCCTCTGAGAAAGGATGTTATTTCCCTCACAAGGTCTTGATCATTAGGTATGGGTCTCAAGCTCAATAACCATTAACAACACCTAGAAACTATGACACAAGCTCTCTTTATAGAGTCCTTGGCATAACTTCTTGGGCTCAAGTGCCATGAATAACACCAATAGAGGTTAAGTGCCTTGATATAGTAAAATGGGGGAACCTAATCCTTAATCTAAGTACAAAACTTCTAGGCATATAGGTCCAAACACGACACTTAGAACTTCCACACCCAACTTATTGAGGTTTTAGGCATCTCCTAGGGTTCAAGGGTCATTAATGGTACCTCAAACCACCATACATGACATCTCAAGGGGATTGTTGGCCTTCAAGAGGGAATTTTGGCATCTTAATAAATTACCATCCGTTGTAATGGGAGTGCACATACACTTTAAAAATTTTGTGCATTATAGTGTGCATGTCTTCTAAAGTGTATGCATTCTCCTATGAGATAAAAAAAAAAATGCATGAAGTGCCACCAGAAACTCTCCGAAAATTTATCTTGTGTCTACAATTTTTCTAACATTGTCTCTAAAAAACTATTGTTGCATACAATTTTTATGATTCTTGTGTGATTGGAAGGAAAATATTCATTTATTGATTCTTCCCAATCCTTGTGAACATGGGGACCAAACATAATCAATCAAGAAATCCATCGAGGAAAGAGTATCCCATTCAAAATTTCAATGAAGGAAGAGAAAAGTAAAGGTTAGGTATGGAAAAGTGTATGATTTTAGAAAAGACCAATCCAAATTCTAGCACAATGGATGTCAATTTTTTTTATCCTCTATCACCACAAGAAAAACATGGAATTAAAGGTAGTGTCCAATCCAATTCTCACCTCTAGTGAACCTCCAATAATTGTTTCATCAAGACAATTTGTTATGGATGAGCATATGATGATGGATATACTTGGATCTAATTATATTATTGATTAAATTAGAGAGGAAACTCATGAAAATCATTTTGCTGAAGAAGTTCCTATGGTGCAACCTCTTGTTCAAAACTTAGCCATTCATTAAACTACTCATGAGTATGTGCACTCTCCTCCCAAATTTTACCCACAAGTTATCTAATGGGTAAGAACTCGTATGTTTATAACTCCATAATAGAAAGGTCAAGATGTCACAATATAGGTCTATCATCCTTACCTAGACTAATCATTATGCACCAAAGAAATCCTCAAACATTTAGGTGGATGAAAATGTTCTAGAACCACTTGAAGGTAAGTTATCTTATAACCAAACTACTCATTATTAATCATACAAAATTATTAAAGAATATTTTGAATCAAAATCTGATGTAGTTGAACGTCAGTTATTTTTGTCTTTGTTAAAATCTAATATTTTGATTATTGTTATAAGAACTTTAGGCATTCATTAATATATATGGGGTCAAAATTAGACAAAAGTTTATGACAATAAGGATAAAATTAATTATACCGTCGCAAATTATGAAATAATTATTAAAATTTTAATAATTATTTTTTTGGGAACTTCTATGTATGTCATACTTGCGACGGAGTTCTACATTGCTCGATCTTGCAACGACAATTCGTCGATCTATAGACACATTTAGGTAATGCGAAACTACCCATTTGAAAATAGTTTAATGGTCTTTGAATTGGTCAACTTTAACATAATCAACATTCGTTGGAAGACTGACGACCATTAGTGATTTTGACTATTTTGTTGTAGGTGTGACGGTTATAATGTATTTTTCTTCTCAATGTTTGTTGCATGAATTATTGGTCTTTTTTGTATGTGCTATTGGAAATATTTTCATTGATGTGTTGTCATTGATGTCAACAACCGATGTCATTATGATATGTTGTCATTGATGTCAACAACCGATGTCATTATGATGTGATGATGAGTTGTTATGAACAACATGCAGAGGATTCTACCTAAAGCTTGGGAGAGGGAGCGTCTTAGATTTCATGAGATCAATGAAATACAGAAACACCATCGAGATCGAATTCCCAACAGATCAATGATGTTAATCAATTATAATCCAAGTACAAAACCAAAAATATCAAAAGGGAAAGCGCATTGCAGTGATGATGAGTTGTTATGAACAACATGCAGAGGAATATACCAAAAATATGAGAAGGGAAAGCGCATTGCAAAAACATGATCAGGATTGAAATACCCACAATAAAACTACAAAAGAATCGAGGGAGAATCTTGTCCACTGATGCAGATTTTGGGACAAACTAGGATCGTCAGATCTGGGAGTTACAGTGGAGGAACTTTGGATCAATATCCAATTAAGCCCTGACTTTCGGATCTTAGTAAGGGAATATTAACGACAGGGAGCCATTGTGGGATGCAAGGGTTGGATTTAATGATCATGCAAGTTTCAGTTTCGAAATCCACGCCAACTGTCGATTGTCACCTTCCAATAGATCTATGGTTGGCATTAGTTTCACTAGCCGAAATCCCAACAACTGTTGGATCCTGTTAAGATTTTTTCATCAAAGATGGATCGTTAGATGAAGTCAAGTTACTTGAGGTTTATTCGCAGAATTTCACTTCGAGAGAATTGGGAAGTGGGAGTGAGTAACTCAAAGTCCTGAAGACCGAAATGAGTCTATACCATTCATCTAGAACTGATCACATTCATTGGATCAAGGATTCATGAGATCATGAATAGATGAAATCCTGGCAACTGTTGGATCGTGTTAAGATTTTTGCGTCAAAGATGGATCATTAGATGAATTCAAGTTACTCGAGGTTTAATCAGGAAATATCACTTCGAAAGAATTGGGAAGTGGGAGCGAATAACCCAAAGTCTTGAAGGCTTAAATGAATCTAGACCATTGATCTGGAACTGATCACAATCATTGGATCAAGGATTCGCGAGATCTCGAATAGCCAAAATCTCAACAATTGTTGAGTCGTGTTAAGCCTTTTGGGTCAAAGATGGATTGTTAGATGAAGTTAAGGTACTCAAGGTTTAGTCGGGGAATCTCACTTCAAGAAAAACATTATTATCTTTATGATACTAAGGGGGTTGAAGATGAAAATATATTTCTCTTACAATGTCCTACATGCACCCATATTAGATCATAATTTAAAAATATTTGTTACAATACAAACCTTTCTAAACTTTTAGCTCATAAAGACTATGAGCTAAGTGAGAGATAATGATGGTCTCTCATAATGCACTACACGAAATGAAAACATGGAACAACAACAATTTTTTAAATTGGAATGATGATTCAAGGTACTTTCAAAATGAATTTGAATATGATGTAAGAAGATGAAATGTGGGAAACTGAATTAGCTTTCTAAATATATAATTTTTATAAATTCAAAATTTATGTATAACTATGTGAAATTTGATTTTTTCTAATAGTGGTATGTTATTTTTTGTGCAAAATATAATGCATATGTTCTTGTTAGTGCATGTGTTGAGTACCCAACTGATGAAATTTCATTAAAAAAAGATTGTAGAATTGTAGAGAACACATTCTTCTTATGCATGACTATTTTTTCAAAATTTATAATGTTAATTTTATATTCTTTTTAATTACAAAAGTCATTATATCCTTGAAATTACAAATCCATGTGTTAGTGAAAGGTATGAGGGTCTTAACATATCAAAAAACGTTTTATTTTCTTTTAGATTATAGATCTTGGTCCATACTAGTACAACTTATAACTTTTTCTAAAAATGGTTAAGGAGATAGATGTATGTATTTTAAAAATAGTAAACAAGATTAATTTGTTTTTAAATATATATTGCAAATATGAATAGTTGACTCTATATGCATATGTAGTTTCATTGATGATGGATTTGTGTAGCATACACAAAAATAATGTGAAAAAATAGAGATAGTGAGATTCATTTAGAAACATGGAGGTTTTGATGTTTTTGCAGCCCAAACCACCAAGTTTGTCATTTTGAACCTAAATATGAAGCAACCAAGTCAACAAACATGTATGTTAAAGTTGTCAATCCTGCCCAAAAAAAATTAATGAAAGGAATGCACACACACTCCAAAACGCATGTGCATTCCTATAACATGCACATGTTATTGGGACTAAGCATAATTGTGCACAATGAATTTGTTTAGAGGTCTTAGAACTAAGGTCACGTGAGGAGAATAATGGGCCTTGTGCCCTAAATGATTCTTGTCAATCTCAATAGCCATGAACAAAACCTACTACCCATGAATATTATACAACTATAGTGTTGAACACATCCTCAAAAAACCACACAAGAACCTTGTTTGGTATATCTTCCCTACTAGAGGGATATAGGCACCATGATTAAATAAAAACGTGTGCCCTAAATGAGAATGCATCTTGGGCCCACAACATGAATCATTCTTGGATCCATGGTTAATTCTTATTACCCATGAGTAGTATTTGTGCACTAGAAATGGGCTTTGAGGTCTAATCATGGTAAATGGCGGAAGTAAGTGGATTAATCCCTTAATGAACCTTCTAGAGCTTAAGCTTTACGGTTAGGGGAGGAAGAGAGATTCGTTCTTAGGCCATAAACACTACTTTATTGGGATCAATCACTATGAACACACCTAAAACTATAACATAAACCCTCTATAGGGGGTCTTTAGTAGCAAAGTTGGATATGGATTCCATTACGAGATTTTACACACCAAGGATTGGTCACAGGGCCTTAAAGATTGTCAAGGTAGGAAAATAAGCACTTTGGGATATTATTAAATTTTATTGGGATCAAGAGTCTTGAATGAGTCTTTGAAACAATACATGATTCCTTTGTAGGTTTGTTTTGTAGGCATCTAAGTGGGATACTATTGTGGACAATAGTTTTTGTTCATCATAAGTGGGTTTGGATTCCTAAACATGGTCAAGGGGGTAAACAAGCGATTTAATCCCTCATTAAACCTTATTTATCTTAAGCACCATGAATAAAACGTATACATAGTCATATGAGCCCTCGTTGAGGGGTATATTCCCTTGTAGTTAGATATGGGTGCCATTAAGACATTTCACCAACATAATTGGGTATGGAGGCCTTGAACATAGTCATGGTAGGGAAATAGCATCCAGAGTCCCTTAACATTGGTCATGTGAGGGGAAAAATAACCTTAGGCCCTAAACACAGCTTCTCGAGCTCTAGTTCCATGAAAAAAATGAATAAAGGTCAAGTGCCTTGATATCATTGAGGGGGGGAATCAAGTACTTAGTTGAAGTACAAATATTATAAGAATCTAGGGCCAAACATGTGCCTCAAACTACCACACCTAATCTTTTGAGGTCTTAGGTATTTTCTAGGGATCAAGGATCATTATTTACACCTCAATGTACCATAGATGACCTCTTGGAAGTATATTTGGTATTCAAGTAAATATATGGGCATTATTAGGATATTGTGAGCACTAGGTATGGGTTCTGGGGTCCTTAGACATAATCAAGAGAGGAAACCCAAGCCTCAAGTACTAAATGGAGCTTTTAAGAATATAGGGCCATCAATGACATATTGAAGCACCATAAAGGCCCTTTCCAAGGTATCATTGGTCTCTAGATGGGGATAGTTAGCATTATGAGCTTTTGAACTTTGAGTATGAGTCTCTGAACAGAAAAATAAAAAATAATAATAAAATAAAATAAAATAAAATAAAAATCCAAGAGTTAGGCCCTAAAGGAATCTTATAGACTTTTGGGGCAAAGAATGACATCTTAAACCACCATAAATGAATTGTTAAGGTCATCCTTTACCTCAAACTAGGAACATAGGTACCACTAGAATTTTTTAAAATTGGGTATGGGTTTCGGGGACCTGGACATGTCCAGGGGAGGAAACATGAATTTTAGTTCCTAAAGGAATCTTCTATCCATATAGGGAAAATCATAATGCCACAAACAACCACAGGTGGCTTCCTAAGGGTATCATTGATCTATGATTAGGGATGTCAGTGCCAGTAGGTGGTTTTAAGTGGTAGGTATGTGTCTCAGGGACTTGGAAATGATATAGGGAGGAAATCCACGCCTTAGGTCCTAAAGAAATCTTTGAATCATCCATGTCCATGAATAATTCCTCAAATAACTACATGTTACCTCTAAAGGGCATCCTTGGCCTTTGGTTAAGGATGTTAGTGCCCTTACAAGGTTTTGATTATTACATATGGGTCTCAAGGACTTGGTATGGTCAAGTGGGAAACCAAAGACTTAGTTTAAGTACAAATATTCTAGGAATATATGGGAAAAAATGACACCTCAAACCACCACAACTAACCTCTTGAGGTTTTAGGTATCTTCTAGGGCTCAAGGGTCATGAATTACACCTCAAAGTACCATAGATGACCTCACGAGAGGATGTTTGGATTTCAAGTAAGCATGTGGCATTTTTAGGAGACTTTTATCACTAGCTATGGGTCTTAGGTCCTTGTACATGATCAAGAGAAGAAACCCAAGCCTTATGCCATAAAGGAATATTGTAGGAATCTAGCTACATCATAAACATGTTGAACCACCACAAAGGACCTTTCTAGGGTATCCTTGGTTTTTATATGGAAATAGACAACGTTATGACTTTTGGAACAATGAGTATGAGTCAGTGGAATTTGGATATGGTCCATGGAACAAAACCAAGAGATATTCCCTAAAGAAATATTATAGGATTCTAGGGCCAAGAATGACACCTTGAACCACCACAAAATGACTTATCAAGGGAATCTCCTCTAAATAGGTATATATATACCACTAGAATGTTTGAGCATTAGGTATAGGTCTTGGGGCCCTAGACATGGATAGGGTAGGAAACATGAATGTTATGCCATAAGGAATATTCTATCCATACAGGGCCAAGAAGGATTCCTTGAAAAACCACACATGGCCTCCTGAGGATATCATTCTCCTATGATTAGGGATTTTGGTGCCACTATGTGGTTTTAAGTAGTAGGTATGTTTCCTAGGGATCCATAAATGATCTAGGGAACAATTTCATTCCTTATCTCCTAAATAAATATTTGAGGAATCCAAAGCCATGAATAATTCCTCGAAGAACCACACATTACCTCTAGAGGGTATCCTTGGTCTCTGAGAAAGGATGTTATTTCCCTCACAAGATTTTAATCATTAGGTATGGGTATAAAGGCCTTGATATGGATGAGGGGTGAAATCCAATACTTAGCTAAAGTACAAATCTTATAAGAATTAAGGGATAAACATGAGACCTTGAACTAGCACACCTGACTCCTCAAGGTCTTAGGTATCTTCTAGATCTCAATGTTCATGAATGACACCTTAAATAAACATAGATGACCTCTTGAAATGATCTAGGGAATAATTCCATGCCCTAGGTCCCAAAGAAATATTTGAGGCGTCCAAATCCATAAAAAATGTGTCGAATCACAACGCATTACCTTTGGAGGGAATCCTTGGCCTTTGAGAAAGGATGATAGTGTCCTCACAATATTTTGATCATATGGTTCTCAAGGCATTGATATGTTCGAGATAAACCCAAGCCTTATTAGAAGTTTAAATATTCT
>JZKD02S1674147.1:363370-376537 GCA_000966675.3 Picea glauca | reverse complement strand
GAATACCTATTTAAGGGAAAGAGGAAGAGTCGTTTTCGCTATCAAACACTTGATAAGGAATGCCCTCAATCAATTTTGTTCTCAATCAAATCCAATATGATGCTACAACATTTCAAAAATGAAAACTAAACATTAAGATGTAATTTTTTCATTTTTATGCGAACGATGATCAATTCAATGAAAAACTTGTCCTGCCAACTACCCTTTCAGATCAAGGAGATTCAGACAAGAAAATGCAGATTTCGCACAAACAACACACCCTCTTTTTGCGATCAAACAAGAGAAAGAAAACCAAAAATGCAAAAAGAAGGAGAAAGAGATTGGATCAGATGACCTCAAAGAACCAAATGAGAAGAGTTACAGAGTTTAGATGTCCTTCACTGGAGTTCCCGCTCAGTCAGGTAGGAGAGGAAAAAAACAACGGATCGATTTTAAGCTCTCAACAGCAAAAACTCAAAAATAATGAAGAAGGGCATAAAATATGAACAACAAGGTGTTTACTTCTTAGGAGGAAGCATGTCAAAGGTCAAAAGTAGAATCATTGAGTCACAAAGCAGCTCAGCAAGTGAAGAAACAGGGTCTGGACCTCCAAAAAATGCAATTTTTGAAGAGATTTTATGCAAAAAGGGGCTGGCCCTCTGGTGTAAGGGAAACCATTGAATTATAACACTCTATATAGTATCTTAAGCGAGTGTTGGCGCTCTACTAACATGGGCAGGGGGGCGCCAAGCTCAAAAAACTCATAAAAATGTCAAAAAAACCAAAATTTCAATCAAATTTTGACAGTCAAGCTGAATGTGATGGGGTAAAGAGTCAATCACCAAGTGCAATCAGATATGAAGGGGTGAACAAAGTCAGAAAACAACCAAAGGGTAGGACAAGGTCTTATGAGGAAAAATCAAAACCAAAATTTTCGATTCGATTATCCCCAGTGGAGTTGCCAATTTCTGTTGAAGGAAAATCTCCCTGTGGATAGGTAGATCCCCTCTTGAGAGCTAGACTCTTAACTCTTAAGACAGAAGATGATTATCATGGACACTGACTTCCTTTTAGATCTATATAAACTAATGTATGAGGAGGAAGGAGAAAATAATTACCTTTTACCGCCGTTTGTCCCTGCACGCTCTGAGTTGAGCTCCAATCTTTCGCTCCTCGATAAGCCCTGTAGAAAAACAAAGTATGACCACTTACTACTCTATAAATATTAGTTTGAAATAGTTCTATCTACTAAAGAGACAAATTCATGTGAGATTGAACACGAATTAGAAAGAAACAGGCCAAGCAAGTTATATTAATGAGGACAAAACATTGCTTACAGTCGTAGATGGAATGCGACAGTTTTGTCAAGTCCTCATTGTCTACCCCTTTCTCAAAAGATCCACGATACAAATGATGATAGCTTCACTGATTTCTCCCTATGAGATCATAGGTCTCTTGCTTCCAAAATATATTTGTTCCAGCACCACTTATGAGATCATAAGTTTGGTGTGATTCTCTCTTTTCAGTCCCCTTTCACCATGAGAAATCTTCCTTATATAGCCTTGGAGAGGCTTTAACCACTTGAGATATCCTTGGGGAAGTTGAGGATTTTCCTCCTTCAGTTGAGGATCTTCCCTAAGATCATGGCTGGACTAGGGATTCGAATCCAACTTCCTTCCAAGAATGAAAGTATCCTTCCCCCATTCATCTCAACAACTTAACTACTGCCCAGAATAGGTAGCGCTCCCTCAAAAGGGAACTCAGAGCGTTATAACACTCCCTAGTAGTGTATAGGGGAGCTCCAGCACTCCTAAGGATAGGATCACTCCTACAAAAGGGCTGATGCAACGTTATAACGCTCCCTGATGGCTTATGGGGGGGCACCAACACTCCTGAGATAGTTATAGGGAGCGCTCCCCTCCAAAAACTCAGTTTTTTGGGTGCTTTCAGATGGCAAAAGGTTCATAAGCCTATTGACTCATTTCTCCTCTTCCAAAGAAAATGTTTGAGGTGTTTCAAGTGTCCTCCTCATGTCATTATAGGCACGACATATGCATCATGGCAGTATGCATTCTTTGACACTTATGACACTTGTGAGAAAAATGTGACACTTATAATGATGACACTTGCGACACTATCTAAGTGAGTATTTTTTATGTGTAACAGACTCAGACTCTCTAAAGATGAAAATATTGCCGAGCGACCTTGTTCTCTTCACGCTCATTAAAGTTTTTGAAGAAAACGTCTATTGAGAGATAGTTTATCTCTTTTTCGATCTCGTCAAACTCCTTTATGAAAAAGGAATTGAGAGAGTTCTCTTTTAAGTGTTTTTCCAGACTCTATAATCATGAAAAACCTTCGAGTTTTCTGTCTTTGGACTTTCTTTAAACAAAACATCGGCAGGCCCATATTGGATCGAACCCTTACTTCTTCTAGTTCGTTAAACAAAGGAAGATGAACTTACCGAAGGTGAGTTATATAGAGCATGTGTTACCCTCCTAGAGCTCGTTAAATTAAAAAGAGGTACTCGTCTATCTGGATGGGGGAAAATTTGAAAGAAGCAAGCCAAGCAATTTCTTGAGAACATTGCCAAGTAATTCTTATAGTCGCCCTTGAACATAGCACTTTGTCATTTGCACGCATTATAATTTGTTGAACCTTTGCACTGAGCCAATCCTTTGAGTTTATTTCACTCCTCTGGGTCACCTAACATAAGTCACAGCATCCACTGCATCATCAAGTTTTGGTCCATGTCATGTTTCTGCTGTCGTGCCTCAATGTTCAAGGGAAGTATCCACCTCGAGATTTAGCCATCACAAATATCTTGTCTCAATACCCGTGTCATTCCATGTTCATTTGATCTACCAATTACATCTCTATGTTCGTTTCGTGTCGTTGATGGGGGATACATCAAGTCCCTCCTTCAACGAGTCTATTCCTATCGACTTCAACAAATTATCCAGGAACTAGACTTAGAAACCAGTTAGTACTTTGGGACCTGCATGCCTCAATGGTAGGCCCCCTCACGTTCGACAGTGGGTTTACATCATTGACCTCTAATCAGATGATTCCATGGATGTTTGACTTTAGCTCATCCATTCACATTCGTTGGAATGTACTAGAGTACCTTGGGAATCATTGACATTAATGGTGATCTCCCTCGCTCTTGTTAATGGTTTAAATCATTGACCGGTAATCAAGTGGTTTCTGCCATGTTCGACATCGGGACATCTATTCACATGGTTATATTCATACTACATCGGGATCAGTAAGAAGACCCTGGGTTGAGTGATCACTTTGATATGTACTTTTCTCAGGTTGCGAAGGAGTTTCTCTTGAACAATGACACATATATTGTTACATAGCTCCACTTTGTATTGGTCGTGGCTATGTCTTGTCATCTCGTAGATCCACTGTGTATTATTCGTGGCTACGATCAGTTCAGGTCATGGGAGTATAGATCCACAGTGTATTTTCAGTGGCTATACCTTTTTATCAATACAATTATGGATCCACAGTGTATTTTATGGTGGCCATATCTTGCAAGTCTTGATCACCCAAGCATAGGTATGCCTGCCTTGGGTTTGAAACATGTCATGATATTTGTTGGATGTTTGTGTGCAGCTTCTGTCAGGTTATCTGTGTCTATACCCTTTCTTGAAAGTCTACAAAGCATTTCGATTATCAGTTCTTGTCTTCTAACTTCATACTTTTGGGGGCAATCTGTTACACATCAAAAATACTCACTTAGATAGTGTCGCAAGTGTCGCATTTTGCTCACAACTGTCCTAAGTGTCAAAGAAATCATACTGCCATGATGCCTATGTCGTGCCTATAACGACCTGAGGAGGACACTTGAAACACCTCAAACATTTGCTTTGGAAGAGGAGAAATGAGTCAATAGGCTTATGAACCTTTTTCCATCTGAAAGCACCCAAAAAACTGAGTTTTTGGAGGGGACTACTCCCTATAACTATCTCAGGAGTGTTGGCGCCCCCCCATAAGCCATCAGGGAGAATTATAGCACTGCATTAGCCCTTTTGCAGGAGCGATCCTATCCTCAGGAGTGTTGGCGCTCCCCTATACACTACTAGGGAGTGTTATAACGCTCTAAGTGCCCTTTTGAGGGAGCGCTACCTATTCTGGGCAGTAGTTAAGTTGTTGAGATGAATGGGGGAAGGATCTTTTCATTCTTGGAAGGCAGTTGGATTCAAATCCCTAGTCCAGCCATGATCTTAGGGTAGATCCTCAACTTAAGTAGGCAAATACTCAACTTCCCCAAGGATATCTCAAGTGGTTAAAGCCTCTCCAAGGCTATATAAGCAAGCTTTCTCATGGTGAAAGGGGACTGAAAAGAGAGAATCACACCAAACTTATGATCTTATAAGTGGTGTTGGAACAAAAATATTTTGGAAGCAAGAGACCTATGATCTCATAGGGATCAACCGACGAAGCTATCATCATTTAGATCGTGGATCTTTTGAGCAAGGGGTAGACAAGGAGGACTTGACGAAACTGTTGCATTCCATCTACGGTTGTAAGCAATGTTTTGTCCTCATTAATATAACTCGCTTGGCCTGTTTCTTTCTAATTCATGTTCAATCTCACATGAATTTGTCTCTTTAGTAGATAGACCTATTTCGGACTAATCTTGATAGAGTAGGAAGTGGTTGTACTTTGTTTGTCTACAAGGCTTATCGAGGAGCGAAAGATTGGAGCTCAACTCGGAGCGTGCAGGGACAAACGTCGGTAAAAGGTACTTCTTTTCTCCTTCCTCCTCATACATTAGTTTATATAGATCTAAAAGTAAGTCAGTGTCCATGATAAGCGTCTTCTATCTTAAGAGTTAAGAGTCTAGCTCTCAAGAGGGGATATACCTATCCGCAGGGAGATTTTCCTTCAACAGCATATACACTTTAAAATATTTGTGCATTATAATGTGCATGTTTTCTAAAGCACACATATTCTCCAATGAGATAAAAACAAAAAATGCATGAAGCCCCATAATAAACTCTTTGAAAATTATCTCTTTTCTACAATTTTTCTAACATTGTTTGTGAAAAACTATTGTTGCATACATTTTTTATGATTCTTGTGTGATTGGAAGGAAAATATTTGTTTATTGATTCTTCCCAATCCCTGTGAACATGGGGACCAAACATAATCAATCAAGAAATCCATCGAGGAAAGAGTATCCCATTCAAAAGGTCAATGAAAGAAGAGAAAAGGAAAGGTTAGGTATGGAAAAGTGTAGGATTTTAGCAAAGACAAATCCAAATTCTAGCACAATGGCTGTCAATTTTTTTTATCCTCTATCACCACAAGAAAAGCATGGAATTAAAAGTAGTGGCCAATCCAATTCTCACCTCTAGTGAACCTTCAATAATTTTTTCATCAAGACAATTTTTTATGGATTAGCATATGATGATGGATCTACTTGGAGTTAATTATATTATGGATTAAATTAGAGAGGAAACTCATGCAAATTCTTTTGGTGAAGAAGTTCCTATGGTGAAACCTCTTGTTCAAAAATTAATCATTCATGAAACTACCAATGAGAATGTGCACTCTCCTCCCAAATTTTACCCACAAGTTATTGAATGGGTAAGAACTCTTATGTTTATAACTCCATAATAGAGAGGTCAAGATGCCAGAATATAGGTCTATCATCCTTACCTAGACTAATCGTTATGCACCAAAGAACTCCTCAAAAATTTAGGTGAATGAAAATGTTCTAGAATCACTTGAAGGTAAGTTATCTTATAACCAAACTATTCATTATTGATCATAAAAAAATAATAAATAATATTTTGAATCAAACTATGATGTAGCTAAATGTCAGTTATTTTTGTCTTTGTTAAAATCTAAGACTTTGATTATTGTTATAAGAATTTTAGGCATTCACTACTAATATGGGGTCAAAATTCGACAAAACCTTCTGAGGATAAGCATAAAATTAATCATACCGTCGCAAATTATGAAATAAAATATAAAATTTTAATAATTATTTTTCTGGGAACCCCTATGTACGTTGTACTCGCGACGGAGTTCTACATTGCTCAATCTTGTGATGATATTTATTCAATCTATAGACGCATTTAGGTAATTCCAAACTACCCATTTGAAAATGGTTTAACGGTCATTGAATTGGTCAACTTTGACATACTCAACATTTGTCAGAAGATCGAAGACCATTAGTGATTTTGACTGTTTTGTTGTAGGTGTGATGGTTATAAAATATTTTTCTTCTCATTGTTCGTTGCATGAATTGTTGGTCTTTTCTCTATGTGCTATTGGACATATTATCATTGATGTGTTTTCATTGATGTCAGCAGCTAATTTCATTATGATGTGATGATGAACTGTTATGAACAGCATGCAGAGGATTCTACCTAAAGCTCAGGAGAGGTAGCATATTATATTTCACGAGATCAACGCAATGCAGAAACACCATCGGGATAGAATTCCCAACAGATCAATGATCGCAATCAGTTAGAATCCAAGTACAAAACAAAAAATCTCATAAGGGAAAGTTCATTGCAGCGATGATGAGTTGTTATGAACAACATGCAGAGGAATCTACCAAAACGCACAGAAGAGAAAGTGCATTGCAGAAACATGATCACGATTGAAATCCCCATAGTAAAACTACAAAAGAATCGAGGGAGAATATTTTCCACTGATGTATATTTTGGGACAAACCAAGACTGTCAGAGTTGGGAGTTACAGAGAAGGACCTTCAGATCAACATATGATTAAGTCTTGACCGTCGGATCTCATTAAGGGAAGATCAATGACGAGGATCCATTGTGTATTGCAAGGGTTGGAGTTAACGATCTCACAAGTTTCAGTTCTAAAACCCACACCAACCATCGATCGTCACCTGTCAATAGATATACAGTTGGAATCGGTTCCACTAGCTTAAATCCCGACAATCGTTGGATCATGATAAGATTTTTTCCTCAAACATGGATCGTTAGATGAAGTCAAGTTACTCGAGGTTTATTTGTGTAATTTCACTTCAGAAGAATTGGGAAGTAGGAGTGAATAAACCAAAGTCCCTAAGGTAGAAATGAATCTATACCATTGATCTAGAATAGATCACGGATGTTGGATCAAGGATTCACGAGATCGCAAATAGCCGAAATATAGACAACCATTGGATCGTGTTAAGATTTTCCCATCAAAGATGGATCATTAGATGAATTCAAGTTACTTGAGGTTTAATTGGGGAATCTCACTTCGGGAGAATTGGGAAGTGGGAGTGAATAAACCAAAGTCTCAAAGGCCAAAATGAATCTAGAACATTTATCTAGAACTTATCATAGTCATTAGATCAAGGATTCACGACATCCTGAATAGTTGAAATCCCGACAATAATTGGATCATGTTAAGCCTTTCACATCAAATATGGATCATCATATGAAGTCAAGTTACTCGAGTTTTAGTCAGGGAATATCACTTCGGGAGAATTGGGAAGTGGGAGTGAATAACTCAAAGCCTCGACGACTGAAATGAATCTAGAAAATTGATCTAATACTGATCACAGTCGTTGATCAAGGATTCAAATGAACCTACAATCATTAGATCTAGGAGGAGGACATCTGACACATCAGGCAATCCACGTCAGTAAAGTCCACATCATCAAGGACACGTGGCACAATGAAATGGTGACAAGTTTCAAGGTCCAGTTGGCATTTTAGGTACACATAAGTCATAAATCTAAGTGAGACGTGGAATCCACTTGGCCAGTGCCAAGTCAGCAATGACATTAGCAATTTATGTCACTCTGGGATTTTGTCCTTTAGGGGAAACCAGTAACTACCCAAAGCACCGAAGGTCAAAGTCAATGTTAATCGTTGATCTAAGATCCTCCAGGATGAATCATGACTATTAGATAAAATGCTTGGAATGGTTAAGCCCATGGTCCTATCTCTTGGACTTGTAGAGATTATCAAGAAGAAAATGTTAATAAGCACTTCGGTGGAATTTACTCTAGAAGAGTTGAATGAATGCAAAGACTCAAGTCCCAAAGTGCCAAATTCCCTAAGTGAACAAGAAATGTCCACTCAGCTACAAATCAAGTCAAGGCCGTTGATTTATTTGAAACCTTTGGACAAGCCAGGATCATCCATCTATGGAAGAACAAATATCGACCGTCTAATCTACTTCAATGAAATGTACTCTGGAAGGTTAAAATATTACAGAGGCTGGAAGTCCTGAAGTCCCAAAGTAAATAATGGTTGTCCATATCAATGTTTGATTAATTCATAATCGTTGGATTAAGCAATGAAAGGATAGTGTAAGGATAAAATATAAGCCATTGATTTGGTTCCGGAAATCATGCTAACCATTAGATCAATCCTTGTGAGAGGGAAAAACTTTGAAATATTGGATGAAAGAGAAAATGCCTAAAGTTTGAAGTCTAGAGGACTAGGTTCCAACCCCCAGTCACAGGTTATGAACACATAAGTCGTGAAGCACTGGGAACATTGCGTAAATTAATAAGCCTGTGGTTTTGCGCATATGGTCACATATAAATGGTTTGAAGGAAGCACCTCTATAGGATTCGATTTTTGAAATATTTGTAGAGACATGGAATTAAGTTAAAAGAAATCAATCCATACCTGTGATCGATTTATGAAAAGCACTCTCACTGAATTAAAACCCTTCACTATAATGTTTGAATAATAATAGAGATTATTGTTAATTTAAAATGAAGAAGTGCGATGGTCCAAACAAAGGGACATAATGCTTCATAGCTCACACTAGTTGGAAGAGTATATAGACAAGAAATAATGGTGAGAAGAAAGTGTCTTTGTAGTGCAAATCAGAAGATCAAAACAACAACAAAGTCCAAGAAGAAGAACTGATGATTTTTATGAAGTGAGGGTGGAAGGGTTCATATCCTTCAATAAGTAAGTGTAATTTAAGGGACTTGGTGCTTCCTGGGGTTGGTGCCCTAAATATAAGAGAGTTGGTGCTTCCTAGGGTTGGTGCCCTAAAGATAAGGGAGTTGGTGCTTCCTAGGGTTGGTTCCCTAAAGAAACAAGGGATTTGGTGCTTCCTAGGGTTGGTTCCCTGAAGAAGGGGATTTGTGCCGCCTAGAGTTGGTTCTCTAAAAAATATTGGTGTCCTTCACTATTATTCATAAAACCTTTGTAATTCCTATTAATTATACTTATATAATTGATTTTACAAACAATTCCATTGTTAATCTATTGTGGTAATTAAAAAAATATAAAAGTTACTGCTAATAGTTGAAAAAGGGTAATATTGATTCATGCCCATGTCTCAGTATTTCAACAATTGGTATTAGAGCCAATTCCTTCAGCATAGTTTAACAACTGGAAGGTAGATCCTGGAGATGGATTAGCAAGAGGGAATTTCTAACAACAAATCACCACTGTTCAATGGAGGTAGCTATGCTCTATGGAAAATAAGAATGAAAAACTTCTTGTTGGCTCTTGGTTTTGGTATCTGGAAATCTGTTGTAGATTTTTACACTGCACCAACTACTCCACCTAAATATGTTTCATGAAAGAAAATCCACAATGACAACTCAAGAGAAGTTAATTCAACTCTAGGAGGGTTGAAAAATTATATATGTGTGAAGGTTATGCATGGTAAGTTAGCCAAAGAAATCTGGAACAAATTAGAGGTCGTATATGAAGGAGATCGGAAATTCGGGGAAGCCAAACTACAGACCTATAGAACTCAGTTTGAAAATCTAAAAATGCAAGAAGAAAAGAACATTGTTGAATACCTTAGTAGGGTATATGAAGTGGTTAATTCAATCAGAGCAGCAAAATAACAACTTACAGATAAACCTATTGTGCAAAAGATACTAAGGTCATTACCTATGAGATATGATGCCAATATTTCTACAATTGAAGATAAGCCTGATCTTGATACACTTACATTTGATCATCTTCATGGAATTTTTACATCATATGAAATGATAACAAGGAATGATAAATCATCAAAAAGTGAATCAGCTTTAAAAGCATCTAAATCAAAGATGAGGCAAGATCAAAAGACCAATGACAAGTTATCAGATATATCTGATGAGGAAACTTCCAACTTCATAAAGAAACTGAAGAAAGGGACAGGGAAATACAAAGGAAATATTCATGTAATATGTTTCAACTATGGAAAAATTGGACACTTTTCCAATAAATTTCCCTATCCTAAGTAGGAGGAAAGTGATGACGAAAGAACCTTCAAAAATCAGAAGAAAATCAACACTAATAATAAAAATAAGTTCTACAAGAAAAAGAAAATGTTCTTTACCCAAGAAGACAGTACCTCATCATAAGAAAATGAATAAGATGAACCAGAGCTTATATTTATGGGGAAAAAAACTCAAGATGATAGACATTCAGAAGATGAAGAAGAAGTGAACTTCAAAAAAGAAATCCTTAGTGTAATTGAAGAACTGAGAAAAACTAAAAAACAAAACAGGGTACTAAGGGAAGAGCTTGTATATATTAAAGAAGTTACTAAATCAAGAGAGAGGGAAGTTTCCAAAACCATCAAAGAGTTATAAGATACCATCATTGATTTCAAGTCCCAACTCCTGGAAGCTAACAAAATTGAAGAAGTCATTTTACAACAACTTGATGATAAAAAACAAGTATGTGAGAATCTAAAAGTTGAGATTAAGCTGTTAAAAAGTGAATTTGAGAAAGAAAAGAAGGGATCACAATTTAGAAATAGTTCAAATATATTGGATGAAATTCTCAGTAGTCAAAGGTCACCAAACAACAAGACTATTTTTGGATACACTCAAGACTCAACTTCTACATCACAAGAATATTTCAAGAAACCAATCAGTTACGCAGATGCTCTGAAAAAATCATTAAGAAAATAAGATAATAAGGAAAAGATGATACAATTGAAAGCCGTTACACATAAACATAAATCAATACTTCCTACTAGAGTAAAATATGACAAGAAAAATACAATCTTCAGAATAAATCCCCCTAAATATCTATTTATTGGATATTGTTACTCTTGCAATAATTTTGGACATAAGGCAGTACACTACAAATCTTATGGACAATACAATCATAGAAATGTCCAAAGATATAAGAACAATAAGTACAATATAGAGAAGAGAAACTATAGCTCATTTTCTCATTTGCAATACTTCAATAGTGAATGTCAAAAATGCAACAATTGTGGTCATAAAACCAATAAATGTAGATTGCCAAAATATGATAAAAAGACAAATATTTCCCATAATAAAAAAGAATGGAATAAAATGCAAATAGAGTGAAATGTAGCCTTGTATGAAATAAATCAAGGATATCCATGGTATATAGACAGTATATGTTCCAAACACATGATTGGAGATCAAAGTAAATTTCTCAAGTTAAATAAGAAAGGAAAAGGAAAACTAACTTTTGGAGATAACATGTCAGCCAAGATACTGGGAAAAGGCATTGTTAGTTTAGGAAATAATAAAACCAAAGAAGAAGATGTACTTATGGTAGAAAATCTCAAACCAAATCTCTTAATTGTAAGTCATACATGTAATTAGGGTCACATGCTTACTTTTGATTCTAAAGAGTGTGAGATAAAAAAAAAGGACACTAAAAATCTAGTGCCAATTGCACCAAGAACATCTAGCAATGTGTACATCCTTAATATAGATGAAGAAGAAAAATGTTGTTTAAGCCGAGTAGATGAAATATGGCTATGGAATAGAATATTGGGACATTTAATCTTTGACCACTTAATCAAATCCAATGAGAAAAAGGCAGTTGGGGACCTACCAAAAGTGATTAAGACTTCAAATTCTATTTGTAAACATTTTCAAATAGGAAGGAAAACAAGAGTTAGGTTCAAAACAAAAGAGCATTCCACAACAAAACCATTAGAGATTATTCACACAGATCTATGTGGACCAACCAAAACCAAAATTACTTATGGTGAATGATATTTTATGTTTATTGTTGATGATTACACAAGATTGACCTCAGTATTCTTTCTAAAAGAAAAATCAGAAGCCTTTAAGAAATTTAAAATATACAAAGCGCTTGTAGAAAATTAAACAGATCTCAAAATTGAATGTATGAGATAAGACGATGGAGGAGAATTCACCTCTAAAGAGTTCATTCAATTATTTGAAAATCATGGTATCAAAATACATCTTTCATCTCCCAGGACTCCTCAACGGAATGGAGTAGTAGAAATGAAAAACATAACAGTTCAAGAAGCTACAAGAACCATGATAAATGAATCCAAGATTCTAGGCAAATTCTAGAGATATGCAATATACACAGCATTCCACATACTTAATAGAGCTCATTTGAGACCCAACCATGAAAAAACCCCTTGTGAACTATGGTTTGGAAGGTCAGCATCTATAAAACACTTTAGAACTTTAGGAAGTAAATGTTATATAAAGAATGATGAAGATAACCTAGGGAAGTTTGATCCAACATATGAAGGAATATTCTTAGTATATTGATCTAATAAGAAATAATACAGATGTTATAATATTAGACTACTAAAGATAGTGGAAAGTTCCAATGTAAATATAGATGATCTAAAAAAGAGAATATCCCAAGGCATTGATAAAAAAATATCAACAAGAAGAAGATGATATAAAATATCAGCAGGAATATGATGATGTAGAATCTCAGCAAGCAGATGATAATGATGAAACACGAGAAAATGAACCACATACTGATGAAGAAGACAATGAAGAAACTCCCTTTCCAAGAGCCCCATCAAAAAGAGTTCAAAAGAATCATCCTAAAATCCATATTATTGGAGATACAAGTGTAGGAGTGGAAACAAGAAGGAAAATCGCTTTTGACTTTGAACAAGCAATGTTATCCCTAATAGAACCTAAGTCAGTTAAATAAGTTTTCAAAAGTAAATATTGGATAAAATAAATGAATGAAGAACTAGACCAAATAGAGAAGAATCAGACTTGGGAACTAGTTCCAAGACCCAAGGACAAGAATGTGATAGGAACCAGGTGGATCTTCAAGAACAAACTAAATGAAAATCGAGAAATTATAAAAAACAAATCCATATTAGTGTGCAAAGTGTTGATTAATTGGGTTGGTTTTCATTGATGTCAACCCTTGAAGAAAGTCTGGTAGCGAATTTTGGTAGCACAAAGGTTTGGGTAATGGAACCAAGTTTGTTTGATGGATAATGGTATGAGTT
>JZKD02S1674147.1:318822-336101 GCA_000966675.3 Picea glauca | reverse complement strand
GAACCTGATAATGCTTCCTGAGACTTCTTCAATTTATGCAATTCTTCAATTCTTGGAGTACTCTGATCCTATAGATAATATTACTCAATGTATTCTCTGAAACTCCTCCAAGTTTCATTCCTTGAATCCTCCCCAAAAAGAACAGAATGAAAGAACAATTAAGGAACAAGGAACAGAACAGATGGAAGAAGTTTCATTCCTTGAATCCTCCCCAAAAAGTCTATTAAGGAAACCGAACTTGTACAGAATGCCCTACGCTCAATATTTAACATCTGATTTTGAAACTCTCACACACGAAACTAAATTTTGTACTCCTTCCAATGAAATTTGTCCCACATCATTTGGATTCTCGATGAAGAAGTTATGACTGTTTTACCCGGAACACCTGTTTATTGACTAGCTTAAGGACTGGTCACAAACCCTATCTTCCACAGAGTGTATCTCCATAATTATAATGAATCAAGAGCTTAAATTTTTACCAAAGGTACCTTGATATGTCTTATCAATACCATAGAAATTTCACCATATGAATCATTCTATAAAAAACGTTATAGAAAAAATGGTAAGATGACCTGAAGATAACATACCTTAGAACACATCACCAAAAGACTTCATCCTCCCTTGAAATCTGGCCTTCTTTACTTCTTATTTCCTATGAAATTCGACTTGTATCAAATGAATGTATACTGATGTTTATTTATACCATTTATGTCATTTCCTTTTAACATTAGGGCCAACCTAACACTTTCTTATTTTGTAATTATTTTCTTTAATTATCTTCAGGGCCTACATGTACTTTCTTCTTCAATTCACTTTGTCATCTTCAAAAATTCATTTCTCCTCAACCATGAGGATCCACGTGACGTGACACATACCACTGGAAACAACATGGTGTATAATATCCATCCATGGGTGTTGTATCTGCATGTGCATTGTTCTTCATGTCCAAATAGCTTCATCAATCTTGCAGTCCAAAACCCATGACTAGGGTTGACATCAATGACAACAACCAATCTTCCAACAGGTCTTTGTTCATATTTGACTTCGTCGCCACCCCCTTGATCAGGTGACATGGAAGAATTCTTCATTGAGGTGCTGCTTAATTTTTGGACCCCCTCAGTCTTCTTCTATCTGCTAGTTTTGGGTGTATTATGTTCTTTATGGGTGTCCTCCGGGCTGTCATTATCAAATATCTCTGCGGGGTTGGCGGGGATAAGGAGGTCAGTGGACCATTCCTTAGTGATTTCATCCAGGTCTTCTTCTATAAGATTATAATATGTTTGTAGTTTCTCTTTATGTTCATCTTCTCGCGCTGTGATCTAAGTGAAGTGTCGATCTATGCCGAACTTCATCAATGGTCAGAACCTTTGTAATTTGTTTGGAGTCATGTGAGGCTCAGCTTTGATGGCTCACTTTAATTGAAGGTAGTATGTATGAAACACAACATTCGACTGCCACTGTTTTTTCATATCTGTTGAATATCACAAGGTAGAAAACTTCGCGACAAGCGGTTTGAACGGATCTATGTCTGGGAAGGTTGATCCTTCTGGCATCTCCCATGCAACAAAGGAAATGAGGACCAAGAGCCAGATGAAATGGAATTTGTAACCATGTTCTTAGACTTCTGAACAATCAATTTCCAACTGGTTAACTACGTACTTCGCCCAGTTCATCTATAGGCCTTCTACGCACTTCCTTGCGAGGTCAACAAAAAATTCAGTGACCTTCGTAGGTCGGTTATTTCTTACTAAATTCCCAACTATCAGTTGACATGTGAGGTGCATTGTGACACTCTAAATGGAAGCTACCTTGTAGCCTCTTGTTCCCTTCTCAATATCGCCATAAGTGTCCTTTATCTTTTGTGCAAGTGCGCAATCTGCATCTTTTCCTAGATAAAATTCTTGTGGGTCAGATCCTTTAATACTCAGGCCTATGATCCTATGGATCAGTGTTAGGTAAACTATAATACGGTAGTCGATCCATAAGTAGTTACCATGGTAACATGACATTAACAGCTTGAAACAGGCACTGAATTTTTGTTGTCTTCCGAATTGTGGTATTTTCATGATGTTCAGCAGGGTGGACTGCGGGAGGTTCATTGTCCACAATTGGGGGATAATATTAGAATTATTTCCTTTAGTTATAGTCAGGTACTTGTATGGGGAGAGAATTCCATAGATCTTGAGATCTCTAAGGTTGAAGTCGCTAAACTTTAATGTTGTGATCTTGTCCTGATCTGTTCGAACTATGCGGATCCCCTTCGGGAGGTATGCAGTAATTATGGTGTACTTGAAATCGTGTGGTACAATATTGAAATTCACTGTGCTAGCCAAAGGTAGGATGTAATTAGGCAGTATGGTTAGAATTATTTTTGCATTCGTGAGGTCATCTTTATGCTTGGTTCTCTTTTATGTTGATGGTCGGGATGGTCTTGCTCCACGTGCAGTCGATGGAGAAGCTTGCATCATTCTCGTAGATGAAGCTTGTATGCCTAGAGACATCGACATGACTCTTACAGTCATGAGGTCGATTAGAACTTATTCAACAACTTTCTTTGCAACGCTGAACTCGGTCGACATACATGCTCAGGATTGAAAATCTCAGTTTCAGGGAGTAACTTAGACATGATAATACGATAGAGGGCAATACCGCAACGAGCACTATGTAAAATCAATAAGTTTGTGGGCTCAGACTCATGGTTATAAAAAGTTTTCTCGGGGCATGGAACGATGGGATAAATAGATAACTTGGCAACGGATCTCTTGCAACGGGTGGCAACGGGAAAGAAGCCTTCAGTAACTCTGTTATGTCTATTACAACGTGGTCCAACGGTCTGGTGGTGAACCATAAATTCCTTTTGACCCGTTCGGAGGGTCGGCCGAACGGTTATATTATTCCCAACGGATATATTGCTTTTCCATGGCGAAGTGCCATTTGACAATGTTCTGTTATCCCGGCGAAGTTCCAATTTTGCAAATTTTTCGTCCGCAAGGTTCCTTCTAGAACCTTCTGTAACTTATTGATCTTAGCTCTCTTATTACTTAGATTTCTAGAATTCTTTCCAGTGAGCTTTGTCTCGGTATGCCTTTTTACATTCTTATTCTTATCTTCTTTTGTCATAGTTACTTCATGTTGTTGAGATTCTTTCTTAATATTCGAGGGTGATGCTCCTTATTTATCTAGAATAGGTACTTCAATCTTTTGTGGGTATTCTAGTGTTCTTACAACTTTGACATACAAGTCCCTGGTGTTAAATAGCTTCAATCTATTCTTTTGTTCTTCAATCAAGTGTGTGATCCTTCTAGTCATAAAATCTTTTAACTCTTACTTCTTCTGCTCTAAAATTTCTTCTTTTTTTTTCCTTCTAGCCTGATCTTTTTCAACCCAAGGTTTTCCTAGTAACATGGTAAATGGGGCATTGTTCTCAATAAATTTAATAATCTCAAAATCTTCCTCTGTCGAAGTTCCAATGGCATTCATATATATCTTGGTGAGCTTTCCGCATAGGTTTATTAGTTTTCCTCTAAATAGCCCTATTCCTCCCAATGAAGGAGTCATAGCAGGCTTTCCTAAAAGTTCCCAAGTTCTTTATGTTATGATATTCACCTGTGTTTCCTCATCTAGAACACAATCAATGTCGAAGTCTACTATTCTTGCTTCAAGGCATTATTTTTCTTTTAAGATCTCTAATAAGATGACATGTCGGTGGTCATTCAGGGTTTCTCTTATCTGCAACAATGCTTTCTCTGATTCTTTCTGGGGTTCTTCCATTTCTAGATTTGCCTTAGGGTTTTCTTGTCCCATGTTCATTCCTTCAAGATTAGCAATCATTCTAGGGAAATCCAATACTTCGTGGTCCATATCTTTGCAACAGAGACAACTAGATCTTCTCCCAGGGCATTCCTTAGCAATAGGTCCTGGTTTTCTACAACTGTAATAGAGGTTTAATCCTCTCTTTCTTTTAAATGATCCCTAGCTCTTTATGTACTACACATTAGGATCATAGTAGATAACCTGTAAATAGTTCTTTCTAGGATCCTGCATCCACTTGTTAGTCCAAAGATTCTTTCTATGCATAGGTATAACATATA
Organism: Picea glauca; assembly: GCA_000966675.3. NCBI lineage: Eukaryota > Viridiplantae > Streptophyta > Pinopsida > Pinales > Pinaceae > Picea > Picea glauca. The sequence continues at coordinate 332,010 of JZKD02S1674147.1, read as the reverse complement.
TTTCACTATTCTTATCATATCTATGCATATCAAACCTTCTTTCATCTATTAGGGCCCTAGTTTTCAAGCTAGGACGTAATTTATCAACCCTACCTAGATCCATACTTTTGAAACAAAAATTTCAACTTATCTTACTTCTACAAAGCACAAAGCCTTCAGATCTAGAACTTTTCACTATTCTTACCTTTATCAGAGAAGAAACCTTGCAGATCTTACCTTTTTAAGAAAAACTTCTCACTTTTACCTTTATCAAAGCACAAAGCCTCCAGATCCTACCTTTTTTCTTCATATCAGTACTCTTTTCTTCAGATCTAACCTCTTTTATTCAACACAGAGATTTATAACTCAAGTAGAATATTGCGCACTAGAGTGAAAGATCTATGCATAGATATTCTGACACAGACGCCGACCCTATCGGCTCTCGAGTCGACAATCCTCTATATGATCGCTCTACTTCCTCTCCTTGAGTCGGATTGACTCTTTGATTCCTCTTTGGGGAATCCAACAAACACAAAATGATGCTTCTCCATAGGGATTTGTGAATTAATCTCACGTGATCGAACACGAAACCTCAATTCCCGCCTCCTTTTGACCAAACAATGTGGTCGTGCTTCTCACGATTTTGGGACCTTGGAGTTCGCGACGTCGCGACTTCTCCTCCCAAAATATTCAGCTCTTCACCTTCCGAGACCCGAACTCTCGATGTGCTTAATTTCTTGTCACAACTCGCTACTCGCAAGTTTGTGAGTTGAAACTCCCAACTCTTGCTTCCAAATCTCACGATACCCGAAATGTCAATACGGGTACACTCCTTCTCTTGTTAATGCTCTCCACGCGTGACCACCGGCTAGGCCTATCTCTAGCACTTTTCGCTTCTCGCTGCTTCGTGAGTTTCGATATCGAACTCCGGGCTCTTGTCTCGTGAATCCCCGAGACACAAGAGGTCAATAGGGTATTGACTTCTTTCAACAGACGACACGTGTCCACTCATTTCTTCCACGGGCCCACCTCACGATTTTGTCACGTGTCCCTCGTGCTATCTTCGCACTTCACGATTTTTCTCCTCAACTGATGCCTCCTTGGTATCCCCAACACCCGAAGTGCCGAGATCCAGAACTCGTCATCAACCTTATGGCCACTCGTGACTTCGGGACTTTTGGGACGGAAGTCACAACCTTCTATCCTCCAAAATGTCGAACCCCGATACACATCACCAATAGCTGGCCCCACACACACGTTTCTTCACCCCTTCGGGACTTCGCCTTTCGCAACCTCCGAAATTCTTGGACTCCGGTACGTGTCCATGTACTGGGCCCCACTACAAAACTTTCCACCTTGTCAGGGTTTCGAACTTCGCAGTTTCACGAATACAAATGACAAAGTTTTGATCTTTCCACCCACGAAACCCCGAAATGGAATTTCATGAGTAGATCCAATGGTCCTCATTGGCGTGAATCTACGACTCTCTCTATCCTGAGATTCCACATGCTGAAAATGACCACCGTAATCTCCTTTCTCCTTCGCGAGATCTGACGGCTCGCGGGACTTCGAGAATTCTCCACGGAGAATTCTGACCATCCGTTTTCCCTTCAAGAACTTCTGCACTCGTAACCAAAGTGTTTTTCCATAGAACTTAGCTTCTTGCAACACAACCTTGCGACGCCTCCTTTCAACACCTCAAGGCACCAACCTTCTGTGCTCTTCTTCGAAAACTATGAAGACTTTATCCCTCTTGAGCTTTCTCCAACTCCGAGTCTTAAAGAAAACTCCTACACGCACTCCTTGCGACAAATCATTCAATTACTTTAATGAATTGAAGTCCTTCGACTCTGCGCACTCCCTACAGCAGTAGTCCTTTAACAATTTCCTAGGTCTTACAAACCCTGAAACTACTCTCGGCCTGTGCACACTTTGCACAGATCCTATGCCTAACTGCACTTCTGAGGAAATGAGAACAAAAGTTATCCTATCTGAGATTTCAGAGACAAACCTCTGAACCCTTTGTCAATGCACTCCTTGCGGACAATTCAACTGCACTCCTTGCAGGAACTCTTGCTCAAATAGAGAAACAATTGAAACTCATTCCTTACTCTCTCTCAGACTTCAAACACAAAGCATGAAATCATATACACATCACATAAAGCAAATGTATAACAGAAAGTAACCATCCATGAGCATAACATTCAACAATGCATACATAGAGAATATCACAACACCATGAATCTGAATCAAAGCTTTTTGTATTAATCTGGAACTTCTGTACATGGAATTCTTCTACACAGCTCGTTGCTTCTTCTCTATTCTCTATGCTCAATATTCACACACTAATAATACAACTATACAATGAGGGTGTCTATATCTCATTTCCCTCTTGCGCTCTAACTGTCTAATCTAAGCATTAAATTCTATCTACTTACATTCATTACACATAAAGGGTCCTATCTACTATGGACGAGAGTGGATATCTCAAGGTCCTTTTACAATGTTCCTTCATAAATGTGAGTACACCTCTATTAACTATCCCATTAATTATATGGTTCTTTCAAACTTTAAAACATTTTAACAAGAAATGTGATGGCGCTTGTCTAGCTATCCTCCACATCCACGCACGCTTGCTACCTGCTGGCGATGCTCCTACACCATACTCCCTCGCTTGAAAATTTTCATGGGCTCCTGTCCATGAGCTCGCGCAGGGTCTGTCCATGCTTCTGAATCTCTGCTTAATTCTCCCAGTTGGCATCTTAAACTAGATGGCCCTTCCACTTGACCAAGTATTCAAAATATTCCTTTCGCCTAGTCCTCTTACCAACTCTTTTGTCCAGTATGCGCTCCATCTGCGGCTTTTCTGCAACTGGCATTTGTTTTGTCCATTGAACCTCTAGCTATTCATTTCCTGCTTCTTCTTCCTCAAATTTATAAGGGTACAAATCTGAGACATTGAATATCGGAGAGATTCTGATTCCATTGGGTAATTCAATGTCATATGCATTCACTCCAAATTTCTTCAAGACCTTACATGGTCCAATCTTCTTCATTTTGAGTTTATGATATGTTCCCCTCAGGAACCTTTCCTTTCTCAAATGTGCAAGGATCAAATCACCAACTTCAAACTGAATCTCTCTCCTGCGTTGATCTTCCCTGCATTTATATTCTTGGCTTGAATGTTGCAATTGCTCCTTCACCTAGCTGTGAAGCTCCTTCATCGCTTCTACGAAATCTTCTGCACTAGTGCTCCTAGTCGAAATTTGTTTTGAATCTCTCAACTCAAAAATTCCTCTTGGCTGCATGTCATAGACAATATGAAATGGACTCTATCCTGTGCTCCTATTATTTGAATCATTATAAGAAAATTCCACTTGTGGAAGAATATTGTCCCACTGACTGTGGTGCTCTATCACCAAACTCCTCAACAAGTCTCCCAAGATCCTATTCACAGCTTCTGTCTGTCCATCCGTCTGAGGATGATAAGCTAAACTAAACGACAAGTTTGTTCGTAGCTTCTTCCATAAGGTTCTCCAGAAGTGTCCTATGAACTTAGTGTCTCGATCTAAAACTATGCTCCTTGGTAAGCCGTGAAGTCGAATGACTTCTTTGAAAAACAGGTTCGCAATGTGAGTTGTGTCACTGGTTTTCTGGCATGGAATGAAATGTGCCATTTTGGAAAATATATCCACCATCAAAAAGATTGAGTCAAACCCTCTTTATGTTCTTGGCAACCCCAATATGAAGTCCATGTTGACTTCATCCCACAGCCTCTCAGGTATGGGCAATGGTTGATAAAAACCTGCATTCTGCCTCTTTCCTTTTTAATGTTGACAAGTTCTACATCTGTCCACAAATATTTTGACGTATGCTCTCATTCCTGGCCAAAAATATGACTCATTCAACTTTGTGAACGTCTTGTCATGACTGAAATGCTCGTCCAATCCTCCACTGTGTTTCTCATTCAGCAAATTCTCCCTCATGGAGAATTTTGGAATACAAAGTTGATTACCTTTAAACAGTAATCCTTCCTGGATCATGTATTCTGCCCATTGGCTTATGTCCCTGAGAATTGGATTCTCAGTTGCTTCTTATGCCTCTTTAAAATATGGATCATCTTGATACATCTCCTTGAGATCATCAAAACCCAACGTTTTGACCTTGAACTCCTGCAATAGCAAACACTTCCTGCTCAAAGCATCAACAACTTTGTTAGTAGTGCCAGATATATGTTTAATCACAAAAGTGAAATTTTGCATATATTCAACCCATTTTACATGTCTTTGATTCAACTTCTCCTGTTGAGTCACAAATTGCAATGCATGATTATCATTGTATAAGACAAACTCCTTAGGAATTAAGTAATGTCTCCATTTCTTCAATGCCTGAATAATAGCATAGAACTCCTTGTCATACGTGGAGTATTTTACTTTCGCTTCATTCAGCGTCTCGTTGAAGTATGCTATCAACCTGTCTTCTTGAATCAAAACTGCCCCTATTGCAAATCCACTTGCATCGCATTTCACTTGAAATGTCTTTTGGAAATCAGGCAACACCAGAATTGGTTGTTCCGTGATTTTCCTTTTCAACAAATTAAAACTGTTTTCGGCTTCTTCTGTCCAGTGAAAATATTTGTGTCTCTTATTCACTATGTCCATCATCGATGCACTAATTCCACTGAAATTCCTTATGAAATTTAGGTAGAAACTAGCCAATCCATGAAAACTTCTCACCTCAAAGATATTCTTTGGTGACGGCCAATTCTTAATTACCTCCACCTTATCTGGATCCATCCTCAACTTATCTACAGAAATAACAAAACCCAAATAAATGAGCTATGTCTTCATGAATGAGGATTTCTTCATGTTTATCAGCAACTTCTCTTGCTGTAACCTCTTCATCACTGTAGCCAAATGTTTCAGATGCTCTTCTTTTGTTTTACTGAAAATCAGTATGTCATCAAGATACACAATGACAAATTTTCCGATGAAATCCTTCAAGACTTCATTCATCAATCTCATGAAAGTACTCGCCACGTTTTTTAAGCCAAACAGCATGACAAGCCATTCGTATAACCCTTCATTAGTTTTGAATGATGTCTTCCATTCATCACCTTCTCTCATGCAAATCTGATGATAACCACTCTTCAAATCAATCTTCGAAAAAAAAATTGGTCCACTCAAGCAATCCATCAAATCATCCATCCTTGGCAATGGAAATATGTACCTAATGGTTATCTTGTTGATTTCCCTTGAGTCAGTACACATCCTCCAGCCTCCATCTTTCTTCGGATTGAGTACTGTCAGAACAACACATGAACTCAAGCTTTCTTTGACCAAACCTTTGTCCAACAAATCCTGGACTTGTATTTTAACCTCTTCATTCTCCTATAGTGTCAATCTGTATGCTACTTTGTTTGGAAAACTAGCTCCAGGTATGAGATCAATGTGATGACTCACACTTCTAATCGGTGGCAATGAATGAGGTAGTTCGTCCACTACTATGTCAATGAACTCTTCCAGCAGTTCCTGAACCTCTTCTGGTAAATCATCTACCCTTGTGCTAGTTAAAACAATCTTTGGCTTCCTGACCACAATGAATTGTGGTTCCTCCTTCTTCTTAACCTCTGTAAGAAGTTCCTTCCCACTCATGAGAAGTACAGTGTTACTTACTTCAGGCTTCACCTCTTTATCCTTAATCGGCAACAGCATGTGAGTTTTCCCATTCTTCTCTAGGGTGTATGTATTCATTCTAACGTCATGAATCACATTCATGTCATATTGCCATGGCCTACCCAGCAATAGATGACAAGCATCCATAGGAATAACATCACAGAGTATTTCATATTTATACCCTCCTATTTTAAACTCAACTAAACATTGTGTAGTGACATTTACCTGATGTCCTTTTTGCAACCACGAAACTCTATATGGGCTTGGATGATCAATCATCTCCAGCTCCAGTTTTTCTACCATCTCTGTAGAAACAAGATTATCCATGCTACCACTGTCTAAAATGACCTTGCATACCTTGTCCTTGGTCTTGCAAGCAGTCCGAAAAAGTATGTTCCTTTGGATCGAACTCTCCACCTACTTCTCTGGTGTCAAAAGAGCTTTTCGCATCATCAGCGATCTTCTTCCTTCAGCATCCTCTGCCTCAACATTTCGCCTTTGTGAGTCTCTCCTTCCTCTTTCTTCTTGTATGGACATTCATAAGACTTGTGTCCAACTTTTCCACACGTGAAGCATTTTATCACTCCACTTATTCCTCTTCCTCTACCTCTAGTACGAGGAAAAATGTTGTTATCAACATACTCTCTTCTATGATCAGCACACTACCTTCTCTGTCCAACATATTTCCCTTTCTGTGAGCTTCCACCTCTCTCAATCTGAGGTTGAGGTTTCTTCCAGTCTTCCTTAGGCTTCTGATTTCTATCTTGGACAACTGATTTTCCCCTGGATTGACTTCTTCCTCGGCCTCTTTGACCTTGTTTTCGGCTCAACTTCTCTTCCACTTTTAGATCCATTCGATGAGCATCTTCCATCGTTTGGATGTTCATCATGCTCATCTCATCCTGAATTTCGTATCTCAGGCAAGTCATATACCTGGAAACCTTTTCATCATTACTTTCATGATGACCTGCTCTGATGTTCAGCCTGTAGAACTCTTCAGTGTACTCCTTCACTATCATCAGCTTCTGTCTCAAGTTCTACATCCTTCGAAACAGAGTAATTTGGTAATCTCTGGGAATGAATTTTTCTTTCATCTTTGCAATCATTCTATCTCAACTCTTGATTTTTTGCTTACCTTGGCAGTGTTTGTCAGCTTTCAGTTCATCCCACCACAATGTTGCATGTCCTTTAAGTCTCGTGACAACATGTTTGACCTGCTTGTCTTCTTCAACATCTTCATAGTCAAAATATGTGTCCACAAATCTAATCCAGTCTGGAAGATCTTTAGCATTCAAGTTTCCCTCATAAACTGGAATGCCCATTTTGGCTCTTGCACTCATTCTTGCAACAGCTCTAAGAAAGCGTTCATTTGTTGCATCTTCTGCCATGACTTCTTATTCTCCATGTCCAGCTTCATCTTTTCTTTCGGACTCACTGACATCTCCAATATCAGTTGTGAACCTCTTCTTTATTTCCATGTCCATGACTTTGGCACGTAGGTCATGTATATATCTTTCCACGGCTGGATTCAGCACCTGTCTATCTCTTTCTCTTGACATCTCCCTATCTTGTGGCGGATTGGGTGTTTGGCTATCCCTTCTTCTTGGTGGTGTTATTCCTGAGTCTGTACTAAGGCTAAAAATACAGTGTCAAGGAATCCGAAAGTATACAAAAGGTTAACACAATATTATACTAACCTTGGTATGAAAAACTAGAGCATATTTCTGTGTTCTCGTCGTCTAGCTTCCAACTGCTCTTGAGCAGTTATGTCACGCTCAATGGCTGCCCAAGATTGTTCCAATTCGTCCCGGGTGTTAGCAGTTTTAAGGATTGTGTCTAAAAGGTTTAAAGCGATATGTATTTGACTAGATAATCTGGGTTGAATGTTAGGTTGAGATGTTGCAAGGACAGTCATTGAGTAACAGTTCCAGTATGGAAATGGTTTTTAAAAAGATCGTTTATTTGCTGTTTTAATTCGGACAAAAATAAAGAGAAACCCTTTGCATGAAAAAACGAAATAAGAATGCAAATTGAAGGCCCTTTCTTGTAACTGCGTTGTTTCTGATAAAAATAACATGAGATGGGAGAAAACATTAAGCTGCAGATGACATGAAGTTCATGTCAGTGGAAAACTCACGTATACATAGAAGAAGCAAATGACATAAACATAATTGACTTAGTGTAAATAAACATAAAATTCTGTAAGTGTAAATTGGTCTTACACCCGCTAATAGCTGGTGCATAGGAAAGACAAGAGACAATTACAGAAAAAGATGCAAACCTTTCACCATAGTAGTGGTTGTACTAAATTACAGTGATACACGTCAATTATGTAGAGAAAAATGAAAAGAAACAAAGAACATGACAAAACAAACTTGCAACACAGTCGTGACGGAATCGGGAATCTTCAAATTGCTTGTATTAACTCCTTTGATGCAAAAACTCTTTTACAGTTAGTACAAAAAAGTCCAGCCTTGTTCTCTTCTTTTTGTGATCTATTTATACAAAATTTGCCACTTGGTTCAAAAGAGCCAAATTACTCCATCTGTCTGAATCTGTTTACAAAAGGTGCCAGGTGCTTGTTTTTTATTAAATTTAGTACATATGCTACACTTGTCTAAAAATGAAATACAAGCTATAAAGGTTTTGTATTGACAGTTGGGGGGAGTGAGATAACTCCATTTCACCCATTCTTTCTTCAAGAAGTGCTAGGTGCCTGTCCTCGCATGGATTCAGTGTAGATGATACACTTGTCCACAAACTAGGTCACAAGCTGTGAAGGCTCGGCCTGACAACGGGCTTCGGCAAGATAGCACTCTCGGGAAAACTGTGGAAGCTTATCATGTATTTGTATATCAACGAGTTCAAGGGTGCCAAGTTGTGCACTAGGCTGAATCAAATGTTTGTAGATTTGAGTTGGGTCTACCCTGTCCATCTTGGAGATTTCCGCTGAATTCCTGTCATTCCCCTCCTTTATGTCAAGAGAAATCTGATCTATATTTATTTGCCTTAGCGCCTCTGTGTCAGCTCCAATTTCTATCCCCAACTGCTCACCATTAATGTTATTTACGGCCTCTTCTAATGAATTTGCCACTTTTTGAGCCTGCTCTTTGCTTAAAGTAATATCCTGTTCCCAATTCTTTAACAAGATATTACCCCTGGTTTGTTCGGCAATGGTGAGCACGGGATGCCCTGAAAACCTATTGTTGGTCGCTATCACTGCCTCTTGGAAAGCGACCCGAGCAATTTCTGTGTCCCTTTCTTTATTAATCAGATTCTCAGAGATTCGCTGCATTAATAAGAAGTCTTCTTGAATCTATCCTACTTTGTTTAGTAGGCTCTATTGAGTAGAGGAGATTCTGCTCTGAATATCAGTCGCTTGAGATTTAACGATCTCAATGTCAACCGCCTTGCTTTCTGCGCTCTTCAACTGAGTCTGTAGCCGTGTAATAACATACCTCTGCTGGCTTGATTGTACCCGACCATCTCGGATTGTAGAATTTGCTTGTTCCAGTTTGGTCTTGAGGACTTCAATTTCTTTCTTATCAGCCAATTGGGCCAGCTCTATTGCCCCACTCGCCTGACTCTTAGCATCTTCTGCAGCCGAAGTTATTCGGGCTTCAAGAGTCTTGATCAGCCGATTCTTTGCTTTGAGCTGATTTTTTAATGCTGCGACCGAGAATTGATTTTCCGTTACGTACGCTCCCAACGTCCCTGCAATATCTATGGCAAATGCATCTTTCCTTTTGTTCATCCCATCGGTCATCACTTTGAACTTTTTAACAGTGGACTCTCCCTCTTGATGAAATTCCTGCTTGACTACAGCTTTCCTTTTTCTGTCAAAAAAGAAATCATTAGGGGGGAGTTCCTCTACCCTTATGGGTCTTAGTTCTTCTCCAAAAATCCATCCCTCATTAACGCCTCCCTGTGTTGATTGCAAGGGTGTGAAAGAGGTGATGGGTTGTCCGATCTGCTTTGTCGCCTTCGCTGGTGTGCTGAGCAGATCTTTCTCTTTCGGGGGATCAGAGGTCTTAGTCCCTGCCTCCGGATTCTGAGTTTTCGGTGGGTCTGTGTCTTTTATTTCCACCTCAGGACTATGCTCCTTACGAGGATCAGTAGCCTCTTTTCTTTTTTCGGGATTGTTCTCCCGCTCAGGACTATTCTTCTTTTCTGGATTCTTCTCCCGCTCCGGACTCTTCTTTCGCTCGGGACTTTTTCCCTGTTCGGGATTCTGCTCCTGACGTTTTTCAGGATTAGAAGTCTGCCCCACAGAACTTCCAGCCTCCTTTTCTTTATCCTTAGAAATTCCCAAACCTCCCAACACAACAGGTAGGCATCTTCTCCTATGTCCCTGAAATTTCAGAACAGAAACCCTGTCTTTGGGTGCCAGAGAACTGATTCGATATTGCACTTCCGAATAGGACCTTGCCGCTCGAAAAACATCATCCGAGGGAGATAATTCATGTTCGAACTTCTTTAATCCGCAATTTCCCAAATGAGTGCTTACGATCCCCTGAGGATCATGCTTCTTGTATTTGATAGAGACTAGGCTCAAGTCTTCAATGGCTACAGCCTCAGCTTTAGCATGTCCAAAATCTAATAATGATTAGGAATTCAGCCGAATAGGGAAAGATGGCCATATCTTCTTGGCCGACGCTTTGAGCTCTTTGCTCACTTTGCCGATTACTGTTTGTCGAGCAATCTCGCGACAGGCTAGCTTGTCGGGAATAAATTGTGGGAGTGCCAGAGGAGGAACAACGGCTCCGAAAACTCTCAAATAGGAGAATTCTTCCTCTACGTACCAGTCTGCGATACGGCTCAAATTTGCAGCAATGCTATCAGAGATGCGGGGTGGTGTAAGACCAAAAATGGAAATGTGCAGGGGCACCATCACCCAATTGAAAATCTCATAAATAAACTTATTTGCGTTATTTTCCCACAACTTATCATGGTACTTATGTACGGTTTTTTCCTCGGTTGGACTCCAAGCCCAATTCATTAAAGGGAAAGGCGTCATGGAGCAAATTGCATCCATGATATACGCGGACATGAAGAATCTGGATGCCCTCCCGGCTGCTTTTTTCTCCCGGTACTCTGTGACCCTATCAAATAAACTATCAGAGAGCATCTTCGACCAATTGAATGAGCTACGTTCCGCTACCCGAAAGATGAGAGGTACCCACCGGATGTAAAAATGCGTGGTATCCTCACTGCCGAAAAGCCGACACGCCATCATTGCCACATATATGAATGGTGGCTCCAGTGAAGAAATTGAATACACGCCCTTATCATTTACTCTAAATATTGCGGAGCGCGAAACCCAATATTTTATCAAACCACCCATGGTTTTATCATATTCTTCGCACTCCTTTTTTTTGAATTCCAGCAGGAATTCACTGCCATATATATATTCAGAAGTCGTTGGCAGCCTATACATAGACTGGATATGCTCAGGTCTGAAAGTTCCGACCGTGTTTCGTCGGTCATTTATGATGGTTCTGGTGGGTAAATCGACATGATCCAATGCCCATCGGATCATGTCATAGTATGGGAGCAACCGAGGTCTGGTTGCAACCAGGTGCATCCCCGACTGAACAATTGTCTTGTACTTAGTGTTCAGGTCGTCCCTTACAATATCAATGTCATCGCCATCTGAGTCTGGGCAGTTTATCACCCCGTATTTCAAAATATCTGAGATGGATGACCAGGTGTCTACTGAGCCGCTCGTCCGGGGTGAAGTATCTAAAACATTGTCCGAACCTTGTGCCGCAACCTCGACGTTAGCTTTCGCCGTTCTTCTTGGTGCCATAGATGAAGCTTGCTCTTTTTCTCTTCTGCAGTAAACCTGTGTATATATGCGGAAATGAGTATCCTCGGGGAAAGGTGAGCTCTATGCGTTAATAAGAAATGTTTAAAAAATAAAACAAAATTACGTATATATCTGAAAATCATGTACCTTTGTCATAAGTCCGTCAAATCGCGAATAAAACCAAATTTATTGAAAAAATCCGATCTTATTTTCTTCGTGGATTTTACCCTAATTTCTCATTAATGTCATGAATATTGGGCGGCTTGACAGGTACTCGGGTTATGGAGAGTAAATGAATGAATACCTCGTGAGGTGTGCCAACCTTGAAACACGGGACGTAATCCATTTAATTTTAAAGTATTACAAATCTTATTGACTTAAAAAATTTCTTCGCCTTTCGTTGCATCGCGAATTCTATTTTCACGTTTTGACCTCTTAAATCGCGATACTGCGAGGGACGATTTCAATGTAATCAATGGTAATCGTGATTGGTGGGTCCCTAATGATATGATTAACTTAATTTCCATATCGCGACTCGGGAATTCAAAAACAAGTTTTTAGGAGAATGATATGTCGAGTCGCGATATCGCGATGCGGCGATAATTTGGCTCGAATTAAGAGAAGGAGATCTAAGATTAGGCGATTAATTAATCTTGATACATTTATGTCGCAACTTCGTGAATCAGAGTTTTAGATATCTTAACTTTATGAAAGAAAATGTCGAGCGACGATGTGCCGAGAACCAAGTTTAACCGTGGTTATTTTTTTTACTCTTAGTTATCAACCAAGGTTTTCTCAAGAGTTATCGCACTCTTGGCTATCGGGGTTGTAAGAACAAAAACTTGTCCTCGACGAATGCCGAGGCGCGAAATACCGACGATGCCTAATCGAGGGTTAAAGGGTTTACCATAGTCAATGCCTTGGGTGAAAAATTTAAGGAACGAGTTCGCAGTTTCGCGACTCGGGACTTGTGAATTCAAATATTTAAAGTGTCTGACTGGTGACATCCCAAAATAAAACAAGAGAGCAAACACTCTTGCGAAAAAACAGACCTTTTTTGAAAGCGAAAACGCATTTGCTATCCATGCGACAAGATTTGAGAGTTTTATGATTTCGGAAGGAGAAGAAAAACAACCCTAGATCTCAAGTATCAAACATTGAAAATTTGCACGAGGTGAAAGAACAAGGGCGGTTCCAACATAGGCTCCAAATAGGGATCTCGCTTCCCTGTGAGGCGGGAAGAATAGTAGACCAGGTGCCAAAATTGGGTAAATGGAGTCATAGGCTAAAATCATGGAAAAATCCAAGGAAAAAGATAGAAAAGGGGGAAAAACTTTCGCTTGGTAACCCAGAAGCTTTTTCGAACTTATATGCTCTTTCCAAACACAGTTGAAGTCACCTTCGCAATTTTCTCTTTCTCGCTACTAAGTTTGGGGAACGCTTTAAGACAGTCATAACGATCCTAGCATATTCAACAGGTCTTATGGTTTTCAGCTTGCATCAAAAGAATGATATTATATAATTTAAGATGGGGAAGTCTCGTCTGAATTTGGGGAAATGATCAGGTTTTCAGAAAGTGTTGATTACCGGAGTAGATTGATGTTTACGTATAACAACCTTACATATCTCCCAGACATTGCTTCACTACCAGCGAGCCTGTTCAGTACCCCGGTGAATTTGTCTGACCCATTTCTACTGAATTTCTTTTCACCACTTCGGAAAAAA
>JZKD02S1674147.1:299070-315620 GCA_000966675.3 Picea glauca | reverse complement strand
TCTCTATACTGGTCTTTTACCTTGGGAGGGAGGAATTTAGATATCTTTACGATTCTGGAATCTTTTTCAGTTCCTATGTCGCAGTCCTCCACTTCTTCTGGTTGGGGTTGTAAAGAGGATTTCACAGGTATGTCATTCTGATCGAAGAGTCTTTCTAACGGAATTAAGCCTTTCGGGATTTGGTTATTTTTTAGGACCAACATGTGATGATCAACTATTTTTTCTCGGAAAGTTTCAGGATCTTCATTCTCTTGCATGACCCACATCGGGTCGTTTTGGTTTTCTTGATATGGATGGGTCTCAGAGAACTCGCCTATTGCTATAAGAAATTTTTGAATTTGTTCGTCGTCTTCAAAAACCTGCCAGTGTCGGACATTGTCTGGTATGGAGGGTTTATATCTGATTTCAATATGATATTTCAGTTTAACATTTGTGGGAGGGGAAAAGGTTGAGGCTGCTTTAGCCAATGCCTCAGCATGTAAATTTTCTGTGCAAGGAATAGAATGGATTTTTATAGATGAGAAAAAATTCTCCATCAAATCCCAAGCACAATTTTTGTACGTTCTTAGTCTGGGATGCTTGGCTTGGTATTTTCGGTTTACTTGTCTTACTATCAATTCAGCGTCACCGTAAACCTCCAAATTTTTTATGTTTAACTTCTTGGCCTCTTCTAAACCTAAGATTAATGCTTCATACTCGCATACGTTGTTGGTGTAATCTATGTCCCACTGTAAGCGATATGAGAAAGGAACGGTAAACTTACCCTCAAGTGCTATCAAAAGTATGCCAGCACCAGCTCCTTCAGAAGATGAAGCGCCATCGAAGTACATCTTCCAGAGACCACTTTTGCATAGTTCTTTAGTCAAGGGGCTAAGCTCTTCTTGATTCATATCAAGTTATTATGGACATCCATTTAAACCATCATCGAAAGACAATATGCAATTTCCCAGATCTTGGTCCGTGACATAAATGGGAAAATTATTTGGATTCTGAGGATCACTGACAGTGTATGCCAATCTTGTTTCTCTGTACAATCGAGTAAACTGACCGCCGAATACAGGAATTGTGGCATAAGACATGTCCAATTGTAGAGAACCTCCCAACTTGGCTCCCCATGATCTGGATAACAACATACCATATTTGGGGGGAATATCTGCAATAACCACATCCATCAAGACACTCTTAACTGGGACCTGAGCCAAGGTAACCACCAGATCTTTTATCATTCCCATACATTTAACCTTTCTTGAATCTAAAGAGTATAGATCTCCATAGGGTCTAGTGATCTGGAGGCCCAACCTCTCCATTATCATTTTGGGCATAACATTATGTGAGGCCCCGGAGTCTAACATGCAGTTATGTAGCAGTTGGTCATGTATATTCAGGATGATATAGAAAGGAGCGACGTTGTCTTTGGATCCCTCAAAATGGGGACCAAAGGTGATGTTAGGTCTGTCATCTTCTAGGTTGATAACATCTGAGTGACTTTCGGGCTCATAAACACCCATCACTTTGGCAATTTGCTTGCGATAAGTTGGGTTTTTCGCTAACTCTACCAAAGGAATCGGTATCTTAATTTTATTTAGTTCGTTTTCAAAATTGTAAGATGTATTGGTCTTGTCTGTTTCTTTGTTTGAGACTTCCGAGGTTTTTTCTTCCGATTTGTTTGTCTGAATCATTTTTTCGCCTTTGACCTTAGTCTCAGATGTAACTTTATCGATTGGCTCTGCTTCCTTTGTTTGGGTTTCATCTTTTTTCACTTCAGACTCTCGAGTCTTTGTTATCTTGATTTTATTGTTGGGTAACAATGCTTCTTCCAAAGGAGGTTCACGAAATTGATCCCTTGGCAGGATTTTGTTAGGTTGGTTAGTTGAGGTGGGCTTATTTTTCGATCTCAGATTGTATCTGGGTTGAAAATCGGCCGCTATCATTTCTGTTTCTAGTTGAGATACGCAGAGGTCAGCATGATTACCTTCTTCTTCTTTATTAGACGATTGAGGAGTATTTAAGGATGTCTCATAGTCTTCCTTAGTCAGAAATGGCTGCGAACACTCATCACCGAAACATGCAACTTCAGCTTCGGGATCTTCAAAATCTTCGAGGTCATTTGCTCCTATAAAATTTTCATTTTTTAGTGGAGCTTGTATTTTTTGATCCTAATTCTTTATTTGCCTCTGTTGGTTTAGGGGATTTGGGTTTCTCTTGAAGTCCCTTTTGTTAGAAGAATCAGCTTTAGCCTGATCCAACTCCATCCTAGAGATTTTGTTAGATAAATCTTTAATTATTCGAGCCATATCATCCACTATGTCATCAGTGTATCTATTTGACCCGGAAGGACCCGCTGGTTCCCTATAGCGTCTGTTATCAAGGTTGGCTATTTCTGCTTTAGCCTTCAATTTACCTGAAGCCATCATATTAGATTTTATTTCGACAACATCGTCTTGCATTCTATTCAGGTTGTCTCCTCTTCTTTTTCACAAAAGTAGGGCAAAATCAGGTTCGAAAGCTCCTGCAAAGGTTACTTTGGCTGAGGGTTGGGAAGGTTTGACAGCGGCTGGAATTTTATTATATAGTTTGTTAAATCTCAGAATAAATTCCATTACTGTTTCTGAGTTCTTCTTCCTTAAGGACCCAAACTCGGTAAGGTAATATAAGTGATCTTTTCGCTCTCCCCATTGTCTGAGGAAAGCGTCTTCCAAGGCGTTATATGTTCGAAACCAAGTTTGGACCTGTCCTTTGAAGGTTTGGACAAGTAGTCTCGAATAGACATCCTCGTGCTCGATACCGCATATGTCTGGGAATTGGTAAAAGAAGTTTATATGCTCAGCTGCGTTTAGGTCTCCTTCCCCAGTGAACTTTGGAAGATTTTTGATGTAATTGTCAGGTAAATCATGGAGGTGAGCGGGTAAAACTAGGGGGGCATATCTCACTGCCACTTTTGCAAATACTCCGGGAGGAGGGACATTTGGATTTCCTCCACCTCCTCCTCCAACGCCCGCCATCGTCTTAGGATTAAAAAATGGGGGGGGAGCACACTCCTTTGAATCAGGTGAAAAAGGGAAGTTCTGATGAAGAAAGGATGGTATGTCAAATGATAACGATCTTTCCAAAGGACCTTTTCCCTTGTTTATAGACGGGAAAATTTGATGTGGCTCACTCCTAAATTCTAAGAAGTTTGTTTCCAGATCTTTGGTATCAGACAGAGGGTTGTGGGAAGTAAGAGGTTCTGAAGGGCGTTTAGTCTTTACAAGTGGGTTTTTGGTTTTATTAATTGAAGCAGTTGCCTCTGACGAGCCTTTCACTTTTAAAACTTTTTTAGGATCATTAACAGGTGTAATAGGCCTGCCATCCGGGTTCTGTCTGGTGTGCCTTCTACCAGACGTCAGTTTGTGTTTCAGTGGAGTCTCCAAGTGAAAGATTTAAAAAGCCTTGAAACTGTGTGTGCTCTATGTTCACTATCAAAGAGTAACACTATCAACGAAATAGTTTGTCGTTCTCCCAGGGAAAATATTTCATAACTTCGTTCCCCGGCAGCGGCGCCAGAAATATGTTGTTCCTGAGTCTGTACTAAGGCTAAAAATACAGTGTCAAGGCATCCGAAAGTATACAAAGGGTTAACACAAGATTATAATAACCTTGGTATGAAAAACTAGAGCAGATTTCTGCGTTCTCGTCGTCTAGCTTCCAACTGCTCTTGAGCAGTTATGTCATGCTCAATGGCTGCCCAAGATTGTTCCAATTCATCCCGGGTGTTAGCAGTTTTAAGGATTGTGTCTAAAAGGTTTAAAGCGATATGTATTTGACTAGATAATCTGGGTTGAATGTTAGGTTGAGATGTTGCAGGGACAGTCATTGAGTAACAGTTCCAGTGTGGAAATGGTTTTTAAAAAGATCATTTATTTGCTATTTTAATTCGGACGAAAATAAAGAGAAACCCTTTGCATGAAAAAACGAAATAAGAATGCAAATTGAAGGCCCTTTCCTGTAACTGCGTTGTTTCTGATAAAAATAACATGAGATGGGAGAAAACATTAAGCTGCAGATGACGCGAAGTTCCTGTCAGTGGAAAACTCACATATACACAGAAGAAGCAAATGACATAAACATAATTGACTTACTGTAAATAAACATAAAATTTTGTAAGTGTAAATTGGTCTTACACCCGCTAATAGTTGGTGCAGAGGAAAGACAAGAGACAATTACAGAAAAAGATGCAAACCTTTCACCATAGTAGTGGTCGTACTAAATTACAGTGATACACATCAATTATGTAGAGCAAAATGAAAAGAAACAAAGAACATGACAAAACAAACTTGCAACACAGTCGTGATAGAATCGGGAATCTTCAAATTGCTTGTATTAACTCCTTTGATGCAAAAACTCTCTTACAGTTAGTACAAAAAAGTCCAGCCTTGTTCTCTTCTTTTTGTGATCTATTTATACAAAATTTGCCTCTTGGTTCAAAAGAGCCAAATTACTCCATCTGTCTGAATCTGTTTACAAAAGGTGCCAGGTGCTTGTTTTTGCTTAAATTTAGTACATATGCTACACTTGTCTAAAAATGAAATACAAGCTGTAAAGGTTTTGTATTGACAGCTGGGGGGAGTGAGATAACTCCATTTCACCCATTCTTTATTCAAGAAGTGCTAGGTGCCTGTCCTCGCATGGATTCAGTGTAGACGATACACTTGTCCACAAACTGGGTCACAAGCTGTGAAGGCTCGGCCTGACAACGGGCTTCGGCAATATAGCACTCTCGGGCCAACTGTGGAAGCTTATCATTTATTTTTATATCAACGAGTTCAAGGGAGGCTAAGTTGTGCACTAGGCTGAATCAAATGTTTGTAGATTTGAGCTGGGTCTACCCTGTCCATCTTGGAGATTTCCGCTGAATTCCTGTCATTCCCCTCCTTTATGTCAAGAGAAATCCGATCTATATTTATCTGCCTTAGCGCCTCTGTGTCAGCTCCAATTTCTATCCCCAACTACTCACCATTAATGTTATTTACGGCCTCTTCTAATGAATTTGCCACTATTTGAGCCTGCTCTTTGCTTAAAGTAATATCCTGTTCCCAATTCTTTAACAAGATATTACCCCTGGTTTGTTCGACAATGGTGAGCCCGGGATGCCCTGAAAACCTGTTGTTGGTCGCTATCACTGCCTCTTGGAAAGTGACCCGAGCATTTTCTGCGTCCCTTTCTTTATTAATCAGATTCTCAGAGATTCGCTGCATTAATAAGCAGTCTTCTTGAATCTCTCCTACTTTGTTTAGCAGGCTCTGTTGAGCAGAGGAGATTCTTCTCCGAATATCATTCGCTTGAGATTTAACGATCTCGATGTCAACCGCCTTGCTTTCTGCGCTCTTCAACTGAGTCTGTAGCCGTGTAATCACATCCCTCTGCTAGCCTGATTGTACCCGGCCATCTCGGATTGTAGAATTTGCTTGTTCTAATTTGGTCTTGAGGACTTCAATTTCTTTCTTATCAGCCAATTGGGCCAGCTCTATTGCCCCACTCGCCTGACTCTTAGCATCTTCTGCAGACGAAGTTATTCGGGCTTCAAGAGTCTTGATCAGCCGATTCTTTGCTTTGAGCTGATTTTTTAATGCCGCGACCGAGAATTGATTTGTCGTTGCGTACGCTCCCAGCTTCCCTGCAATCTCTGTGGCAAATGCATCTTTCCTTTTGTTCATCCCATCGGTCATCACTTTGAACTTTTTAACAGTGGACTCTCCCTCTTGATGAAATTCCTGCTTGACTATAGCTTTCCTTTTTCTGTCAAAAAAGAAATCATTAGGGGGAGTTCCTCTACCCTTATGGGTCTTAGTTCTTCTCCAAAAATCCATCCCTCATTAATGCCTCCCTGTGCTGATTGCAAGGGTGTGACAGAGGTGATGGGTTTTCCGATCTGCTTTGCCGCCTTCGCTGGTGTGCTGAGCGGATCTTGCTCTTTCGGGGGATCGGAGGTCTTAGTCCCTGCCTCCGGATTCTGAGTTTTCGGTGGGTCTATGTATTTTATTTCCACCTTAGGACTATGCTCCTTAGGAGGATCAGTAGCCTCTTTTCTTGTTTGTGGATTGTCCTCCCACTCAGGACTCTTCTTCTTTTCTGGATTCTTCTCCCGCTCCGGACTCTTCTTTCGCTCGGGACTTTTTCCCTGTTCGGGATTTTGCTCCTGACATTTTTCGGGATTAGAAGTCTGCCCCGCAAAACTTCCGACCTCCTTTTCTTTATCCTTAGAAAGTCCCAAACCTCCCAACACAACAGGTAGGCATCTTCTCCTATGTCCCTGAAATTTTAGAACAGAAACCCTGTCTTCGGGTGCCAGAGAACTCATTTGATATTGCACTTTCGAATAGGACCTTGCCGCTCGAAAAACATCATCCGAGGGAGAGAATTCATGTTCGAACTTCTTTAATCCGCAATTTCCCAAATGAGTGCTTATGATCCCCTGAGGATCATGCTTCTTGTATTCGATAGAGACTAGGCTCAAGTCTTCAATGGCTACAACCTCAGCTTTAGCATGTCCAAAATCTAATAATGAGTAGGAATTTAGCCGAATAGGGAAAGATGGCCATACATTCTTGGCCGACGCTTTGAGCTCTTTTCTCACTCCGTTGATTACTGTTTGTCGAGCAATCTCGCGACAGGCTAGCTTGTCGGGAATAAATTGTGGGAGCGCCAGAGGAGGAATAGCTGCTCTGAAAACTCTCAAATAGGAGAATTCTTCCTCTACATACCAGTCTGCGATACGGCTCAAATTCACAGCAATGCTATCAGAGATGCGGGGTGGTGTAAGACCAAAAATGGCGATGTGCAGGGGCACCATCACCCAATTGAAAATCTCATAAATAAACTTATTTGCGTTATTTTCCCACAACTTATCATGGTACTTATGTATGGTTTTTTCCTCGGTTGGACTCCAAGCCCAATTCATTAAAGGGAAAGGCATCATGGAGAAAATTGCGTCCATGATATACGTGGACATGAAGAATCTGGATGCCCTCCCAGCTGCTTTTTTCTCCCGGTACTCTGTGACCCTGTCAAATAAACTATCGGAGAGCATCTTCGACCAATTGAATGAGCTACCTTCCGCTACCCGAAAGATGAGAGGTACCCACCGGATGTAAAAATGCGCGGTATCCTCACTGCCGAAAATTCGGCACGCCATCATTGCTACATATATGAATGGTGGCTCCAGCGAAGAAATTGAATACACGCCCTTATCATTTACTCTAAATATTGCGGAGCGCGAAATCCAGTCTTTTATCAAACCACCCATGGTTTTATCATATTCTTCGCACTCCTTCTTTTTGAATTCCTGTAGGAATTCACTGCCATATATATATTCAGAAGTCGTTGGCAGCCTATACATAGACTGGATATGCTCAGGTCTGAAAGTTCCGACCGTGTTTCGTCGGTCATTTATGATGGTTCTGGTGGGTAAATCGACATGATCCAATGCCCATCGGATCATGTCATATTATGGGAGCAACCGAGGTCTGGTTGCAACCAGGTGCATCCCCGACTGAACAACTGTCTTGTACTTAGTGTTCAAGTCGTCCCTTACAATATCAATGTCATCGCCATCTGAGTCTGGGTAGTTTATCACCCCGGATTTCAAAATATCTGAGATGGCCAACCAGGTGTCTACTGAGCCGCTCATCTGGGGTGAATTATCTGAAACATTGTCCGAACCCTGTGCCACAACCTCGACGTTAGATTTCGTCGTTCTTCTTGGTGCCATAGCTGAAGCTTGTTGTTTTTCTCTTCTGCAGTAAACCTGTGTATACATGCGGAAATGAGTATCCTCGGGGAAAGGCGAGCTCTATGCATTAATAAGAAATGTTTAAAAAATAAAATGAAATTTTGTATATATCTGAAAATCATGTACCTTTGTCATAAGTCCGTCAAATCGCGAATAAAACCAAATTTATTGAAAAAATCCGATCTTATTTTCTTCGTGGATTTTACCCTAATTTCTCATTAATGTCATGAATATTGGGCGGCTTGACATGTACTCAGGTTATGGAGAGTAAATTAATGAATACCTCATGAGGTGTGACAACCTTGAAATGCGGGACGTAATCCGTTTAATTTTAAAGTATTACAAATCTTATTGACTTAAAAAATTTCTTCGCCTTTCGTTGCATCGCGAATTCTGTTTTCACATTTTGACCTCTTAACTCACGATACTGTGAGGGCCGATTTCAATGTAATCAATGGGAATCGTGATTGGTGGGTCCCTAATGATATGATTAACTTAATTTCCATATCGCGACTCGGGAATTCGAAGACAAGGTTTTAGGAGAATGATATGCCGAGTCGCGATATCGTGATGCAGCGATAATTTGGCTCGAATTAAGAGAAGGAGATCTAAGATTAGGCAATTAATTAATCTTGATACATTTATGTCGCAACTTCGTGAATCAGAGTTTTAGATATCTTAACTTTATGAAAGAAAATGTCGAGCGGCGATGTGCCGAGAACCAAGTTTAACCGTGGTTATTTTTTTTACTCTTAGTTATCAACCAAGGTTTTCTCAAGAGTTATCACTCTCTCGGCTATCGGGGCTGTAAGAACAAAAACTTGTCCTCGACAAATGTTGAGGCGCGAAATACCGACGATGCCTAATCGAGGGTTAAAGGGTTTACCATAGTCAATGCCTTGGGTGAAAAATTGAACGAACGAGTTCGCAGTTTCGTGACTCGAGACTTGTGAATTCAAATATTTAAAGTGTCTGACTGGTGACATCCCAAAATAAAACAAGAGAGCAAACACTCTTACGAAAAAATGGACCTTCATGCGACAAGATTTGAGAGTTTTATGATTTCGGAAGCAGAAGAAAAACAACCCTAGATCTCAAGTATCAAACATTGAAAATTTGCGCGAGGTGAAAGAACATGGGCGGCTTCAACAGGTGGCATGACTGAAATTCCTTCTCTCTTTCTTTCCTGAAATATAAAAAAAAGAATCAGGCTCTGATACCAATTGACGCAGACGTCGACCCTATCGGCTCTCGGGTCGACAATCCACTACAGGATCACTCTACTTCCTCTCCTTGAGTCAGATTGACTCTTTGATTCCTTTTCGGGGAATCCAACAAGCACAAAATGATGCTTCTCCATAGGTCTTTGTGAATTGAGCTCACACGATCGAACACGAAACCTCAATTCCTACCTCCTTTTGACCAAACGATGTGGTTGTTCTTCTCATGATTTTGGGACCTCGGAGTTCGTGACTTCGCGACTTCTCCTCCCAAAATCTTCAGCTCTTCACCTTCTGAGACTCGAACTCCCGATGTGCTTAAGTGCTTGTCACAACTCGCTACTCACGAGTTCGTGAGTTGAAACTCCCAACTCTTACTTCCAAATCTCGCGATACCTGAAATGTCGATATGGATATGCTCCTTCTCTTGTCAATGCTCTCTATGTGTGACCGTCGGCTAGGCCTATCTATAGCACTTTTCACTTCTCGTTGCTTCATGAGTTTCGATATCGAACTCCCAGCTCTTGTCTCGTGAATCCCTGAAACAGGAGAGGTCAATGGGGCATTGAATTCTTTCAACAGATGACACGTGTCCACTCATTTCTTCCACGGGCCCACTTCACGATTGTTTCATGTGTCCCTCATGCTATCTTCACACTTCACGATTTTTCTCTTCAAGCGATGCCTCCTTGGTATCCCCAACACCCAAAGTGCTGAGATCCCGAACTCGTCAGCAACCGTATCGCTACTCACAAATTCGGGACTTTTTGGACGGAAGTCGCAACCTTCTATCCTCTGAAATGCCAAAACGTTGAACCCCAATACACGTCACCAATAGCTGGCCCCACATACATGTTTCTTCGCCCCTTCGGGACTTCTCCTTTCACAACCTCTGAAATGCTTGGACTCCGACACATGTCCAAGTATTGGGCCCCACTACGAAACTTTCCACCTTGTCAGGGTTTCGGACTTCGAGTTTCACGAATCCAAATGACGAAGTTTTGGTCTTTCCACCCACGAAACCCCGAAATGGAATTTTGTGAGTAGATCCAACGGTCCTCGTTGGTGTGAATCTACGACTCTCGCTCTCATGAGCTTCCGCTTCCAAAAAATGACCATCGTAATCTCCTTGCTCCTTCACGAGATCTGACGGCTTGCGGGACTTCGAGAATTCTCCACGGAGAATTCCGACCGTCCATTCTCCCTTCAAGAACTTTTTCACTCATAACCAAAGTGTTTTTCCATGGAACTTAACTGCCTACAACACAACCTTTCGATGCCTCCTTTCAACACCTCAAGGCATCAACCTTATGTGCTTTTCTTCGACAATTGTGAAGACTTTATCCCTCCTGATCTTTCTCCAACTCCAAGTCTTAAAGAATACTCCTACACGCACTCCTTGTGACAAATCCTTCAATTACTTTAACGAATTGAAGTCCTTCGACTCTGCGCACTCCCTGCAATAGTAGTCCTTCAACAATTTTCCAGGTCTTACAAACCCTGAAACTACTCTCGGCCTGTGCACACTTTGCACAGCTCTTGTGCCTAACTGCACTTCTGAGGAAATGAGAACAAAATTTATCCTATATGAGCTTTCAAAGACAAACCTTTGAACCCTTTGTCAACACACTCCTTGCAGACAATTCAATTGCACTCCTTGCAGGAACTCTTTCTCAGATAGAGAAACAATTAAAACTCATTCCTTACTCTCTCTCAGACTTCAAACACAAATCATGAAATCATATACACAGCACATAAAGAAAATGTATAACAGAAAGTAAACATCCATGAGCATAACATTCAATAATGCATACATAGAGAATATCACAACACCATGAATCTGAATCAAATCTTTTTGTATTAATCCATAACTTTTGTACATGGAATTCTTCTACACAACTCTTTGCTTCTTCTCTATGTTCTATGCTCAATCTTCACACACTAATAATACAACTATACAATGAGGGTGGCTATATCTCGTTTCCCTCTTGCACTCTAACTGTCTAATCTAAGCATTAAATTCTATCTACTTATATTCATTACACATAAAGGCTCCTATCTACTATGGACGATAGTGGATCGCTCAAGGTCCTTTTACAATGCTCCTTCATAAATGTGAGTATGCCTCTATTAACTATCCCATTAATTATATTGCACTTTCAAACTTCAAAACATTTTAACAAGAAATGTGTTGGCACTTATCCAGTTGTCCTCCACATCCACGCACCCTTGCTACCTGCTAGCGATGCTCCTGCATCATCTTCCACAGTTTTAGTTCAGGTCTTTGCATAAAGAGTTTTCTTCCTTAGTTCCTAGCAATCACAGTTTTAGGTCCTGGCAATGGAACCATTTTTTGGAATAGGGGCAAACCCAGTGTTCAACGCTACAATAGCGCACCAACAAAGCCCTAACTACCGGCCCTTTCGGCAACACCTGCGAAGCAAATGAAATCTCACCCGAGGTAAAGGCAGGGGTGGTTGCAGGACTCAGGTGTCTGCAACCTTAGCTGGGACACAAATATGTGATTTTAATACTTAACAAAGCACTTAGCACCTACATTTCATCAATATTTAACCATTATTCTACTGCACAGATAAAACAGAGCATCGCATCATTCACTCAGATATGATGTATCTAAGCACTTATCATAAAGAGGTAGATTAAATATAGAATATTCAAGCACTAAGCACATTCATAAAGTTCAAATCTACATCCATATACATCATTAGCACAAAGCATAAGCATATCTATCTATCTATATCAAAGCACTTTAGCAAGTAAAGACATAAACATATCAAGACATCGCACAAAGCAGGACAACATGGCATTTACATGGTTCACCCCCACCCTGGGGCTATGTCCACCAACTCTTCTTCTTTATTGTCTTCAGTTAATCAGTTACATGCACAGAGCCACAAAATCCTACTCCGCATAGGACAGGAGATCTGCGTGCACCTCGCCAGATCCACCTTCCCTAAGCTAGGTTCATCACTAAGCCTTCTATAGTCACTTGCACTCAGCTCTTCAAGCTTCACACATTATGCACAGAGCTCTTACAACCCTTCGATCACATAGATATAACACTTAGCCATTTGTCTAACATCACATAGATGTATTCTCTATATTTATCCTTACATTGCCTATACATCTATATATACATTACAAAATAGGCCTAAACATGGGTAAACCCATGGGTTGACATCCCATACCCATTACATAATCCCAAATCCCAAAAAGAGGTAGAGATCCCATGATCTTTGCTTCATCTTGCACTCCTCCTTCGACAGGCTTTCGAAGTCCCAAAGTAGGTCAAACTTGACCAAATATCTCTCAAACATGGTCAAGGGCCAACATGGGTTGTAGCCTCCTTTTGGTTGTAGCCATAGAATTTGGGAGTTGGAGCTTCCCTCAGGTTGTAGCCTAAAAAACTAGGGGGTTGGAGTCTCCTTCCAGTTGCAGCTATAAAACAAAGTAAGTTGGTGCTTCCAATCAATGTAATTCTTAAAGACATATAAGAAAAAGAATTATGTTGTTTTTTCCCGCTTTGGGTTTCCACATAAATACAATGGTTTACTGTGTATGTGTATGATTTCTCATTTGTTCATTGTTTATTTTCCCTGCAACTATTGGATGACAAGGCTACATTGATATAACACTTGAATTTTATGGTTAAAAAGGATTAAATTGCTCTATTACTGATTCACCCCCCCTCTTAGTAATCCAACAAAAAGGATATTCCCAAGTGGAAGGTATTGATTTTGAAGAGACTTTTTCTCCAGTAGTAAGACTTGAGGCCATCAGAATGTTTCTAGCATTTGCATGCTTCAGAAATTTCAATATCTATCAGATGGATGTTAAGTCATCATTTCTTAATGGAACATTAGAATAAGAAGTATATGTTTAGAAACCAAAAGGATTCATGTGATCGAAAAATCAGGAATATGTGTGCAAGCTGAAAAAGGCCATGTATGGTCTTAAACAAACCCCCAGATCATGGTTCTCTAGGCTTAATCAGTATCTACAAAAAAGGATATAAGAGAGGGACTACTAACAACATCCTATACATCAAAATTTAGGATCAAAACATGATTGTTGTGGTGGTATATGTAGATGACATCATATTTGGGAGTAATCTCACTACACTAAGAAGAAAATTTGCAACCAAAATGCAAGAAGAGTTTGAAATGTCTATGCTGGGAGAACTGTCATTTTTCATAGTTTTACAAGTAAATCAAACAGAAAATGGAATATTTGTTTCCCAAACCAAATATATCAAGGAAATGATGAATAAATTTCAAATGGAATACAATAAACCTATGAGTACTCCCATGGTCACTGGATGTAAACTAAGCCTAGAAGATGACTCACCAAAATTGGACCAAACAGTGTATAGATCAATGGTTGGAAGTTTTCTCTATTAAATAGAAACATGACCTAACATCATGTAGGTTGTAGGACTTGTTGGGATATTTCAATATGCACCTAAATAAACTCACTTAAAATAAGTAAAAATAATATTCAGATACCTTCAAAGCACCCTAGAACTTGGATTATGGTATCCAAAAGATAAAGACTTCAATCTAATTACATATATTGATGTAGATTGGGTTGGTAGCATAGATGATAGGAAAAGCACCAGTGGAGGAGAATTTTTCTTAGGAAAAAGTATGGTACCATGTTTAAGAAACAAACAAACATCCACATCACTCTCTACAGCAAAGGAAGAATACATTGTTGTTGCATCATGTTGCACACAAGTTCTTTGGATGAAGAAAACTTTAAAAGACCTACAAATAAGATATGATAATCCCATTACTATTAACTGTGATAACACTAGTTCCATAAGTATCTCTAAAAATCTAGTCATGAATTCTAAAACCAAACATATCACAATTAAATACCATTTCCTAAGAGATCAGGTGACCCAAAAAATAGTTAAAATAGTGTATGTAGACACCAAAAAACAGATTGCAGACATTTTCACAAAACCTTTGCCTAGGAGTACTTTTGAAAATCTTCGATGAAAATTAGGAGTAATTCAAAAACCTCATTAACAACCATAAAATCACAGCAGAAGGGGAACATGGTTAGGGGGATCATTGTCATAGGGGGAGAAAAAAAAGATCCCCTCAGCCATTGCTATCAAAGGGGGAGGAAAGTTATAAGGGAAGAAATTTCAAAAAGAAAAAGGTTTCCATCAATGCCAAAGGGGGATATTGTTGGACATATTGTCATTGATGTCAACAGTCGATGTCATTATGATGTGATGATGAGTTTTTATGAACAACATGCAGAGGATTCTACCTAAATATCAGGAGAGGAAGTGTATTATATTTCACCAGATCAATGCAAAGAAGAAACACCATCGAGCTCGAATTCCCAACAGATCAATGATCTCACTCAGTTAGAATCCATGTACAAAACCAAAAATCTCAGAAGAGAAATAAAATTGCATTGATGATGAGTTGTTATGAACAACATGTAGAGGAATCTACCAAAAATCTCAGAAGGGAAAGTACATTGTAGAAAATCGATCAGGATTGAAATCCCCACAGTAAAACTACAAAAAACTCAAGGGAGAATCCTATCCATTGATGTATATTTCAGGACAAATCAGGACCATCATATCTGGGAGTTACAGAGGAGGGCCTTCAGATCAACATCTGATTAATTCTTGACCGTCATATCTCAGTAAGGGTAGATCAACAGCGGGGAAACATTGTGGGATGCAAGGGTTGGATTTAACAATCATGCAAGTTTTCGTTCTGAAATACACACCAACCGTCGATCTTCACCTGCTAATAGATCTACGGTTAGCATTGGTTCCACTAGCATAAATCTTTACAACCGTTGGATCGTGTTAAGATTTTCGCATCAAATATGGATCATTAGATTAATTCAATTTAATCAAGGTTTATTCAGGGAATTTCACTTCGAGATAATTGGGAAATGGTATTGAATAACCCAAATTCTTGAAGTCCTAAATGAATCTAGACCATTGATCTAGAACTGATCACAGTCGTTGGATCAAGGATTCATGAGATCCTGAATAGTCGAAATCCCAACAACCGTTGGATCCTATTAATATTTTTGCATCAAATATGGATCGTTAGATGAAGTCAAGTTACTCGAGGTTTAATAGGGTAATCTCACTTTGGGATAATTGGGAAGTGTGAGAGAATAACCCAAAGTTTCGAAGGCCAAAATGAATCTAGACCATTGATCTAGAAACAATCATTGTCATTGGATCAAGGATTCACGAGATCCAAAATAGCCAAAATCCTGACAACTGTTGGATTGTGTTAATCCATTCACATCAAATATGGATCATTAGATGAAGTCAAGTTACTCGAGGTTTAGTTGGGGAATCTTACTTTGGGATAATTGGAAAGTGGGAGTGAATAACCCAAAGTCCCAAAGGTCGAAATGAATCTAGACCATTGATCTAGAACTAATCACAATCGTTGATCAAGGATTCAGATGAACCTACAACCATTAGATATCGAAGGAGGACATGTGACACATCAGGAAATCCACGTTATTAAAGACTAGGTCAGCAAGTATGTTGGCATGTTTTTAGACAGAGGCTAAGTATGCGTTTTTGTCATTGATGGAACGTGTTTGTCATTGATGGTGAATATCAGCACGATCAGATGGAGAAGATCAACACAATCAGTAGCATAGCAATAATGGAAAGATCATCAATGTAAGCTCAGAAGGAGGAAAACAGTCAAAGAATGACAAAGGTTTTGTTTCAGAGTTTCACAGATCAGGAAATCCAAAGGAAAGAGGTTCAAACTCACGATATGTGACATCGTAATAAGATCTTGATCATTGATTCAAGAAGGACATGTGGCAAAATTTTGATATTACCTGGACCATTGGTTCCATAAGACACATGGTGAAAGATCATCTTTTCGCTGACTGGAACGTCAAAGGAGCGAAGTACGCATTTGATTGGTGAGTGGTCATATTTCAAGGTCACATCGTCGAAGGCTTAAGGGAAGGAGCTAATTGCTAAGTTCCATCTCATCGTTCGCAACTTGGAGTATCGAGACTCTTCATCACAGGAATCGCGATATGTGAGATCACAAAAAGATCTGGACCATCAGATCACCAAGGATTGTGGATCGTTGATCAGGCATGAAGAAGGCTCATGAAGTGGCGAAATCGCGATAAGATCTGGATCATTGATCCAAGAGGGGCACGTGGCGATAGATCAGAGCACGACAGAATACCCGAGACGTGAAAGTGCAAAATGCATTTTTGAATAAGGTTGTGGTCACAACCAGTGGTTATATCTGTGGAAGATGGAGGAAGAAGCTAGAGGTGTTAGGATCCATCTCGGAGTCTCGGTGATCGCAACTTGGAGAATCAAGACCCTTCATCACAGGAATCACGATATACGAGATAGCGATGAGATCTGGACCGTCGGGTCATTGGAGATCTCGACCATTGATCAGGCTCAATGAAGTTTATAAGTTTGCAAAATATGAAGCGCCTTTTGGTGCAGCCTGTGGTCATCGTCGGTGGTCACATGAGGGGAAGAAGGTCACATGAGG
>JZKD02S1674147.1:268498-280898 GCA_000966675.3 Picea glauca | reverse complement strand
GGAGGGCTCTCGATAATAGGCACAAATATTCTTCTACTGTGGCCCATTTGTCCAATACCCCATCAATTAATTAGGTTGGTCGTGATCATCCTTCTCCACATCCTACTCATCCTCCTTCACCTCACCCAGATCATGAGGAGGCAACACATATTCCTCATCCTCCTCTTTCACCTCACCTAAATGAGCATGAAAACCTATTCCTCATCCTCCTCTTTAACCTCAGCTAGATGAGAATGCCAGACCTCTCTAGCATCCTCCTCTTTCACCTAACCTAGATGAGTAGGCATGACCTATTCATCATCCATCATCTTCCACTACAGACTAGGCCTCCACTATTGTTGTATATATGTAGATTATGCCATCAGCTGGACCAGATATGTTATAGCAGTTATTTGACTTGTCCATGATATGTGTGTGTGTGTGTGTGTGTGTGTGTGTGTGGTGTTTTTTTTTCTATTAATCATGTTGATGATGTACTTAATTTATATGTTGATGTTGATGTGTATATTGCTAGGTCATGTTAGTTTTGGATGTTAAATGTGCTTGATAGATGTGTATGTTATAGCATTGTTCATTAGATGTGCATTTTTCCTGTTGATCATGATGATTCCCTGTTAAATTATTAGATATGTGTGCTAGCTAATTAATGATGTTTATATGTCTTAGAGGTATATATAATTAAATGATGTTAGCTAGCGAATATAAATGTGTATTTTAGATGTTTTTTTATGTTTTTTATAAGATAGTTATCATCATCAGGTTTATTTTTATAAATTACAAAGTTCGATATGGTTGAAACTATAATTAAAAAATTGAAACTATAATTGCATAGATAGTTCATTATACATATTCATTCTAACTAAAAAAAAAATTCAAAAAACAAATTACATATGAATAAATATTATTTTTCATTGTACTAATTACTCTTTTTGAACAGACTCTTCTACACTAAAAATTGTTATTATAAAAAATTTATGATCTCCAATGATAAGAATTATATTGTCTTTAAAATTTTATGGATGCAAATCTTCCTATTGTTATTTTTGTCATTATTATGTAACTTGATTGCTATCAAATTTTAAAATATTACTTCATTAATTGTGGTTTTACTCAACATTGGGGGCACAATTTTATAAATATTTTCAAAAGAAAAGATTAAATTATGTAAACTAACAAACACTACTTTAGTTAAAAACCAAATTATCACAAAATCATGTTATAAATTTAATTTTTTAATCATAAACCACACTTTTTGTTAATCTTACTTTTAAATATACAAAATAAATGAACATAAACTCAGTTTTTGAATCATCATGTTAACATATCCTCAAAAATGTTGTACTATTAAACATGCATATCAACCATATCATTACATCTAATTATATCAACATAAAAAGTAGAATTTCATATCTCATTAAAATTTCAACCGAACATTTAACATTTTTCAGGATTTCACAATTGGAAATACTTAAAGAAGATGAAACATTTTTAAATATATGCAACGACATATAAATATGTTCAAATAAAAAATGTTCCATGCAATCACAAATAATTTGAAACACAAACACATTATGCATCAAACTGACTATTAACCAACTAAAATTGTTCAAATATTTGTTATAATGAACTTAACATTTCCTCTGTCAGAAGATGAATAAAAAACAAATAATTAGCGAAATGAAGAATATAACAAAAAGATAAAAAAAAAACGTATTAAAGATGAAATAAAACATGTACATATCACTCTTTGTTGTCATCACCCTCATTATCTTCATCGCTTGGCATGATAACATTGTTCTCAAAAATATGTTTTGATCTAGGTTCGTGTCTTAATATAAAAACCACCAATCCCTATCCAACAAATCTGGGTAAAAAAACACTTGGTTGCAGTGTTTTGGGAAAAAATAAGGATCCTGAGCTTCATCCCACATATTTTTATATTTGATACATATCATCCCACTATCACAAAATTCCTTTAAATTATTCCAATCAAAGGTGTCCCACCACTTTCACCTAAAAAATAACACGATGGAAAGAAGAGAAGTCCACTCGAATGATCTCTTGTATCTTTCTGACGTAACCTAACTTCCCTTGTATGATGTTTTTATAATGGTGGCTATCACAACTAGATTGGTCGAACTCAACTTCCACTCTACAGTCTTGTATCATGTGTCCATCATCAGCATTCTCTGTGTGAAAATGATGTCCATATGCCCACATAGATGTGGAAAAATGCACCTATATAAAAATTAACAAATCACAGTGTCAATATGTGTCTAATAACCTGGCCATTAAAATATAAAATAATTTATATGTACTTACAATTCAAATGTTCATTACGAAGTTAAAAATTATGTACAAAAAACAATTATTACCGAGTTTCAGAAACCAATCCTCTTCTTCACGTGGGTAACGACAGGATGCACCATATTTCTCTCTAATGTGGTTGGCAACCCAAATGTTGGGTCATATCATTGGAATATTTTATTTTAAATGATCAAGATAAGGAATTCTTATACAATTCAACTGTCTAGATTATTTCCTAGCACTTTCCCATTTCCTCCTCTTATGTTTGTACAATGCGACCCATGGTTGTGTTGATCCAGATAGATATTGGTGGCCACCCATCTATTCCAACTAGCTCCTCTTGTTCATTTTTAGTTCAGCACGTTCTTTTGTACTTATTTTTAATTGTAGGTTCTACACTTTTGGGACTATCTGAAGCCCTACACATCTTCTAGGTGGATACTGGTGGCCTCTCACCTAATCCGACTGGCTTATTTTGTATGTTTTCAAGTCAACACATCTTTTTGTACTTCAAGGGCCATTTTGGAGCCCTAAACAATCTTTTTTTGGCTCACCATAGTCAAATTGTAGATGGAGTTAGATTTTGACATCGTAATGTGTATTTTCTATGAAAGACCTTTCTAATGGGCTATCACACGCCTAAAATGGAGGTCGTGTGCAAAAGTTACGACCCCAGGAAGTTGAGGTACCAACTTACCCATAAGGGCCCACATGACTTTTGGTGTTTCACCTCCTAGGGTTAGGTTTTTAGATGTCTAGGGTTTTGGAATTCATGAGTAATATCAAAAATTCCTTTGGAGTCTCATTGTAATGATGTTTCTGAGATGGATGTGCATAGCAGCCACATCTCTTTTTAGATATAGATACCACCATTCAAGCAAGTGCTTCAGTTCTGCAATTTTACACTTTCATCCTATTTCATTTATTCAATAGAAGATATTGTTCACTGGATATCTATGTTGTTATTCATATATCTGTGTTTATTGTATTCATTCTATTAATAAGTTCATTCCGCTCCTAAATCCATATCAGTGGTATTAGAGCGTTCTGCTCTTCATTTATTTTTCTTCGTGCATGTCCCTGACAAGATCTGGGTACAATAAGTTGGGACTTGAACCAATCGATCCATTGCAATATCGGTCACACTGAGCCCGAAAACAACCCATGGGAAACGAAAAGAAAGATGATGGATTAGGAGATCCTTTTAAAATGTTGCTCGAGGAAGCCTTTGTGCGACAAAGGAACAAAATTATGGACAACTTTGCGCAGATCCTTCAGCGGCTGCCCATAGGAAAAACATCTTCATCAAGTGGCCATGCAACCCCCTTCAAGGTACATGTAAATTTTGATATTTCATTATTTGAAGGACTGATAGATTTGGATGTTGTATATAAATGGTTTAATTTGCTTGAAGGGTATTTTTCGGTCCACAATTTTTCCGAAAGGGAAAATATTATTTTTGCACTCCTCAAGGTCGTCCCCCATGTTAAGGATTGGTGGTACACTTACTCTAAGAAAAGGATCATAGAGGAATCTACAATATTTTTGGTTTCCCCTACATGGTATTCCTTATAGGATGCCATTAAAGAACAGTACTACCATGTTGGAAGCTATGAGGACCAATACACCAGATGGACCACCCTGCGTTAAGAAAGGGATCAGACAGTGCCATATTTCAACAATATTTTGCATACATTGCGCACCAAATTGAGTATCAAATACTATGAGAGGGTGCTCAAATATCGTAGTTGTTGGCATAGATACATTCAAACAGAAATGGATTTTCTGGACATCACCTCATTGGGTACGGATTATATATATGCTATCAATATCGAGCAAAAATTTAAGCAGAACAGGGGAGAGTTTGGATCTGCAAACTCCTCACAGTTGAAGTAGGGAAAAGGCAGACCGGACCCACACAACAAGGGATTGAGAAAATATGGCCACTCTCAGAACAACCGGTCCAAGCCACAACACAAGAAGGGAAATGAGAAGATGAAGAAGGACATGAGAAAATGGTGTTAGTACCATAAAATCCCTTGGCACAACACTAAAGAATGTCGCCCCAAGCAGTCACTCGTGGCCAAGTTGAAGGCTTCTGATTCATAGGTCGATTTTGATTCTGAATCAAATACCGAAGGAGGGAAGTGGATTATCAATGTTGAACCCAATGCCACTGTCGCTACCACCAAATTTTTTCCAAGCAAACCAAAAGGACTAAAGGAAGGGGAATGTCTCTTTCACTCATAGATGTGGGTAAAGGGGGCTCTTCTTCATTTCATTGTCGATAACAACAGTAAAAAAACCTGATTTCAACAGAGGTTGTCAAGAGGCTATACCTTCCAATGACATCGCACCCGTAGCCCTACACCATTGGCTAGCTTCACTAAGGAAGAGATATTCATGTCATCCAACAATGTCATCTTCCCTATGGCATCAAGCCTTTCAAAGATGACATATTGTGTGATATTTCTCCCCTTGAAGTTTGTGATGTTCTTTTAGGAAAACCATATTTTTGGAAGCGTCGTGTTGTGTATGAGTCTAGACCCTGCAGTGTTATTACTACTTTGGGTATACAATTGTACAGGATACCAGAGGTAGTGTTGCCTACCGTTATTTCTTTAATCTCTGCTAAGAATTGCAGTAAGGTCATTTCACAAACTGGGAAGTTAGTCTTCTTTGTGATCCATGGTCACAGTAAGAATCAGGTCATCGCAACATCCTTGGCCTCTACATAGAGCCTCTCTTTGCAACAGAATCAAGTGGACAGGATCATGGAATAATATAGAGACATCTTCTCCTCACACATTGGGGTACCAACTCACTACCAAGTCAATCATCCACTTGATCTAACCCCTGATGCACCTCTACCTAATGGACCATTCTATCATCTCTCATTGATGGAAAATGATGAAATCAGATGTTAGATCCAAGAGAAGTTTCAAAAGGGGAACATCATACCTAGATCCTTCCCTTGGGGAAGCCAAATTGTACTGGTGTAGAAGAAGGATGAGACTTGGAGACTTTGCATTGATTACAGATCCTTAAACAAAATCACAGTCAGGAACCGGTACCCAATTCCTAGGATTGATGACCTTCTTAATCAACTCAAGGGGGAAATTTATTTAGCAATATTGACCTAAAGTCTAACTACCACCAGGTTCCCATCGAACCAAATGATGTATGGAAGACAACCTTCAAATCTAAATAAGGTCTCTTTGAATGGCTGGTCATTCCCTTTGGCTTAACAAATGCACCAACCACTTTCATGAGGTTGATGGATGATGTATTGAGATGTTTCACCAACTCTTTTATGGTGGTATATCTGGATGACATCCTCGTCTTTAGCATAACTTGGGATGAGCACATGTGGCATATTCAGCAGTTTTTGTGCACTCTGCGGCAGCACAAGTTATATGCCAACTTGGAAAAAAATTCTCTTTTGGCATGAATAGGGTCCAATACTTGGGATACAGTGTTGATGAGCATGGGGTACATGTTGATCCAACTAAGATCCAAGCAATCCATGATTGGCTAGCCTCGAAAACACTAACCGAGCTTCGAAGCTTCTTAGGACTGGCCAACTTCTACCGATGGTTCATTTTGGGATTCTCCCATATTGCATGGGCCCTCAGCTCGGTGACCAAGGGAAGTGACAAGAAAAAGTTTGTGTGGGGGAAAGAACAACAATGAGCATTCGATGATCTAAAGCATCACTTGTGATCAGATCCAATAGTCTCCTTGACCGATCTACAACAATTGTTTGAGATTGAGACTAATGCATCTAACTATGTTGTAGGCACAGTGCTCACTCAACATGGTTATCCGATGGATTACCATAGTGAGACACTCTCAGATACTATCCAGAAATACCCCACCTATGATAAGGAAAATTATTCCATTGTACAAGTCTGTCTTCAATGGAAACGTTACATTCTAAGAAACGAGATGATCATACACACTTATCACAAGCCTCCGCAGTTCATACAGACACAGGGAAAATTACAGAACGAGCGCCATTAGAAGTGGTCCACCTACCTATAGTAGTTCCATCTCAACATCAAGTATAAGACATGGATCTCAAATTGTGTCACTGACTTCCTCAGTCGACCTCCTGTGGATGCACTCACCAGTATGATCCATTCCTATGGACATGAGGCATCTGAGTGGCCCCAATTTTATCAGCAAGATCTGGACTTCACCACTGCCTATCAGATCTTGGGTATAGGTGCGACTATCACCGATTTTCAAATTCAGGACAGACTATTATGCCATCTGGGCCATATTTGTGTTCCTATAAGCGAGCATGAAAATATAATTTTGGAATCCCACCACATTCATATGGCAAGACATTTTGGCATGGAGAATACTATGGCCATTCTTCAGAAACATTTTTATTGGCCAAAAATTCGACAAGACGTGAGAAAGTATATCAGATATTGAACTTCATGTTCCATTTTCAAGCCATAACTCAAGAATCAAGTCTTATAAACCCCTCTTACTACTCCTAAGAATCCTTGGGAATCCATATCAATGGATTACATGTCTGGCCTTCCATCCACCAAGCAAGGCAATAACTGTGTATTTGTGGTCGTTGATCGATTTTTGAAGATGGCCATCCTCACAGCCTACAAGAAGAATATCACAGTGTAAAATACTACCAAGATCTTCTTAAAATGAATGTGGGTACATTTTTGGATACCACATACCATCATCTCTGACCAGGAAAAGAGGTTCCTCAGTGATCCAAAATCGGATCCAAGAGCTTGATGGGGCTCAGAAAGGCCTAAAAGTAAAAGTTCTCAGAATGGATTCAAAACGGATGTGTGTGTAGACCTCGTCGATACAAACCCAATGAAACTTGAACAGGCTCAAATGGACATCGTATGATCAAGTTATGGTGATCTGTTCATTTTTTCAAATGGGCAAAACAATGTTGATTGTATAGTCCGTACAATGCCACGTGGAAGCTAACTGTACAGGTTGTACGGTAGTACATCTAACATGGAAGGAATAGTTGGAAGGATGACTAGGTGTATGGATGTTGACATGGATAGGACAGGTGGACCAATTGAGAGGTGACATGTGTCACCACTACAAGGGTGACATGTGGCACACTCGTACAATTGACGTGGCACGTCCATACGACGACACGTGGAAGGGTATGATGCTGACAGGGAAGACAAGTGGCAGAGCTCGTCCAATCAGTGTTTGACACATGGCATGATCTAGATGGATATCAGTGGCCAACCACCTTTTCCAACTGGCTCAAAACAGTTTTCTGGCAATTTTGGCAATTTAGTATTTTTAGTAGTTTTCACTTTCGGGGCCATTTTGAGGGCCTAAATGAAGGATTTTCGGGATAGATCTTCTCAATTATAGTCTATGGAATAATTGATGCCCAAAAATTAATCTCCTCTATGATACCTTTCCAATGGGCTATCATACGCCTAAAATGGAGATCGTATGCAAAAGTTACGACCCCGGGAAATTAATGTACTAACTTACCCAAACAGGGCCCACATGACTTTTGGCGCTTAATCTCCTAGGGTTAGGTTTTTGGATGTATAGGGTTTTTGGCATTCCTGTTTATTGTAAAATTCCTTTAGAGCCTCACTGTAATCATGTTCTTTTGAATTAGCACAACTGTCACATCTCTTCTCAGAGATAAGCTGCCACCATTCGAGCAAGCTTGTTTTCGTTGCATTTTACAGTTTCAGCTTATTTCATTATTGAATAGAAAATCAGTTTTACTGTATCTATGTTATTTTGTGTTAGGAATCTAATAATAACCTGTATTCATTTCATTCTTCTCATAAAATATGGATCAATGGTATTAGATCGATCTGCTCCTTGTCGTCTTAATGCATTTCCCCAATGAGGTCAAAGTACAAAGAGTTGGGTCTTGAGATTGTTTCTCTTAAGGACAAAATCTCTCGCATGCCCAAGTGAACTCTCATGGTAGGAGAAAATAAAGATGATGGGACAAGAGATCCTTTCAAACTGTTTATTGAGGAATCCCTCATGCAATAGAGGAACGAGATGATGGATAGTTTCGTGCAAATCCTTCGGAAGCTACCAACAGGCGACGCATCTTCTTCGAGCGGAGGCGCCACCCCCTTCAAGGTACAAATAAACTTTGATATTCCTATATTTGAAGGTCATATAGAAAAATATGTTGTAGACAAGTGGTTGAATCTTCTAGAAGGGTATTTTTCTGTCCATAACTTCTCGAATAGAGAAAAGACTAATTTTGTGCTCCTCAAAGTCGTCCCCCATGTCAAAGATTGGTGGGAAACGTTCTATGAGCAAAAGGAAACAGAAGAACCCTCATTATTTGTAGTCACAACCACCTTGGATTCCTTCAGGTATTCTATTAAGGAACAATACTACCCTATCAGAAGTTATGACGACTTATATACCAAATGGACCACACTGCAGCAAGAAAGAGACCAAGCAGTGCCAGATTTCACAAATATCTTCCATACCTTGCGCACCAAGCTAGGTATCAAAGATTCAGAGCAACATTTGGTGCTCAAGTATCATGGTGCTATGCATAGATACATCCATACCAAAATGGAATTTCTATACATCTCATCCTTGGGCACAACCTACCAATATGCTGTCAAAATCGAGTAGAAGCTTAAACAAAAGACACGACAATTTGGGCCTGGGAACCCCTCACAACAAAATCTAGGAAAGGGTGGCCCCAACCCACAGAACAAAGGAAAAATAAAATATGGATAGTATCAGGACAACCAGTCCAAGCCACAAGCAAAGAAGGACATTGGAAAGACAAAGAAAGATACCAGGAAGTGGTGTGACTTCCATAAGATCCCTTGGCATAACATTGTTGATTGTCACTCAAAGCAGTTGGTGGTGGACGAAGTGAAAGCCTATGAATGAGATGTGGATTCTGATTCTGAGCCAGAACCAGAAAGGGGAAGATGGATCATTCATGTGGAATCCAGTTCCACCGGTTCTACCACCAAGCTCCATCCTGGTGAACCAGACGAGCCAGAAGAAGGAGAGAACCTCTTCCATTCGCAAATGTGGGTAAAAGGCACCCCACTGCACTTCATCGTTGATAGTGGTAGCCAGAAGAACCTCATCTCTATAGAGGTCATCAAGTGGTTGGCCCTGCCCACAACGCCTCACCCACAACCCTACACCATTGGATGGCTCTGCCAAGGAAGCGATCTTTGCATCAGCCAACAGTTTCGATTGTCATACAGCATCAAGCCCTTCAAAGATGAGGTATTGTGTGATGTTTCTCCTCTCAAAGTTTTTTATGTTCTTTTGGGCCAACTTTATTTATGGAAACATCATGATGTATATGAGTCTAGGCCTCATAGTGTTATTATTACTTTGAACGGGAAATTGTACAGGATACCTGAGGCAGTCCCACCTAGTGATATTTCCTTGATCTCTGCTAAGCAATGCAGGAAGGTCATCTCTCAGACAGGGAAGTTTGTCTTCTTCATGATTCGCTCTTAGAATAAATGAAAGATCACAACCACATCCAGGGTATCTACGGTCAACCTCTCCACACAGCAGAAGAAAGTAGATAAGGTCATGGAAGAATACTTGGATAACTTCTCCTCACCTACCGGGGTACCTCTGCACTGCCAGGTCAAGCACCCCATCGATCTGACCCCCGGTGCACTGCTGCCCAATAGGCCAGTCCATTGTCACTCTCTGTTAGAGAATGAAGAGATCAAGCAAAAAATCCAAGAACTGCTCCACAAGGGGCACATCTGTCCTAGCTCATCACCTTGCGGGAGTCCAATCATGCTAGTACAGAAGAAATATGGATCCTGACGACTCTGCATTGATTAGCAGGCTCTCAATAAAATCACATTCAGAAACCAGTACCTGATTCCCTAAATCGACGACCTCCTTGATCAACGCATGGGGACTAAATACTTCAGTAAGATTGATCTAAAGTCTGGCTACCACCAAGTCCCGATAGAATAGATAGATGTATGGAAGACCGCCTTCAAGTCAAAGGAATTTATTTTTGAATGGTTGGTCATGCCCTTTGGTTTGAAAAATGCTCCAACCACTTTCATGAGGATGATGGACAATATCTTGTGACTATTCACCAATAATTTTGTAGTGGTGTATCTGGATGAAATTCTCATTTACAGCAAGGCATGGACCGAACACTTGCAACATATTCAGTAGGTTCTGCATACCCTGTGGCAGCACAAGCTATATGCCAACTTGGAAAAAATCTCCTTCGGCATGGATAGGGTCCATTACCTAGGCTACATCATTGATCAACATGGTGTACATGTGGATCTAGCCAAGATCCAAGTCATCCATGACTGGATATCCCCAACCACACTCACTGAGCTTCGAAGCTTCTTGGGCCTTGCCAATTTCTACCACGGGTTTGTGTTGGGATTCTCCCATATTGCATGGGCCCTCAGCCAAATCACCAGGGGTGGTGGTAAGGGAAAATTTGCGTGGGTCCAGTCCCAGCAACAAGAATTCAATGATTTGAAGTAGTTCCTGTGCTCATCCCTGGTACTTTCACTACCAGGCCTGCAACATCCCTTTGAGATCAAGAGAAATGCTTTAGACTATGTTGTGGGCATCGTTCTCACTCAACACGACCACCCCGTGGCCTATCATAGTGAGACACTATCTGATGTTGTCCATAAGTACCCTACTTATGACAAAGAAATGTACTCCATTGTGCAAGCTTGTCGCCAGTGGAGACATTACATTCTTGGGAAGGAGACAGTCATCCAAATTGATCATAAGCCACTACAGTTTATGAAGACACAAGGAAAATTGTAGAATGACCGCCATCAAAAGTGGTCCACATACTTGCGGAAATTCCACCTCAACATCAAGTATAAACCAGGAAGCACCAATCGTGTCATTGATTGCATCAGCAGACCACCAGTCGTGGCACTCACCACGGTGCTAGAATCTTGCGGCCATGAGACCTCTGGATGGCCCCAACTCTATGAGATAGACCCAGACTTCACCACCACCTACCAAATGTTGGGTGCAAACATAGTTGTCGATAATTTCTATCTTTAGGATGGGTTGTTGTGTCATATGGGCCATATCTGTGTTCCATCAAGTGAGCGAGTGAAGATGATATGGGAAGCCCACTATAGTCAGGTGGAAGGACACTTCGGTGTCGAAAATACAGTGGTGATGCTACAAAAACATTTCTACTGGTCAAAACTCTGACAGGAGGTCAGCAAGTATATCAGGTCCTGCACTGCCTGTGCTATTGCCAAACCAGCCACTAAGAAACATGTCCTATACACCCCTCTTCCTATTCCTGACAGGCCATGGGAATCCATCTCAATGGAATACATGTCAGGCCTCCCATCCACCAAGCGGGGAAATGACTGTGTTTTTGTGGTTATTGACCGCTTTTCTAAGATGGCGATTATGGTTGCCTACAAGAAGAGCATCATAGCAGAGGCCACTACCAATATCTTCTTTGAATGGGTCTGGGTACATTTTGGACTCCCACAAACCATTATCTCAGATAGGGACATTCAATTTCTCAGCACATTATGGACGAGCCTCTGGTCACTTTTGGACACCAAGCTAACCAAATCCACAACCTTCCACCCCTAGACAGATGGCCAAACCAAGGTCGTAAATCGAATGGTCATGCATATCCTTCACATGTATAATTCAAATCACCCTTGCACATGGGATGAGAACCTTCCCTATGTCCATCATAGCTACAACCGAGCCCTGCATAGCTCAACCAGCCATATCCCCTTTTAGGTGGGGTTTGGATTCCAACCATTGGGTCCCATAGATGTTGCACTTCCCCTTCCAGTCACCTCGAATGACTCATATCCTATTCCAACTAAAACTAAAAACTCCACCCAGTTCATTGAGAAAATCCATCACATCCGCCAACAGGTTCAGGATATCCTACAGAAGTCCAATGACAAGTACAAACAGTGCCATGATCAACATCGGGTGCCACAGAAGTTTTAGGTGGGAGACAAAGTTTGGTTGCACTTGTAGAAAGAACGCCTCACAGGACTCCATCGGAAGATTCACCCACTCCATTATGGGTCGTACAC
Organism: Picea glauca; assembly: GCA_000966675.3. Lineage (NCBI taxonomy): Eukaryota > Viridiplantae > Streptophyta > Pinopsida > Pinales > Pinaceae > Picea > Picea glauca. The sequence goes on along the minus strand of JZKD02S1674147.1, from coordinate 268,515 downwards.
CATCACCAAGGCCATGG
>JZKD02S1674147.1:241300-254265 GCA_000966675.3 Picea glauca | reverse complement strand
CTCTAAATATGAAAAGATTGTCGAGTGATCTTGCTTCCTTTCACACTCGTTAAAAGGTTAGAAAGGGTGTCTTTCGAGCGATAATTTAACCCTTTTTCGGTCTCGATGGACTATCATACGAAAAAGGAACTGAGAGAGTTCTCTTTTAAGTGTTTTTCCAAACTCTATAATCCTGAAAAACCTTCGAGTTTTCTGTCTTTGGACTCGTTAAAGAACACATTGACAGACCCATAGGGGACCGAACCCTTACTTCTTCCGGTTCGTTAAACAAAGGAAGAGGAACTTACCGAAGGTGAGTTATATCGAGCATGTGTTATCCTCCTCGAGCTCGTTAAATCAAAAAGAGGTACTCATCTATCTGGATGGGGGAAAAATTGAAAGGAGCAAGCCAAGCAGTCTCTTGATAATACCATCTATCACTTCTTAAAGTCGCCCTTGAACACGGCACTTTGTTGCTTTGCACATATCTTAATTCGCTGAACCTCTGCACTGAGCCAATCCTTTGAGTTTCCTTTCACTCCTTTGGGTCACCCGATGCAAGTCACAGTATCCATTGCACAGTTTGTTCCATGTCATGTTTTGTTGTTGTGCCTCAGTGTTCAAGGGAAGTATTCGCCTCGAGAGTCATCCATCCCAAATATCTTGCCTCAAAACATGTGTCAGTCCATGCCCGTTTGATCTACCAACTACATCTCTATGTATGTTTCGTGTCGTTGATGGGGGATACATCAAGGCCCTCCCTCGACGAGTCTATTCCTGTCGACTTCAACACATTATCCTGGAACTATACTTAGAAACTATTTAGTACTTTGGGACTTGCATGCCTCAATGGCAGGCCTCCTCATGTTCGACAGTAGGTTTACATCATTGACCTCTGATCGAATGATTCCACGGATGTTCAACTTCATCTCATCTATTCACGTTCGGTGGAATGTACTACGGTACCTTGGGAATCATTGACATTAATGGTGATCTCCCTCGCACTTGTTAACGGTTTACCTCATTGATCGGTAATCAAGTGGTTTCTACCGTGTTCGACGCCAAAACATCTATTCACATGGTTAGAATCGTATCTCATGGGGATTGGTAAGAAGACCCTGGGTTGAGTAATTCACCTTGATATATGTTTCGCCCAGGTTGCGAAGGAGTTCTGGACAAAGAACACATACATTGTTACATAGATCCACTTTGTATTGGTCGTGGCTATGTTTTGTCATCTCGTAGATCCATTGTGTATTCTTCGTGGCTACGATCAGTCTGAATTATCAAAGTATAGATCCACAGTGTATCTTCAGTGGCTATACCCTTTTACCAATACGATTATGGATCTGCAGTGTATTTTATGGCGTCCATATCTAAAAATCTTGATCATCCAAGCATAGGTATGCCTGCCTTGGGTTTTGAAATATGTCATGATATTTGTTGTATGTTGATGTGCAGCTTTCGTCAGGTTCTCTGAGTCCATACCCTTGCTTGAACGTCTGCAAAGTATTTCAGTCATCAGTTCGCATCTTCTGACTTCATACTTTGGGGGGCATTCTGTTACACGTCAAAATTGCTCAGATAGATAAGTGTCGCATTGTCCCTATCAGTCGTCGCAAGTGTCGCATCTTCCCTGCAACTTTCGCAAGTGTCGCAATTTGATTATTAGTGTCGCGAACAATGTTCAGACATGATGCCATGATAACGACACTAAGGAAGCACTTATGACACCTCATATGACTGATTTGAAGAACAAGAACTGATCCACTGGAATCAAAGAACTCTTAACACCTGAAAGAAGCCCTGAAATAGTGGTTTGGAAGGGGAACGCTCCTCTAATACAGCTGGAGAAGCGCTGGCACTCCTCTACCATGCTTCAGAAGTGTTATAACGCCTTTCAGCCCTTCTGGAGGAGCGTTTCTCACCTTAAGAGCGTTGGCGCTTTCCCAAGGCACATCAGGAGTGCTATAATGCTCTGATACCCCTTTTGGGGGAGCGCTCCCTATTCTGGGTAAATTGTTAGCCCGTTGAGTCAAATGAGGATGAGATCATTCGAGATTAGAAGGCAGTTGTGCTCAAATTATTGGTTTCATCAAAAGATCCTTGATCCAAGAATATGGTTCCCAACTGGTTCTAAACATAACTCAAGAGGTTAGGCCTTTCCCAACCTATATAAATAGGCTCTATGATGGTGGAAGGGGGAAGAACTGAACATATGAAACTTATGATCTTGGAGGAAACTGACAGTCAGCCAAAGAGAAGTGATCAGTGAAGCTACTGTTATCCAGGTTGTGGATCTCTCAGGCAAGGGTTGGACGAAGAGGACTTGACGAAGCTGTCGCATTCGCATCTACGATTGTAAGTACTGTTGTCATCATTCTCATTAATATGACACGCTTGGCATGTTTCTTTCTAGTTTGTGTCTGACACCACATGAACTTATCATTCATTGATAGATCTGTTTTCAAGATAATGTCAATAGAGTAGGAAGTGGTCGTATCTCGTTTTGTCCACAGACCTCAACGAGAAGCAAAAGGATTGAAGCGCAACTCGGAGCGTGCAGGGACAAACGTCGATTAAAAGGTACTTCTGTCATCTTTCCTTCTCATGCATTAGGCTTAGATAGATTTGAAAGGAAGTCAGTGTCCACGTTAAGCATTTTTCTGTCTAGGGTTAAGGTCAAGCCTTAGAGGTGATCTACCTGTCCGCAGGGAGATTTTCCTACAACACCATGTGGCCCATATGTGGGCTTCCACGTGGCATCCATGCATTGGCTAGTTCATTTGCAAAATGTTTGGACTCCGTGAGGTTCGAACACTGAACCTCCCACCGGGCTAAGCTCTAGCGGGGTTGGGCTAGCCAACCCGCCATGTAAGTTATTTGTTATACCAAAGACTGCAACCTTTATTTAATTTTGAGTGTAGTTTTAAATGGCGGAAAATTTAGGGCTGGGGCCTAGCCCCCGACGCGAAAACCATCATACATCCATTGTAATGTGACCAGGGTTCTGGTCTTCAACCGTTCAACATGGGAGGTGGATAGGGGTTAGCCACCAATTCTCGGTGTTGGTACATATGACTCGGTGTTGCGGTTTGGGTGTGGTAATTTGGTGGTTAGCACCTAGTTCAGGACTGGGTCCCATGGAATAGTGACATGTGACTAGTGTTTATGGAGAAGGGGCCAATGTGCAGCACTAGGGGGTTGGCGCTTGGCCACATGTAGTCATGTGACCATGTATAGGGTTTTTTCACCCATGGAAAGGGGGCTTATCCATTTATTTTCCCAAAAGTGGGTTTTTGCACTATATATTAATGATTTTCATTGATTTTCGAGGTAGTTTTGGAGATTTTTGGCCAATATTGGGGGATATTGGGCCCTTTTTGAGGCCAAATCTTGGGGGGGAAGTTGGGATATGGTTACCAACTTCAGATCTATATAAACCATTCCTTCTTTAGGCCATGGGAGGAGATTCAAAGTAGTTTTATGCTGAATATTTTCCAAGCCAAAGCCATTTTTACGCAGGGAAGCTGTTGAGGAGCGCACCTTTGCGGGCCATTTCTGAGAGCTCCGATCATCCATTTTGAGTGTTGTTTCTTTTGTTGGGTTATTTAGATATGGTAGAACAAGAATTTATCAGTTTTGTAACCTTTTATCACTACTGTGATGTACATATTGAGCTTTGAACAGAAATAAGAAAGCCTCACCCACTAAGACAAAGGCCCAGAGATGTAGGCAATATTGCCAAACTCCATTATCACATTGGTGTTATGGTTTGTTGTTGTTTTATGCTTCATTTCAGTTATGTACATGTTTATATGGATATGATATCTTCTCATATCTTCTTCCTCTTTCTTTAAGCTTCCTAATTGGTTAATCAACACATGCTTAATAACTCAATCATAGTCGTGTAAAAGATCTTTTCGGATCAAGTGGCACTAGAGCTAGTTGACATTTGGATTTGAGTTTTGCATGTTAACCAGGGAAAAGCTACTTCATGGTGAAGGAGATCTTGTTGAAGAGAATCCATTTATTGGATTGAGAAATATAACTTCTAAAAGTGAGAAGATGGAATTGGAAGAGGGACTTTCTCAAGATGAGAAAGAGTTTTGAAAAAAATTATTTTCTATGTCGGAGATGATGAAGGTTTTGTATGAGGATTGTTTAGAATGGAAGAGACCGAATCTGGGTGAATTTTAAAAGGGAAAATCTGAAGAAGGATAGGATCCTCCTAAAATTCCTCCTTCACCTCCATCTTCACCTCCTTCTTCTCCTTCTTCTTCAAGTTCAAGTTCTAAATCCAATGCAAAGAAACATGTTCATAAACATAAGAATGAAATGTCTTTATTAAAACTTGATGTTAAATTCGAATTACCCATGTATGATGGTGAATTTAATGCAGAGAGACTTGACAATTGGGTCAAAGAGATGGAGGTCTATTGTAGTGTGCAACAGATCAAGGATCAGGCCACACAAATCAAGTTGGTATCATTGAGACTTGCAGGAACAACTCTCATCTGGTGGCAAAGCAAGTTGCAAAATGGAATGAAACAAGTGGGTAATGTATTTCCATCATGGAAAAGTTTCATTTATGCACTTAGAAAGCAATTCTATCCTGTGGGTTATAAAGAGAAAGCATCAATTGAATGGAAATATTTAAAACTAAGAAAAGGACAAACAATGCAAGAGTATACATATGGCTTTTAGAAAATGGCATTGATGTTAGATATTCCTTCTCATACCCAAGAAACTCTTATGAAGTATATAGGAGGTTTACCTGCACATATTAGAAGCATTGTATTCATGTTTGGACCCACTAACCTTGATGAGGTTTTTGTTCAAGTGACATACATTGAAGCAGGGAAAACAGGTGTTGGTGTATCAGGGGAATCGTCTTCAAGGAAAGAGGGAAAAAGGAACTGGCATGGCAAGAATTCAAACTCAGTGGCGAGAAAGGAAGAGAAGTCGTGTTGCAAGAATTGAAAAAAAGAGGGGCATGATGAGGACTGTTGTTGGCAGTTGCATCCCGAGAAGAGGCCAAAGTGGTTCAAGGAAAAGAAAGGGAGGCAAACAGTTGCAAAAACAACATGACCAACAGACTTGGGATCAGATTTAGGTGATGAATCTAAAGTCTCATTGGTTGGTATGACAGGTAAAATTAGTGAAGGACCTGATTGTAGAAGTAATTTGTTTCACATCAGGGTCATCATGAGGCACTCTAAGGTCGATACATTGATATATAATGGATATCAATAGAATCTAATTTCATAGGAATTGGTTAAGCAATTGGGATTAAAAACAAAGATACATCATAAGCCATACACAATTAAATGGATAAGCAACAATCATCAAATGCACATAACCAAACAGTGCACATTAAAATTTGCAATTTCATCTAAGTATGTGGACGAGGTAACATGTGATGTGGTGCCACTAAGTGAATGTGGAATGGTCTTAGGTTGTCCATACTTATATGATCGTAAAGCAATATTCTATAGGACAAAGAATCAATATCAATTAACCAAAGCAGGTCAAGATTGTGTGGTTCATGCTCATCATGTAAAGGAAAATAAAACTCTTCAAACTATGGAACAATTAAAGAAGGAAATTCAAGCAAGCAACAAACCAATAATTGTTTCAAATCAAGTAATCAATCTTAAGAAAGAACATGAGATGATTTTAGAATGGAAAATCAATCACAGTTTGCTTCAAGATAAGATAATGTCGTGCAAATATTACAAACATATCAGCTCATTTGCAGTCATATTTTTGATGCTATCAATAGTAATTTTGTCTACATGGATGATAGTGGCTTCAGTAAGATGTGACAGGGTACAAATGGATAACAATATGTTGTCAGTTGTCATGATTGTGTTACAGTTGATCTTGATGAGACAGGTGCACAGGACATAGTTCAAAGATAGAGAACAAATCGAGTGGCCTATCCCGAGCTTGATGACTGGTCAATAACCTTTTGAGGACCAAAAGGTCCTTTAGTGGGGAGGTGTGATCCAAATCAGATCCAGGATCTTGATGGGGCTCAGAAAGGCCTAAAAATAAAATTTCTCAGAATGGCTTCAAAATGGATGTGTGTGTAGGTCTCATCGATACAAACCCAATGAAACTTGAACGGGCCCAAACGGACATCATATGCTCAAGTTATGGTGATCTATTCATTTTTCCAAAAAGGCAAAAAAATGTTGATTGTACAGCCTGTATAGTCCATACAGTGCCACATGGAAGCTAACTGTATAGGTTGTATGGTTGTACAACTGACACAGAAGGAATAGTTGGCAGGCTGATTGGGCATACAGATGCTGACATTGACAGGACAGGTGGATCAATCGGGAGGTGAAACGTGTCACAACTACAAGGGTGACATGTGGCATGCCCATACAGCTAATGTGGCACGTCTGTACAGTGACACATGGCATGTCTGTACAATGAAATGTGGTAGGGTATGGTGCTGACAGGGCATACAGGTGGCAGAGTTGGTCCAATCGGTGTTTGACACATGGCATATTCGTATAGTGACATGTACGACACGTGGCGGTCACAGGTCCAGTGGAAGGTACGACGGTAGAATGACATGGTAGGCACGTTGACTAATCAGCGATCTACACATGGAAACGCACTTGAAAAATGAGGTGGTGCCACATGGCCCGGACATGGGCTGCCACGTGGCACCTAGGCATTGGCTAGTTCATTTGTAAAATGTTTGCACTCCATGAGGTTCGAACACTGAACCTCCCACCGGGCTAAGCTCTAGCAGGGATGGGCTAGCCAACTCATGATGTATGTTAATTTTTATTCCAAAGGGTGGAACCTTTATTTAATTTTGAGTGTCTTTTTAAATGGCGGAAAATTTAGGGCTGGGGCTTAGCCCTCAGCATGAAAACCACCATACGTCCATTGTAATTTGACTAGGGTTTTGGTATTCAATCGTTCGACATGGGTGGTGGATAGGGGTTAGCCCCCGGTTCTCATTGTTGGTACATATGACTCAGTGTTTCAGTTTGGGCACAGGAATTTGGTGGTTAGCGCTTAGTTCAGGACTCGGTCCCATGGAATAGTGACATGTGACCATTGTTTACGGAGAAGGGGCCAGCGCACAACCCCTTAGGGGCTGGCACTTGGCCACATGTATTCATGTGACCATGTAGAGGGGAAGAGCACCCAGGACAAGGGATATTATCCCTTTATTTTCCCAAAATTTGGTTTTTGCACTGTATATTAGTGATTTCCATTGATTTTAGGGGCAGTTTTGGAGATTTTGGGTCAATATTGGGGGATATTGGGCCCTTTTTGAGGCTAGATCTTGGGGGGAAGTTGGGAGATGGTTACCAACTTAAAATATATATAAACTAGGCATTCTTGAGGACATGGGAGGAGATTCAGAGCGGGTTTATGCTGAAGATTTTCCAATCCAAAGCCATTTTTATGAAGGGAAGTTGTTGAGGAGCACACCTTTGTAGGCCATTTATGGGAGCTCCGGTGATCCATTTTGAGTGTCGTTTCTTCTCTTGGGTTATTGAGATCTGATAGAACAAGAACAGATCATTTTTGTAACCTTTTGGCATTGTTGTGATGTACTTATTGATATTTGAACAGAAATAAGAAAGCCTCACCCACTGAGACAAATACCTAGAGACGTAGGTGAGATTGTCGAACTCCGTTATCACATTGGTGTTATGGTTTGTTGTTGTTTTATGCTTCATTTAAGTTATGTGCATTTTTATATGGCTGTGATATCTTCTCATATATTCTTCCTCTTTCTTTAATATTCCTAATTGGTTAATCAACACATGCTTAATAACTCAACCATAGTCATGTAAAAGAACTTTTCGGATAACTCAGCACATTTTGGTCAAGTATCTGATCATTGTTGGACACCAAGCTCACTAAACCCACCAGGGGTGATTTTAATAACCCCCCCTAAATTTATATATATAATAAATGGGTGAATCCCCATGATACATAGGAAAAATTGAAGGCTATTTTATCAATAATATAATATGTATATATAATGTTTTAGCGAATCTTTTAGCCAGTTATATAATCTTGTAAAATCTTGACAAATCTTTCACTGAATTATAAAATATTGTAAAATCTTGGTGAATCTTTCATTGAATTATAAAACCTTATAAAGTCTTGGTGAATTTTTGATAAAGTATAAAACCATATATAATAATAGGAAAATGTATTCATTAAACTGTAATATACTCATTTTACATATTTGGAAAAATAAATATAATTTGTCCATTTTCTAGACAATGTTGCATGCATCAGGGGTTTTGTTTGTCAAGGATCTCATTGTTATGATGCCTTATGACACTGGAAGTGGATAGATAGGGCAAGAAATCCATGTCAACAAAAAATGGTAACATACTAGATAGTAGTGATGATGAATTTGAAGGACTGTTGAAATCCTAGTAAAGTGCACCAATAACCACTAGTGAATTGTGTTGGATGCCAATTATCAGATCCCTTTGAGTGGGCTATTTCTATTACATAAATCAAATCCAAAAATAACCTAAAGGGTGGTGCCCCTTCTACTACCCATTACAACATAAAGCATGCTCAAATATTTCACCCTCTCTATTGTTTCATTATCTCCAAGTATCACCCTTGTTTTTTTTATAAAAACAATCAACTTCTCCTTGAAGGTTGTACCCTGCCATGAGTAAAAAATGTGAAATAATATCTCTAGGAGTGTGTATTGTTTCCACTAGGAATATTCCTCAAGCAATGCTTATTTCATCACAAAAAACCTTGCAATATTCTCATAATAAATCACCTTATTGATGGCATGCTTCTAGATCCTTGTTGCCAATAAACTCCCCACATGATACATCCTTTTGTTGGTTGTTCAAGTCCAATTCAGTGACAAGCATAAGGTAAACATTGAGGATGATCATGATTTTGAAATGGATATCAACAAGGATATCAACTGGAATATCTACAAGATCATCCCTTAAACCTACTAATAGAAATATCTGGTGAATCACATTTTATGCTAATATCACAATGTATTTCACAAAATGAAAGAATATTGACACCATCTTCCAGAGACAGTAGAATTACTTTATCTAGATATCCCATATCCATCGTTCTATAGATAACCATTAGCTTCTTTGTAATTACTTTTGAAATATATACTACAAGCTTAATACTATGTTTATGCTTGTTTTCCTTTGCTACCGTATCATGATCTTTCTAAATTAATGTCGAGGCATCATTTCTACATTTTGCAAACTATCTAGCTAAAACCCTTGTAGAAGATTTATTATCAATTCCATTCACAGACACAATATGAATATGCAACAATTTTTGTATACTTATGGTGTAATCTATCGCAGTGCATGGATCTATGAAAAATCCTTTTGGACTAATGGGAATGTGACTTGATGTCTCCTGAACTAGTCAACAAAAACATTCAAACGAGATCCACCCTTGCATGTTTTCTACACAAAAGAATAGTATTGGAATTTGTTTCCTTCTCTTATAATTCTTGAACTCTGGAACATGCCTGATGCATGAACAAGCAAATTCATGGCAAGCATGTATATGGATAATGGAACCACATTCACATGTAAAACTCATGACCCCTTCATGTTCAATGAGTCTATACAGATTGCAGTAGTCATTATATAACAACCAAGCTTCAAAAGTGCAGATAAATGTTTGTCCTTCCTTGGGATGATATCTACCAAATATACTTATTACAAATTTTGGAGAATCCCTAAAATACCTAGAGGGTTCTTCAGTGCTAATGGAATTAATCACATGATGTAAAATAATGTGAATGCATTCACTCCTTTTAACTAAGTTAATTAAACAGTCAATACAATAATTAACCTGACACTGAGGACAACCATAGACTGTTCTCATCAACTTGTAGGTGACCATCTTCGATCCTTCTCTGATAAGTAGATCAACCAGACAGTTATATTTGTCAAGTTTGTATTCTATGGAGAAATCAAACCCATGAAACCATATGCTCCAATGCATGACACATTGTTGCCTTGTTCCATTATCCTTTTATTCTGAAAAATACTCTACATATGCTTAAGATCAGTATGAACTATGAAATGGATAGGTTTAATAAGTAACATGAACAATTTGATGTCGTTCTTGACTGCTAGGATTTCTTTATATGATGATGGATATTATAATTCAATTTCTTTGAAACAATTGAAAGAGTACATGCAAGCTTCTTCTCTATGAACATGTTTTTGTAGGACAGCTGCCCAAATGACATTTGAGGCATCTATATCAAGAATGAATGGCAGATCCAACTTAGGAAGAGAAAGAGTCATGAGGTTCTAGATTTTTTGTTGAATAGTCTGGATGGCTTTAGGTTTTTCATAGGTCCATGGTTCTAGTTCATACTTTAATCTCATATGAAGACAGAGTACGTATGCAGCCTGATTTTTATATAAGAATATAATGTAGTTTAAAGTTTAAATGGCCTAAGAACCTCTGGAGTTGAGTTTTGTCCAGGATTCTATCTGGAAACTCTTCCAATGCCTGAAGGAAATGAGTTTGGAGTTCTACTTTTCCTTCATAGATAACAAGACCAAGAAATCCAATCTTGGTTTTCCCTATCTCCATTTTCTTCTCGGATAATGCAAGGCCATGTCTAAAAACAATAGAGAATAACTCCTATAGATGTTTTTTATGTTGGTTAGTATCATAAGAACATACTAATATGTCGGCTATGTATGCTATTACAAAATCTAAAGGATTGAAAACATCCTCTATCTTTTGAAATTCTGATGGAGAATTCTTCAAACCAAAAGGCAGAACAAGCCACTTGTATTGGCCATGAGGAACCACAAACCCTGTTTATACCTATCTGTAGGTACTATTCCAATCTGCCAGAAACCACTCTTTAGATCAAACTTGTTGAATATATGACAGTTAACTATTTTGGTAAAGAGTGTTTCTTTTGAGGGTAGTGGTTACCTGATAAGCATTGATGTTGCATTCAGGGGCTTATAGTTGATCGCCATCCATGGTTTGCCACGTTTTTGTTATGAGTCCTTGTCGACATAAACGTTGAGCAAGCCCATGGACTTCTGTTACGCTTAATGAGTTTTCTCCGTATGAGTTCTTCAATCTCCTACTTGTAGTAGTCCATCTTAGTGAGACATTTGATTTGCAGAAGCCTTTTGAGGAGTTCTTGAATAATTTTCTCTATATGGTAGATCCACAAAGTATTGTTCTCTACTCCAAAAAGCATTTGGAAGCTTGACAGTACATTGCATCATTATTTTGTCAATAGCTTCTTATAAAACAGATTGGCCATTAAGATTTGCATGCTTACATATCTTCTTAATCTTCATCAACTGTTCAACTAATTGAGGGATCATTTCTAGAGATGGATCCTATTGATTTGGCTTAACCCTTTCATCATATTCAAATTTCATAGGAATCTGAATAGATTCATTCCCTACATGCAATGTAACAGTGTCTTGAGCTATAATAAAAGGTAACCAATGATTCCCAAAGTCATGCCCTAACAGAACATCACAACCCAAAATAATATGTAAGTAGTGTACAATGAATTGCTCTGCAATTAATAATGATAGGAAGTCTCTCATCTCGATGTTTGATATATTATCAGCTCATGATTTATAGCCCTGAATCCAGTTTCATGTTGTTCCTAGAAATATTGAGGGATAACATTATACCTAGCAGATGAGATCATTGATCCTGTGTCTATTTGTGCATATAGCTAATATAGCTTGTATCAAAAAAACTTTGAAGTGATATTAATGACAATCCTATCTTTTAATCCAAGAATTCTTATGTGTAACAACCCTCCTAGCTAAGGACATCTACTCAGTCAACCGGTGAAAAAAAAAATTTGTTGAAGTGTGTGCGCGTGTGCAGAAGAAACAACCCCTCGACTCTACGTCATCCCTCGAAACAACAAGACGCAAGTAATATGAACACAATCAAGACGACCCGACATATCATAGCGACAACAAGAAACAAATGCCCCTGAACAGGAGGCGGGCAACTAATGGCTGTAGGCAGAGATAGACACCAGGGGTTAGGCACAGTTCTGTCACAGAATGAAAGAATCCGTCAGTAGAGTCGCAGTAGTGGAACTGTGCCTTTAAACAGCCCGAGACTACTAATACGGCTCAGAATGTGTCGCAAGAGTGGAACTGTGCCTTTAAACATCCCGTGACTCTTGATACGGCACTGGATTCATTCCCTCGGATTACACACAGACATAAATACTAAGCTACCAGGGGTGTCTATATCCCACCCGACACGAACAGACTACGCCATACAATACCACCAAAAATTTCAACATCCGGGACATCCACGACCTCTGTGGGAGACGCAGGTCAGGATAACTTCAATCGACACAGTGCTTAAATCAAGGCATCCAACACATAAGTTCCTTATTAAAATAAACTTTACTCTCTCCTAATAATTAACACGGAACAATAATCGTGTCGGCATGCCTTACCCTACGCATACAATCAATCTCCTTGCTTTTGGTTAGTACTCTAGCAAATAATACACTTAACCTTAACAATTAATAATAATCATTAACTTGACCAAGAGCTTTAACATTAGGCCTTACAATCAATGGCCACCCAAAAAATACGACTTAACATTGACATGATAATAATCACTTAATCATTTCCACTAAGCCATTCATAATATTGCGATCTAAACATCATCCGAACATTCATCCAACGGATATTACCAATGCGACTCAGCCATCCTCATTACTATCGCAACTTAAGCAATTATTACTATTACAAATATATCAAGTATTACCATTGCAGTTAAGCCAATATTAATATTGCAGCTTAAAACGATATTAATACTTAACATTTAACAGGTGTTATCAGTGCATTCCATTTAAACGAGGTTAACAATGCCAATAACAAGCAGCGTCATTGCAAAATAACAATTATGAATTAAGGGCATGGAGAATAATTCATATTAAAATTTCA
>JZKD02S1674147.1:228266-241290 GCA_000966675.3 Picea glauca | reverse complement strand
ATCAGGTCTACCATGCATGCCGCCGAGTATCTACACCCGAGGACCCTAACCTGCTGTAGCATCAGGCATCATATCCTCATTGTCATCTGCTGGGGGAGGAGGCATGTCTCCATTGAAAGTGACAATATATTCAATATATATAGAAAAAAACAATAACTAGACAGTTAATTCATTAAACAATTTAATAAAACAAGTTAAAGAACGTGTTAGACTTAATTTTATTCTAATTAAGTAAGACAATAAAATGAAACTATATTAATTTAAACAAAACACTAATATTACCTCTATCATATGGTGGCTCATATTCTACGAAGAGGATGTTCGGACATCCTCTCCAATCCAAACCCACATAAGGACATGACACCATGACGAACATGTGATCTACCACATTTCCTAGTAGCCCTAGTGTGTCTGGTGCAATCCTGGCCAGAAACTCCGCCCGACCCCTCTTGACCATCATCTCCTCCCACATGCACATTTGCACATGAGTCCTTAGCCTAGGAGGACGACGAAAAAAATTCAGCCTCGTCTCTAGAAACCTCTAAAAAATAAGGAAAACAACTCTGAGGAAAATGGGAAGTTCGACCTCCCACATATCATAGCCTGACATTTGTCGAGCGCTATACAAAACTAACGTAAAAAATAGCAGACCATCTGGTACACCATGGTCGTTGTACCAATAAATGAACATAATACAAAAGAGGGCAGCTAATGCGCTGCCCATCACTGGTAAAATGGGCTATGGTAGTCACTAAGAGTGAGAGGAATCTAACCTCCTCTGCACCAAAAGATGCGATTTTCAGTTGTCCAATAGACACCTAAAAATTAGTTGGGGATAATACCTCAACAAAAATATATTTCTGAGAGTACATGATTTGATTCTTAGTGGAAACCCCTACTGGGACATATGGGAAGTGGGGAAATCCTCCCCTCTCCTGGATAGCCTAGTGATAAAGTAAATATCCTCCTCAATGGGATGGTACCACTGATCTGGACCCATACAAAAATCCTGTTGATGGACATGCCATTGACGAATCAAATGCACCAACAACCCAGACTGCCCCTTAGGGGATGTAGCCTCCTCATAGTACTTAAAGAGGCCTACATCCCTCAAGAGAGCATGATTCGTTGGAGTAATAGGGGGAGGGTACAAATCTCTCTCCCTCTCCCTCGCCTCCCATTCCTGTACAACATTGTACAAGTCCACCCTCTGCTACTACTGCTACTGCTGCTGCTCTCTCTACTCACATATCTACATGATTAACATATGAAATACATCATCCTCACTCATACATAAAACATTTAAAAATTATACTGAATGGTAAATTTATCTATAAATACAGAAAAATAACTTCCTTCAAAAAATAAGATAATTGCATTAACGGTGTGCCAGAAAAATAGTCACACACCGTCAGTGGTGTGCCCTTATATATTGTGAGCACCATGATTGGTGCATTAGTGTAAACTAATGCACTGAAAAAAAATGCTCCACTGGGTTATGCGGTGCATTGGAAAATGGTACTGCACTGGGGTGCTACACTAAAAAAAATATGCCCCCGTGCATTATGTTTATCATACGCAGTGCTTAAACCAAAAAAAAATTAAAATTTTAAAGTAGGTAAACAATTATTTAAAATTAGCAAAAATAGCACGGTGCGTATACATTCCCTACACGCACCAGTGCATGTAGCTAACATAGTTGCACCGTCACATAAAATTTAACATATTTTCGAGTATGGAACTTTATAATAGTGTGTTCCGGTCTTTACTATCGCACTGCGCATGGTGCCACCAAAACAATTACTGGGTGCACCGAAACACAATGTTACGTTTCTCAACAGTGTGTTTAGTAAAAATGAATTCCCCGCTATGCACGTTTACCCATGCACCACATAAAATATATCCGATAAGGGCAGTGCGCTATGTACTTTAATGTCCTGGTGCAGTATCTGTACTTTGACACACCACCCCACTAGTTAAATGATTTTATTCGGTGCATTGTTAAACGGATGTGCCGATGCGTTTATGTTTACCAATGCACCACCGAGAAATGTAACAAGGTACGCAATGCACCCTATGAATTTACAGGTTTCACCGTAAGCGGTGTGACCTGAGAGCCTTGAATGCACTGCACAATTTCTTATTTATTTTTACACTTAAAATTTCACTCAATTTTAAATTTTAAACTGGTGAAAACTTAAGTTATGAAGAAACAAGGAGATTACCTGGACATTTTTTCGTCGGGGAGGCATGGTTGCGACATACTAAAAAAAACTAAAATTGCACACCGTATGGAAAAATTTGAAATTCACACACCCAACAACATATGAAAGGAACACAACAAAGGAAAGCACCGATGGAAGGGCACTTTAGATAGGAAAAGGTTGCACCGGTGCTTTTGAGTTCTACAACACTGAAAATGGTAAAAATGATTTTTACCATCGGTAATTTTTTTTAATAAAACCTTGTTCTCGTGCACCTGATTCACAGTCGCACTCGGCCATACATGTTTAATGAGCACACTAGTTATAAATATATTTAAAAAAAATCATCCCTAGAATGGTGCACATGTGTTTGTGTGCACATCGGTGCGTATACAACTCCATAACGCAACGTATTTTAATTTTTTGAAAAAATACGATAGTGAAAAAATGTTTGTTTAAGCATGACATGGTGCGGTATAATAATAGATGCCCCAATGCACTTGGGTTTATAGAGCACACCACCTAAATTTGGAAATTAACCCCAACACGGTGCTCCATATTGGAGCACTGGTGCGCATGATACAATGGAGGGAAACATTATTTTTTTTGACACAATCCTACATTGTTGCATAATTTTTTATTATTTAACCATATGACAGTGCACTCTACTAATAGTGCAATGGTGCTTCCCATGTTATGTTGTTCACTGTGTATTTTTAAAAGGATGTTATTATGGTGCATTATTATTTCCTGGTGCATCCTTATTTCCGTAGCACACCAGATAATATTGTTCTTTATTTGAAATAACCCTACTATGGTGTGCTAGTTTTGAGGGCACCGATGCGCTTGTTGTTGAAAATGCACTGGTGCATTATGCACTTATAAAACCATTGGTGTAAAAACATCCGCTAAAGCCTTTGTCCTCACCTCTACTAGTATCATCCGCTATAAACCGATTTTTGGGATATTTTTATAGGGGCATCCGTAAAAACCTCCACTAAAGGGTCTTTTCCTTGTAGTGCAATGATGATGATGAAATTTATGATGATAAGGATGATGATGAAGATGACAATGACAATGATGATGATTGCGATGAAAATGACAATGATGAAAATGACGATGACAATGGTTATGAGGATCAATAGGATGCTGAAAATGTTGATTATGGTGGTGAAAACAACGATGAGGAAAACAATGATGACGATGATATGATTATTATTAGAACAATGGAAATGATGATGATGATGATGATTGCGACAATGAATATGAATATGACGATGATGACAATGAGGATGAGAATGATGATGATGAAAATGATGATGACTATGATGATGAAGACAATATTAATTATGATGATGACAATGATGATGATGACGATGATGATGATGACAATGATGATTATGACGATGATGATGATGACAATGACAATGATCACGATTGCGATGAAAATGACAATGACGATGATGACGATGACGACGATGATGATGAGCAGTAGGAAGATGACAATTTTGATTACTAGTGGTGACAACAACGATGAGGATGATGGCGATGACAATGATCACGATGATGACATTGATGACGATATGATGATGATCATGACAATGGAAATGATGATGATGATAACAATGATGACGATGATGATGATGGTGATGATGACTATGACAATGACAATGAAGATAATGATGACGAAAATGATGCTGTTGACGACGACGATGATAATGACAATGACCATGACGATGATGATGACAACGATCACGATGAAGATGATGATAGCGATGGTAATGTTGATTATGGTGATTACAATGAAGACGAAGATGATGATCATGATGGCGACGATGATCATGATGAAACCATGATGAAAATAATGATAGTGATGATGATGAAGATGATGATGATGAGGATGATGATGAAAATATTGAATATTATGATTAAAATGACATGACGAAGATGATGCTTAACCCATATAAATAAATAATTTAAAGAGAATAAATCATATAAAATATATAATCACATACCTCCTACATTTCAAAATTTCTGCAATATCATTCATCATCATCTCCTTCATCCAAATCTACATCTGTATCATCTGGTTCAAAATTGACGTTGAAATTATTGGCCATATCAACATTGCCATCAATGTCATTTTTTATAATACCATCGTCAATATCATCATCGAGAGCATTATCATCTACATCTGGCTCAACTTCTTTTACTTCTACATCTGACAATACATCTAACTCATGCTCCTTTGCATCTTCTTCTTCTTAAATATCATATTCTTCTAGTACATTATAATTTACATTCCTTCCTCTTGGATCATGTCTAACAATGTATGACCAACCTGCTTTACCTGGAACCTATGAATAAAAGACTTTCTCACATTGGCTTGGAAGAACATAAGTTTTTGTACCTAGCTCAAATATCCTTATATTAACCATGGTAAATCCATTGGCATGCTCAATAAAAATTCTATCGGGATCATGTTCATTCATCTGTAACCTGTACCACTTGACCTCGAACAAAACTAAATTGAAAGGTTTAAAGTCACACTCGATTATATCATCCAAATACCCATACTATCTATTTTATGATATTGTTGGATTTCTGTCACTTCTTGAGGAAAGATTAGTGACCTAAAAGAATACAATTATCCCACAATCAAAGGTTTTCTTCTTGTCATCCAACTTTTTTTTGCAAAATTTACAACCATTGCACCGCATATCCTTGTGGTGTGTCAATTGTAATATGCCTGACACGTAAAAATGCATTATCAATAAACAAACATATTTAGACTTAATAAAAATTTATAAAAAAAACACACCACATAGATCAATTTAATGGAAAAAAAAACAAAAACATGATGTGGGTGAATAATATGCTTTCTTGTTTATCTTTTAAATCATATGCTAAATCAATTTCCCTCTGAGTAAGATTTGTATCTTGATTACGATGAACTTCTTTAAGAAAAGTAACCACCCCTTCTAATGATAACCTACCATTATATTCTATACATCGATATATCCATACCTTCATCCATTCAAGATTTTTTGTGATGTATAAATGTAGTGCATCCTACTCTTGACCAACTATATGAAAAAAGATTAAAAATTACTAATTAAAATAAAGATTAATAATTGACAGAAGCTAAATAGAAATTAAATAAGTACAATAAATAAATAAATAAATATTAATGAAAATTATTATATATCTCTACCATCTAATTACCTTTCTCTTTCCTCATTCTACCTTTCCCAACTAGGAACTCCCCTTAAAATTTGTTAATGTAATTGACATCCCAAATTCAAAGCACCTTCATGATTTTTGCTACTAATTTAGGAAGATACTGACTAATATACACCAAGTATTGATATACCATATATTCCTCCACCATAGATCCCTCAAGACGTATTTGAAGTGCCTCTCCAACATCCACATTGACGTTGTGTGTACATGTCCACACATTTCAATCTCCTCAACTTGGTGTATGAGGTAGTGTTATTGTGCATTGAAAAATGTCGGGGGTAGATACTTTTGCATTTATCACATTAGCCGAGGAATTTCTATCTTCCAATATTTCATATCCTTTATGAATTTATTTAGATTACAACCACCTATAGATGATATAAGAGATCAAATCATATGTTTCAATAACAACATATATACATTGCAAGTAAAACATATGTCGACAAGTTCAACAACAAATATTTTTCATATAAATCATTATTTACCTCATGTATTTTCTAAGATCATATATAATTTTTTTTACATTGTTGTCAAAGTTTTCATGGAGAGATAGAGGTAGAATATATTGTAACAAAAAAGGGTTCATTATTTTTTTTGAAAATAAAACAAAATTAAAATACTTAAAATTCGTATGTTTACCAATATGGAAATCTACCAAAATAATTGCCTTAATGAAGGTATGCTAGTCATGAGTTTTTACCCCACAAAATTCACCTTTCTTCATTACGATATTCTTTATGTTTGAAGCAAATCCCGTGGGAAATTTAGTTTTCCAAATGACCCATTTTACAAAATTTCTTTCCTTCTTTGTAAATAACCATGGAATACTATTTTGGTGTCCATTTCTATTTGAATAAATCACATTTTGCAGTGCATGATTGGCTTCCTGAATGCCAGTACAAATTTTGACAATTTTTTATTTGTCACTCCTTCCATCTAATATTCTCCACAACTTTTCTGTTACATTCTTCCTGATATGAATTGTATCAAACAAATGAGCTATTTGTAGGTTCTCATAGTATGGAAACCTATTGAATTATATAGGGTAATTTTTCTTTCCTTGTGGAATCCCATTAATTCCTTGATGACATTTATGAAAAATAAATGAGATTACAACAACTATTGTTAGATACAATAAATATAATTCAATACAAATTAAAATTGTAAAACATTAATATATATGACACATAAACTAATTTCTTACCTTGACGATTTCTATTATATTCCAACTTCCATAGGTGAGATGCCATTCTTTAGGGTTTTATTCCAGTCTCTTCTTTCAAATTAAAAATATGTTTTTTCTGTAGTTCGATACCTATGATTCTTAGGGAGGAAGTTCCTATACTCATCAAACACCTCCTTTCCTAGACTTATTGAATGAAAATATTTCATCTTAGAACCACAAAGTGGACATGCCAATTTACCCTTTGTTTGAAGACCTGCTAGATATGGATTAATGTCAATATTATTTATATAAAAATGAATTGATATTTAATAAGCATGTATCATATTTTCATAAAATTATATACTATTAAAGTGCTTTAGTATGGTACATACCAAAAAAATGTGTTAGCCATGGGGAATCATGAATTGTCCATGTAAGTATTCCATGGAATTGAAATTACTTTTTCCTTATCGGTCTAGAGATGTTGTACATAGTGATTCCATCCCATAACTTTAGCAGATTGTCGAGAAGAGTCTAAATATATACATTCATATGTTTCACTTGGTACTTACGTAATTGGGTGAAATTACACATAATTACTACCTTGTATATATATAAGTAATTATGCAATGAATAAGACAAATGAAATGCAATTTTCAAACCAATTTTGTAAAAAAATACTTGGAACAATCATTTCTAACATTGTGTGCTCCCTCTTTATTTACATCCAAGAAGGTTATTTTTTATAACAAAAAATAGGCCACACTAAGTAAATAGACCCGAGCTCACCAAATGGATCGGCATCATCATCTGCCAATGAAAGCCTAACATTATGAGGTTCTTCTTTAAAAATCGACCATCTTTCTTTGATGTTCCTAAATGTTGAATCATATACATAAATTTGAAGAACACCATATTCACTTTTGTGCCATGCACGATAATCCATAAAATGTTCTATGCTTTGGCATCCGAACAATCACTACAAACACAAAATTATAATAATATGATGAAGAACCTTGTAAGGCACCTTTTTTGTTACTTGATCGATTCAATATCTACTAATTCGAAATTGCAGGCATTTCGTTGCCAATGCATATTGTCCATAATATATAATATGATCATTCAGACATGCATCAACAACCTAATACTCCATTCCAATACCTTTCATAATGGAACACAACTCTGAGTATGTGTGAGGTAAATTATTTGATGGTGGTAAGAAAAATACACCTAACAATCTACAACATAAAATATAACTAGTTAATGTAAATAATAGTAATGAAAATATTGCATCCTTAATTTAAACATTAAATGACACTAAAAATAGATAATAAAAAAAATTGACCTTTACATATAATATGTGACAAATTATATTACATACCTTAGTATCTGTGTGAGACAAGTGTTTGACAAACAATTCAATACCTTCAAGTTCACCAACAACATTATAGAAGAGAGAATATTTATTCTTGAGCCTTCATAAAGGGGTTGTTGTTCCTTCTCAAGCCAACACAAGTGAATCATGAATATCATCAAAGTTTTCCTCATTGATGGGAGAAAATATGTCCTAGATCAATCTATTTTTCCCATCATTCAACTCAACAATATTATTGGTGTTATCTTATTCTATAGGATTGAATTGATCTTCAATATCCATACCATCTTCCACATATTGTACAATAGTATTTCTACTACTACTAGGCACATATTTATCCGGTGAAAAACACCTAGGAGGTTTTATCTTTATAATTACAAAAAATAAATAGTGTATATAAAAAATATTAAAATGAAAGAAAATTTTACAAATGCTATCAATACAAAGACATAAATAATGACTAACTTACCATGGGATGATATGTATACCCCCTTTCACAATGTGCATGCCTCCAACAATGTCTTTCAACTATTTTTCTTACAAGTATTCTTCTATTAAAGCTCCTGCATTGATTGAAAGGGAAATGACATTTCCCATCACCTTGTGCCTCCAATGTCGCCCTTAACCTAGCAAGAGTCCTTTCACTCTCTTCAGGTGTAATCCTTGACATTGAGATTTCCTATATTTACAACAAAATCCATTGAAGCAATATAAGTACAATATACAAATATATTCTTACGTCACAAATGCCATTGAATATTGACCCCACATGCACTAGATAATTAAGCCATTTTCATCATATATTTATTAAAGGTTTATAATAGTAGTCAACAATTAATCAAAAAATCAAAACCATACTTTTTTACCACATAATTTCCAAAGCTTCACTATAAGCAAGTAATAAAATAAAAAATTAAAAGAGAATTAGAACAAGACAAATTGTATAGTAACTAAATCGAATTGAGTACACATGCTCATACCTATTTTTTGGAAACAATTTGTGTCCCCAAATAAAAGAGGGTCTAAGGGATAGGGATCCAATGTGGGTATTTAAAAGGAGACAAAGGAATATTAAAAAAATGTAATCTTCAAAGTACAATATCCGAGATATGCAGATGAAGAATTGGATTTGAGGCAAGTAGCATATGTTGGAATACTGAGAGGGGGGGTGAGTCAATATTACCCTTTTTCAACAATTAGCAGTAACTTTTATATTTTGTTAATTACCACAATAGATCAACAATGGACTTGTTTGTAAAATTAATTATATAAGTATAATTAGTAGGAATTACAAAGGTTTTATGGAGAATAGTGAAGGAAACCAATCCTTTTTAGAGAACCAACTCTAGGAGACACAAATCCCCTTCTTCAGGGCACCAACCCTAGGAAGCACCAACTCCCTTGCTTCTTTAGGGAACCAACCCTAGGAAGCACCAACTCTCTTTTATTTAGGGCACCAACCCTAGGAACCACCAAATCCGTTAAATTACACTTACTTATTAAAGGATATGAATCCTTCCGTGTTCGTCCCTTCCATCCTCACTTCGTAATAATCATCAATTATTCTTCTTGGACTCTGCTATTGTTTTGATCTTCTGATATGGACTACATAAACACTTACTTATCACCATTATTTCTCTTTTATATACTCTTCCAACTGGTGTGAGATATGAATCATTGTGTCCCTTTGTTTGGACAATCACACCTCTTCATTTTAAATTAAAAATAATATCTATTATTATTCGAACATTATTGTGAAGAATTTTAATTTAGTAAGATTTTTTTTCATAAATTGATCATAGGTATGGATCAATTTATTTTATCTCAATTCCATGTATCTACAAATTTTGTAGAAATCAAATCCCACAGAGGCGCTTCCTTCAAACCATTTACATGTGAAAAAACCATGGGCTTATTATTTTTTAGAGATGTTCCCAGGGCTTCACAACTTATGACTTTGACCTTCAGGCGTTTTCTCTTTCATCTAGTCTTGTGATGTTTTTACCTCTCACAAGGATTTATCTAATGATTAGCATGATTCCTAGAACCAAATCAATGGTTTATCTTTGATCCTTACACTACTTAATCCAACGACTATGACTTAATCAAACATTGAGATGGACGACCATTATTTACTTCGGGTCTTCCAACCTCTACAATCTTTCAACCTTTTGGAGTACATTTCTCCAAAGTAGATTGGATGGTCAATATTTTTTCTTCTGTATATGGACGATACTGGATTGTCCAAAGGTTTCAAACAAATCGATGACCTTGACTTGATCTGCAGTTGAGTGTACAAAAATCATTCACTTCGGGAATTCAACACTTCAAGACTTCGATCTTTGGAGTCATTCAACTCTTCCACAATAAATTCTGCCGAAGTGATTATTAGCACTTTATGCTTGATAACCTCCACAAGTCTAAGAGCTAGGACCATGGGCTTAACCATTCCAATAATTTGATCTAACAGTCATGATTCATCCTAGAGGATCCTAGATCAATGATTAGAAATGACTTGGGCCTTCAATGCTTCAGGTAGTTGTTGGTTTCCCCCAAAGGATAAAATCTCGCAGTGACGTAACTTGTTGATGTCACTGCTAACTTTTCACTGGCCGACTAGCTACCATGTGTCACTTAGATTTGTGAGTTACATGTACCTAAAATTCCAACTGGACCTTGACACTTGTCACCATTGATTGTGCCACGTGTCTTTTGTTGAAATTACTAAGACAACTGAGAGGGGGGTGAATCAGTTGTCACTGTGCTTAAACAATATTAATTCAATTAAAACCATTTTTACTCTTTCTCCAAGTGACCATCAATAATATACTACATATGGACAACATAAATACGAGCATCACTCACACATAAGAAATACACAGAGACATATTTTCACGAGGAAACCCATAAAGGGAGAAAACCTCTTCTTCTTTGAAATGATAGGCAGTCTTTTAAGTTCTGTACATCATCTATAATTGAGCACCAAATCAATGTGAGGCTACTACATCTCTTTTACAAGCTCCAACTTGTTTGAGAGCACCAAATATCTAGTTTCTCTAGCACCCACTAGAAGGAAGCAACAACTCCCTAAGTGTTCCAGAACCAACTTGATGGGAGCACCAACTTCCAGTCACACAGGCACCAACTTGTGTAATAGAGAACAACTGTTCTCCCTTGCACCACCCTGCCACCCTAGTTTTTTTGGCTGCAACCAGATGGAAGCTACAACTCCATGTGTTCAAGCACCCACTTGAACCTCTGAGGACAACAGTCCTCCCTAGCACCTCCCTACCACCCTTATTACAAATAAATTATTGAATAACCAACAACAAAGATAAATCAATTCTTACCACTTTTTCATTGTTCTGTAATTCTTCTCTGCTACACTATTCTTCTGCTTTGTTCATATTTGGCTTGACTTGCTATCTCTGTCTATTTGTTCTTTCTCTATCCTTCTCATGCTCTTTGATATGTGCACATTCTTCTCTCTTCATCTTTCTCTTCTGTTCATCTTTTGTTCCTTATCACTGAGCTTTCTTCACAATGCACATGTTGTAGTTTTACCTTTCTACAGTTCAACTCATTTTTCAGTCAGAACAACCAACCTTACATAGTCGCTTCATGTCTCCTTTTATTCACACATGCCTCAGCAGTTACACCTCGAATCTTCTTGGGAAAAAACGTCTCAACAACTGAATCACCAACTGATCAAGAATCATGAATCTGTTTTGCTAACTTAATCATAACTGATTAATTAACTGTGAAGTGCAACAATAGCCCTCTGATCATATTCAAATTCACCTACACCGTTGGATTAAATTAGCAGGGTTTTGTGTTTATCTCATATGCTCACTAGCTGTGACCGAGCGCTAAACAAAATTTGAATTTTGTGATCTTGCATCTCGGCATTCCTGTGATAAAGGATCTTGAAACTCCAAGTTGCGATCACCGAGACTCCAAGATGGAGCTTAGCACTGCTAGCTTCTTCCCCTCATGTGACCACCGGTGGTGACCACAGGCTGCACCAAAAGGTGCTTCATATTTCATGAACTTATAAACTTCATCGAGCCTGATCAATGGTTGAGATCTCCAATGATCCGACGATCCAGATCTCATCGCTATCTCGCATATCGCGATTCCTGTGATGAAGGGTCTTGATGCTCCAAGTCACGATCGTTGAGACTTTGAGATGGAGCTTAACATCGCTAGCTTCTTCCTCCATCTTCCGTAGATGTAACCACTGGCTGTGACCACATCCTTATTCGAAAACGCATTTCGCACATTCACATCTCGGGTATTTTGTCATGCTCTGATCTATCTCCACATGTCCCTCTTGGATCAATGATCTAGATCTTATTTCGATTTCGTCACTTCACGAGCCTTCTTCATGCCTAATCAATGGTCCACAATCCTTGGTGATCTAACGGTCCAGATCTTTTTGTGATCTCACATATCGTGATTCCCATGATGAAGAGTCTTGATACTCCAAGTTGCAAATGCCGAGATGGAACTTAGAAATGATCTCCTTCCCTTAAGCCTTTGACGATGTGACCTTGAAATATGACCACTCGCCAATCAAATGAGAACTTCGCTCCTTTGATGTTCCAATCAGTGAAATGATGATCTTTCACCATGTTTCCTATGGAACCAACGGTCCAGGTAATATCGCAATTTCACCATGTTTCCTTCTTGAATCAATGATCAAGATCTTATCGCGATGTCACATATCATGAGTTTGAACCTCTTTCCTTTAGATTTCCTGATCTGCGAAACTCCGAAATGAAACCTTTGTCATGCTTTGACTTCTTTCCTCCTTCTGAGCTTACACTGTTGATGTTGCCATTATCACTATGCTACTGATTGTGCTGGTCTTTGCCATCTGATCGTGTTGATATTCACCATCAATGACAAACACGCGCCATCAATGACAAACACGCATACTCTGCCTCTATCTAAAAACATGCCAACAATCTCCCCCTTTGGCATTGATGGCAATCCCTTGAAAAACATGCAACTATACCACTGTAGCATCCTTGA
>JZKD02S1674147.1:186661-200400 GCA_000966675.3 Picea glauca | reverse complement strand
TAAAATTTTCTTTCATTTTAATATTTTTTATATACACTATTTATTTTTTGTAATTATAAAGATAAAACCTCCTAGGTGTTTTTCACCGGATAAATATGTGCCTAGTAGTAGTAGAAATACTATTGTACAATATGTGGAAGATGGTATGGATATTGAAGATCAATTCAATCCTATAGAATAAGATAACACCAATAATATTGTTGAGTTGAATGATGGGAAAAATAGATTGATCTAGGACATATTTTCTCCCATCAATGAGGAAAACTTTGATGATATTCATGATTCACTTGTGTTGGCTTGAGAAGGAACAACAACCCCTTTATGAAGGCTCAAGAATAAATATTCTCTCTTCTATAATGTTGTTGGTGAACTTGAAGGTATTGAATTGTTTGTCAAACACTTGTCTCACACAGATACTAAGGTATGTAATATAATTTGTCACATATTATATGTAAAGGTCAATTTTTTTTATTATCTATTTTTAGTGTCATTTAATGTTTAAATTAAGGATGCAATATTTTCATTACTATTATTTACATTAACTAGTTATATTTTATGTTGTAGATTGTTAGGTGTATTTTTCTTACCACCATCAAATAATTTACCTCACACATACTCAGAGTTGTGTTCCATTATGAAAGGTATTGGAATGGAGTATTAGGTTGTTGATGCATGTCTGAATGATCATATTATATATTATGGACAATATGCATTGGCAACGAAATGCCTGCAATTTCGAATTAGTAGATATTGAATCGATCAAGTAACAAAAAAGGTGCCTTACAAGGTTCTTCATCATATTATTATAATTTTGTGTTTGTAGTGATTGTTCGGATGCCAAAGCATAGAACATTTTATGGATTATCGTGCATGGCACAAAAGTGAATATGGTGTTCTTCAAATTTATGTATATGATTCAACATTTAGGAACATCAAAGAAAGATGGTCGATTTTTAAAGAAGAACCTCATAATGTTAGGCTTTCATTGGCAGATGATGATGCCGATCCATTTGGTGAGCTCGGGTCTATTTACTTAGTGTGGCCTATTTTTTGTTATAAAAAATAACCTTCTTGGATGTAAATAAAGAGGGAGCACACAATGTTAGAAATGATTGTTCCAAGTATTTTTTTACAAAATTGGTTTGAAAATTGCATTTCATTTGTCTTATTCATTGCATAATTACTTATATATATACAAGGTAGTAATTATGTGTAATTTCACCCAATTACGTAAGTACCAAGTGAAACATATGAATGTATATATTTAGACTCTTCTCGACAATCTGCTAAAGTTATGGGATGGAATCACTATGTACAACATCTCTAGACCGATAAGGAAAAAGTAATTTCAATTCCATGGAATACTTACATGGACAATTCATGATTCCCCATGGCTAACACATTTTTTTGGTATGTACCATACTAAAGCACTTTAATAGTATATAATTTTATGAAAATATGATACATGCTTATTAAATATCAATTCATTTTTATATAAATAATATTGACATTAATCCATATCTAGCAGGTCTTCAAACAAAGGGTAAATTGGCATGTCCACTTTGTGGTCCTAGGATGAAATATTTTCATTCAATAAGTCTAGGAAAGGAGGTGTTTGATGAGTATAGGAACTTCCTCCCTAAGAATCATAGGTATCGAACTACAGAAAAAACATCTTTTCAATTTGAAAGAAGAGACTAGAATAAAACCCTAAAGAATGGCATCTCACCTATGGAAGTTGAAATATAACAGAAATTGTCAAGGTAAGAAATTAGTTTATGTGTCATATATATTAATGTTTTACAATTTTAATTTGTATTGAATTATATTTATTGTTTCTAACAATTGTTGTAATCTCATTTATTTTTCATAAATGTCATCAAGGAATTAATGGGATTCCACAAGGAAAGAAAAATTACCCTATATAATTCAATAGGTTTCCATACTATGAGCACCTACAAATAGCTCATTTGTTTGAAACAATTCATGTCGGGAAGAATGTAACAGAAAAGTTGTGGAGAATATTAGATGGAAGGAGTGACAAATAAAAAATTGTCAAAATTTGTACTGGCATTCAGGAAGCCAATCATGCACTACAAAATGTGATTTATTCAAATAGAAATGGACACCAAAATAGTATTCGATGCTTATTTACAAAGAAGGAAAGAAATTTTGTAAAATGGGTAATTCGGAAAACTAAATTTCCCATGGGATTTGCTTCAAACATAAATAATATCGTAATGAAGAAAGGTGAATTTTGTGGGGTAAAAACTCATGACTGGCATACCTTCATTAAGGCAATTATTTTGGTAGATTTCCATATTGGTAAACATACGAATTTTTATTATTTTAATTTTGTTTTATTTTCAAAAAAATAATGAGCCTTTTTTTGTTACAATATATTCTTCCTCTATCTCTCCTTGAAAACTTTGACAACAATGTAAAAAAATTTATATATGATCTTAGAAAATACATGAGGTAAATAATGATTTATATGAAAAATATTTGTTGTTGAACTTGTCGACATATGTTTTACTTGCAATGTATATACATTGTTATTGAAACCTATGATTTGATCTCTTATATCATTTGTAGGTGGTTGTTATCTAAATAAATTCATAAAGGATATGAAATATTGGAAGATAGAAATTCCTCGGCTAATGTGAGAAATGCAAAAGTATCTACCCCCGACATTTTTCAATGCACAATAACACTACCTCATACACCAAGTTGAGGAGATTGAAATGTGTGGACCTGTACACACAATGTCAATGTGGATGTTGGAGAGGCACCTCAAATACGTCTTGAGGGATATATGGTATATCAATACTTGGTGTATATTAGTCAGTATCTTCCTGAATTAGCAGCAAAAATCATGAAGATGCTTTGAATTTGGGATGGCAATTACATTAACAAATTTTAAGGGGAGGTCCTGGTTGGGAAAGGTAGAATGAGGAAAGAGAAAGGTAATTAGATGGTAGAGATATATAATACTTTTCATTAATATTTATTTATTTATATATTGTACTTATTTAATTTCTATTTAGCTTCCGTCAATTATTAATCTTTATTTTAATTAGTAATTTTTAATCTTTTTTCATATAGTTGGTCAAGAGTGGGATGCACTACATTTATACATCACAAAAAATCTTGAATGGATGAAGGTATGGATATATCGATGTATAGAATATAATGGTAGGTTATCATTGGAAGGGGTGGTTACTTTTCTTAAAGAAGTTCATCGTAATCAAGATACAAATCTTACTCAGAGGGAAATTGATTTAGCATATGATTTAAAAGATAAACAAGAAAGCATATTATTCACCCACATCATGTTTTTTTTTCCCATTAAATTGATCTATGTGGTGTGTTTTTTTTATAAATTTTTACTAAGTCTAAATATGTTTGTTTACTGATAATGCATTTTTACGTGTCGGGCATATTACAATTGACACACCACAAGGATATGTGGTGCAATGGTTGTAAATTTTGCAAAAAAAAGTTGGATGACAAGAAGAAAACCTTTGATTGTGGGATAATTGTATTCTTTTAGGTCACTAATCTTTCCTCAAGAAGTGACATAAATCCAGCAATATCATAAAATAGATAGTATGAGTATTTGGATGATATAATCGAGTGTGACTTTAAACCTTTCAATTTAGTTTTGTTCGAGGTCAAGTGGTACAGGTTACGGATGAATGAACATGATCCCGATATAATTTTTATTAAGCATGCCAATGGATTTACCATGGTCAATATAAGGATGTTTGAGCTAGGTACAAAAACTTATGTTCTTCCAAGCCAATGTGAGAAAGTCTTTTATTCATAGGTTCATAGGTTGGTCATACATTGTTAGACATGATCCAAGAGGAAGGAATGTAAATTATAATGTACTAGAAGAAGATGATATTGAAGAAGAAGAAGATGCAAAGGAGCATGAGGTAGACATATTGTCAGATCTAGAATTAAAAGAAGTTGAGCCAGATGTAGATGAAAATGCTCTCGATGATGATATTGATGATGGTATTATAAAAAAATGACATTGATGGCAATGTTGATATGGCCAATAATTTCAACGTCAATTCTGAACCAGATGACATGGATGTAAATTTGGATGAAGAAGATGATGATGAATGATATTGCATAAATGTTGAAATGTAGGATGTATGTGATTATATCTTTTATATGATTTATTCTCTTTAAATTATTTATTTATATGGGTTAAGAATCATCTTCGTCATGTCATTTTAATCATAATATTCAATATTTTCATCATCATCCTCATCATCATCATCATCTTCATCATCATCACTATCATTATTTTCATCATGGTTTCATCATCATCGTCATCGTCATCATGATCATCATCTTCGTCTTCATTGTCATCACCGTAATCAACATTGCCATCGCTATCATCATCTTCATCATCATCGTTGTCATCATCATCGTCATGGTCAT
The DNA here is from genome assembly GCA_000966675.3 of Picea glauca. NCBI lineage: Eukaryota > Viridiplantae > Streptophyta > Pinopsida > Pinales > Pinaceae > Picea > Picea glauca. The sequence continues at coordinate 195,942 of JZKD02S1674147.1, read as the reverse complement.
TGTCATTATCATCATCATCGTCAGCAGCATCATTATCGTCATCATTATCTTCATCTTCATTGTCACATTCATCATCACCATCATCATCATCGTCATCATTGTTATCATCATAATCATTTCCATTGCCATGATCATCATCATATCGTCATCAATGTCATCATCATGATCATTGTCATCGCCATCATCCTCATCATTGTTGTCACCACTGGTAATCAAAATTGTCATCTTCCTACTGCTCATCATCATCATCATCGTCATCGTCATCATCATCATTGTCATTTTCATCGCAATCGTGATCATTGTCATTGTCATCATCATCATTGTCATCTTCATCATCATCGTCATCATCATCATTGTCATCACCATAATTAACATTGTCTTCATCATCATGGTCATCATCATTTTCGTCATCATTGGCATCATCATCATCATTCTCATCTTCATTGTCATCATCGTCATCTTCATATTCATTATCGCAATCATCATCGTCATCATCATTTCCATTGTTCTAATAATAATCATATCATCATCATCATCATTGTTTTCCTCATCATTGTTTTCACCACCTGTTGACGGGTGAAAATGACCGCTCGTCAACTGGAGGAGTGAATCCGGTCCAGGGTTGTCTAAATAACCCAAGCCGTTTGGATTAATCCACTCCGACAGGTTTAGCGGCTCCATTGGTCGATCTAAGTCCTAGGAAAGTAAGAAAAACTAAGCTAAAGAAACTAATCTAAGTGAAAAAAAACAGCTACTGCAACCTGTATACAAATCTAATATATATTTACAGTTTTAGTGGCTAACAAAATAATAATTCTACTTATTAAATATACAATGCCTAGATATATTTATATTTCTATTATATGTACAGTATTCACAAATTGCAAATTTTTAATCTAAAACCTACGAAAATCGTATATGAATTGTCTTATGACAGCGAAGCTAGTATTTTTTTATTTTTATAATTTTTATGAAAAAGAAACGAAATGATAGCTATCTAACTAAGCAATGAAAGTAACAATCTGTATTCTATATCTAACTCAACTACAGAGAATTCTCATATTAATTAAACTATTAAAATAAAATAGCAAACTAACCTGAAATTATCGTCTCCTACTTGTCTTGTACATAGGTAGCTGCGTTCACTGTTTGATGAGGCCAACCCACACCATATTTTCCAATACTTCACGTAAACATGAAGCAACAATGCTTTTGAATGCTAAGGACAGAACAAGTAAAGGATGCAACAAAAACAATTTTATAGTTTGCAAATAATCACATCAAGATAAATCTCACTGCAAAGATTTGTATATAACTGTTCATTTAACAAAGAAGATTAACCTTCTGTTCATTAAATTAAAATAGGATAATTGATGTATGTAAAACGAGATACATAAAATATGGACACTATTTAAATCACATCACATCAACCTGTAACAAATTTTGATATCTAAAGTAGGCAATAATTTGATTACAAATTGAAATGAACAAAACTTGAAATAAAAGTATGATATATTGAAGCTAAAGCCATACAAACATCCACTTTCATTCTAGTCTGAATAATCACCAATCCATAGTCTTTGCTCCCAAGTAGCGATGGTTTGTTTACAAAAATAATAGATATATAAAGGCCATAGGATGAAAACATTCCTTGTGGAAATTATCAAAACTGTTTGCAAAAAATATGGGAACAATCTCCCAAATTCCTATTTCTATCTAAGACTAACAACCTAATCCAAAACTGTGTAAAAAAAACATGTTCAAATATGCCACTATCGATCCAATTCCCTTTGAAATTCGTGTGTACCTGTAGATGCACAAAAATACACGATTTCAGATTGTGTTTAGTTGTAAAATCAACAAAACTCAAATTTTATGACTAGCTACAGAATCTCACAATTCTGTAGCTAGTTATTATTTACAAACAGAATCGTATTGTATCAATTCAATCATAACATAAATAGATGCAATTGAGAAAACAAAATCTTTATGCTAATCCAAAGCAAACAAAATCATTTTGAAAACATTCTTGAAATACCATACCTCGGTTTCAGGGATTCGATTTGTTCAAGCTATTTTTGAATTAACAATGGTAGTGGCCGCCTCTACATTTTTTAAAACAATAGAGCCCGTGGTCTTTTGCCTTTTATCATTAGCTTGCAGTCTGTCATTTTCCTTGGTTAACACATTTACTCGGTCCTCTAAGGACTTGATTTGGGATTGGAGCGGAGGGACATCTGTATAATATCGATCGAGCCAAGAGTTGCATTCATTACACTGTGGTTGATCAGGCCGTGTAATTATAGGTGAAGAATCTCTTAATTTACCAGTATTTCCACTATCGAGCTTGATCCTGGGGAAGTTGGGGTCATCTCTAAGGCATGGCGGGAGGTTCGTCACATAGTCATAGGGCTTGACTGAACAAAGGCCATGTGAGTATGGATACTCCTCGGTCAGAAACTGCTCGATTTCGGAATCTGAATCTTCATTCAATAAAATTGGTTTCTGGTTTGTGTTTTTTTTAGGTTTATTGCAAGCACACCCTGATACCCAATGCATAGCCTTCTTACCCTTGCAATTGACATCATTGTTACCCTTACCCTTTTTCCTTGCAGACCTCTTAACAGGCTTACTGCCATCCTTTAGGCATGAGTCAGGCAGGGTGTCGAGTAGGTTATCGTTCGGGTAGGTCGAGGGTTCAACATAGGGTAAGAGTGTAGGAGGTGGAACGACAGGCTCGACAAGGGTTTTGATGCCCACAGTTTTGTCCACTTGTCCAATTTCAGGACTGGCAAAGCCATTTCTCAACAACAAAGCTTCCCAACAGTTTCCACTCAACCCCAAATGATGGACTATAATAATTTTAATTAAATAGTGGTGGAAGAGGCTGGAGTCAGCTTTCTCCCTCTTGAAACGTTTATCCATTTTATACAAACTCCGAAGGAGGAAATATGGCATATTCAAAGGAAAATCTATGAAACTCATAAGCAACCGTAGGTGGTATAGGAAAACTAAACCGTATCTACCCTCGCATGTAATGAATTGCTTGATAATGTCCAACAAATCATGCCACTTAGATTTAAGAGTTGTAACTGGCATACCTTTGTCACAACTGTTGATTTTCCTCGAGGTAAACATGAGCGTCCATGGTACTTCATCCACCTTCGAATTTTTAAACCATTTATGCCCTTTGGCTGGAAAACCAGTGGTTGAGTTGAGGAAATCCTCGTTCAATTCAAGGTCCCCAACTTTGGCCCTGCATCCATCGAATGTAAGGGAAAATTGTTGAGCGACTACAAGGTTGAAACCTTCGAATTTTTCAATGAAAACTAACCAGCCATTCCTCTCTAGGTCCTCTCGGGAGTTATCAAATAACAACAAAGTTTGGACACCATTGGGTTCAATTCGCACTACAGGAGCCATAGCAGATAGCACACGGTCAACAGGGTAATCGGTGAGGGGGTTTGACAGGGTAAACATAGAACCATTTTCCCGCAGCTTCCCCAAAACAAGCAGAGGCAGCCCGAAATGCAAGGCGGAACATTAATGCTTATGCATGAGAGGGTGGTGTAGTAATTTGGGACCATGAAAAACTATCATGTCATATGTAAAATCGACGGCGCCTTGGTAAAATGTTTCATTCAAATCACAATAGTGTATATCAAAATCATTGCAAACAACATGCCAAATGAATAATCATTGAAAACCATGACATGCATAACCAAAAAAAATCAATCTGAATGTTAAATAAACAATGGCATTTGTATGATTTAAAAGAAACACCAATATGTCGACCATTGCACCAACGATTACATCAAAGACACCAACATGTCAAGTGAACCTCGATTTGACCCAAAATTAATGTGTTCAATAAAACCATTGCATCAACTATTTGATCAAAGACACCAAAATATCAAATACCCATTGCATCAATGAATTTATAAATCGAAACCATATTAATAATAGTCAAATGCAAAGTGACTGGCGGTTTGGTGTTTTGATAAATGTGTGACCAGTAGTGAGTTGGAGGTAAAAGAGTTATGACCACATAAACAAATAGGTTTATAACAATTCAAAAGATCATTCCGATGCCATCAACATGAATTCCAACTCTAGGTTTTCACACTTGCAGTCGTGAAAATGAAAACGAACAGCAGGTATGCAAAAGCGAAAGATAATAGTGTCATTTTATTTTAAAAAATTGCGACGAGTAATGAGGGTTCAAAACCCTTGTGTAGGCATCTTGTAAGGAAAAGATAGAAATGAAAATGGCTGCCAACACCACCATAATCAACATTTTCAGCATCCTATTGATCCTCATAATCATTGTCATCATCATCATCATCATTGTCATTTTCATCACAATCATCATCATTGTCATATCCATTGTCATTGTCATCATCATCATCATCCTTATCATCATAAATTTCATCATCATCATTACACTACAAGGAAAAGACCCTTTAGTGAAGGTTTTTACGGATGCCCCTATAAAAATTATCCCAAAAATTGGTTTATAGCGGATGATACTAGTAGAGGTGAGGACAGAGGCTTTAGCAGATGTTTTTACACCAATGGTTTTATAAGTGCATAATTCACCAATGCGTTTTCGACAACAAGTGCATCGGTGCCCTCAAAACTAGCACACCATAGCAGGGTTATTTCAAATAAAGAAAAATATTATCTGGTGTGCTACGAAAATAAGGACGCACCAGGAAATAATAATGCACCATAATAACATTCTTTTAAAAATGCACAGTGCACAACGTAACATGGGAAGCACCATTTCACTATTAGTAGAGTGCGTTGTCATATGGCTAAATAATAAAAAATTACGCAACAATGTAGGATTGTGTCAAAAAAAATAATGTTTCCCTCCATTGTATCATGTGCACCAGTGCTCCAATATGGAGCACCGTGTTGGGGTTAATTTCCAAATTTAGGTGGTGCGCTCTGTAAACCCAAGTGCACTGGGGCATCTATTATTATACCGCACCATGTCATGCTTAAACAAACATTTTTTCACTATTGTAGTTTTTCAAAAAAATAAAATACGTTGTGCTATGGAGTTGTATACGCATCGATGTGCACACAAACACACGTGCACCATTCTAGGGATGTTTTTTTTTAAATATATTTATAACCAGTGTGCTCATTAAACATGTATGGCTGAGTGCGACTGTGAATCGGGTGCACGAGAACAAGGTTTTATTAAAAAAAATTACCGATGGTAAAAATCATTTTTACCATTTTCAGTGTTGTAGAACTCAAAAGCATCGATGCAACCTTTTCCTATCTAAAGTGCCCTTTTATCGGTGTTTTCCTTTGTTGTGTTCCTTTCATCTGTTGTTGGGTGCGTGAATTTCGAATTTTTCCAAATGGTGTGCAATTTTAGTATTTTTTAGTATGTCACAACCATGCCTCCCTGACGAAAAAATGTCCAGGTAATCTCCTTGTTTCTTCATAACTTAAGTTTTCACCAGTTTAAAATTTAAAATTGAGTGAAATTTTAAGTGTAAAAATAAATAAAAAAATTGTGCAGTGCATTCAAGGCTCTCAGGTCACACCGCTTACGGTGAAACCTGTAAATTCATAGGGTGCACTGCGTACCTTGTTACATTTCTCGGTGGTGCATTGGTAAACATAAACGCACCGACGCATCCATTTAATGACGCATCGAATAAAATCATTTAACTGGTGGGGCAGTGTGTCAAAGTACAGATACCCCACCAGGACATTAAAGTACATAGCGCACTGCCCTTATCAGATATATTTTATGCGGTGCATGGGTATACATGCGCAGCGGGGAATTCATTTTTACTAAACACACTATTGAGAAATGTAACATTGTGTTTCGATGCACCCAGTAATTGTTTTTGCGGCACCATGCGCGGTGCGATAGTAAAGACCGGAACACACTATTATAAAGTTCCATACTTGAAAATATGTTAAAGTTTATGTGACGGTGCAACTATGTTAGTTACACGCACTGGTGCATGTAGGGAACATATACGCACCGTGTTATTTTTGCTAATTTTAAATAATTGTTTACCTTCTTTAAAATTTTAATTTTTTTTTGGTTTAAGCGGTGCATATGATAAACATAATGCACTGGGGCATATTTTTTTTAGTGTAGCACCCCGGTGCAGTACCATTTTCCAATGCACCGCATAACCGAGTGGAACATTTTTGTTCAGTGCATTAGTTTACACTAACGCACTGATCATGGTGCTCACAATATATAAGAGCACACCACTGATGGTGCGTGACTATTTTTCTGGTGCACCGTTAATGCAATTATCTTATTTTTTGAAGGAAGTTATTTTTTTGTATTTATAGATAAATTTACCATTCAGTATAATTTTTAAATGTTTTATGTATGATTGTGGATGATGTATTCCATATGTTAATCATGTAGATATGTGAGCAGAGAGAATAGCAGTAGCAGCAGTAGTAGCAGAGGGTGGACTTGTACAATGTTGTACAGAAATGGGAGGCGAGGGAGAGGGAGAGAGATTTGTACCCTCCCCCTATTACTCCAACGAATCATGCTCTCTTGAGGGATGTAGGCCTCCTTAAGTACTATGAGGAGGCTACATCCCCTAAGGGGTAGTCTGGGTTGTTGGTGCATTTGATCCATCAATGGCATGTCCATCAACAGGATTTTTGTATGGGTCCAGGTCATTGGTACCATCCCACTGAGGAGGATATTTACTTTATCACTGGGTTATCCAAGAGAGGGGAGGATTTCCCCACTTCCCATATGTCCCAATAGTGGTTTCCGCTAAGAATAAACTCATGAACTCTCATCAATATATTTTTGTTGAGGTATTATCCCCAGGTAATTTTCAGGTGTCTATTGGACAACTGAAAATCGCATCTTTCGGTGTAGAGGAGGTTAGATTCCTCTCACTCTTAGTGACTACCATAGCCCATTTTACCAGTGATGGGAAGCGCATTAGATGCCCTCTTTTGTATTATGTTGATTTGTTGGTACAATGACCATGGTGTACCAGATGGTCTGCCATTTTTTATGGAAATTTTTTATAGCGCTCGACAAATGTCAGGCTATGATATGTGGGAAGTCAAACTTCCCATTTTCCTCAGAGTTGTTTTTCTTATTTTTGAGAGGTTTCTAGAGACGAGGCTGAATTTTTTCCGTCATCCTCCTAGGCCAAGGACTCATGTGAAAATGCACATGTGGGAGGAGATGATGGCCAAGAGGGGTCAAGCGGAGTTTCTAGCCAGGATTGCACTAGACACACTAGGGCTACTAGGAAATGTGGTGGATCACATGTTCATCATGGTGTCATGTCCTTATGTGGGTTTGGATTGGAGAGGATGTCAGAACATCCTCTTCATAGAATATGAGCCACCATATGATAGAGGTAATATTAGTGTTTTGTTTAAATTAATATAGTTTCATTTTATTGTCTTACTTAATTAGAATAAAATTAATTCTAACACGTTCTTTAACTTGTTTTATTAAATTGTTTAATGAATTAACTGTGTAATTATTGTTTTGTTCTATATATATTGAATATATTGTCACTTTCAATGGAGACAGGCCTCCTCCCCCAACAAATGACAATGAGGATATGATGCCTGAGGCTGTGGCAGGTTAGGGTCCTCGGGTTTAGATACTCGACGACATGCATGGTAGACCCGATACTAGATTCAATTTGGAGTTGGGAGACCGACTCTCTTCCATTTTGACTAAGGTGCGAGTTCTCCCTACCCCGATGTGAGACATCAGGGTAGATACTACACTCTTGGATATTTTGAGGGATATGTTGCATGATTTGATGTCTATTATGCATCATATCGTCAAAGCTGTCAGGATACCAACAACGAGGAGGGCTCTCGATAATAGGCACAAATATTCTTCTAGTATGGCCCATTTGTCCAGTACCCCATCAATTAATTAGGGTGGTCGTGATCATCCTTCTCCACATCCTACTCATCCTCCTTCACCTCACCTAGATCATGAGGAGGAAACACATATTTCTCATCCTCCTCTTTCACCTCACCTAAATGAGCATGAAAACCTATTCCTCATCCTCCTCTTTAACCTCACCTAGATGAGAATGCCAGATCTATCTAGCATCCTCCTCTTTCACCTCACCTAGATGAGCAGGTAGGACCTATTCATCATCCATCATCTTCCACTACAGACTAGGCCTCCATTATTGTTGTATATATGCAGATTATGCCATCAGCTGGACCAGATATGTTATAGCAGTTATTTGACTTGTCCATGATATGTGTGTGTGTGTGTGTGTGTGGTGTTTTTTTTTTCTATTAATCATGTTGATGATGTACTTAATTTATATGTTGATGCTGATGTGTATATTGCTAGGTCATGTTAGTTTTGGATGTTAAATGTGCTTGATAGATGTGTATGTTATAGCATTGTTCATTAGACGTGCATTTTTCATGTTGATCATGTTGATTCCCTGTTAAATTATTAGATATGTGTGCTAGCTAATTAATGATGTTTATATGTCTTAGAGGTGTATATAATTAGATGATGTTAGCTAGCAAATATAAATGTGTATTTTAGATGTTTTTTTATGTTTTTTATAAGATAGTTATCATCATCAGGTTTAATTTTATAAATTACAAAGTTCAATATGGTTGAAGCTATAATTAAAAAATTGAAACTATAATTGCATAGATAGTTCATTATACATATTCATTCTAACTAAAAAAAAAAATTAAAAAACAAATTACATATGAATAAATATTATTTTTCATTGTAATAATTACTCTTTTTGAACAGACTCTTCTACACTAAAAATTGTTATTATAAAAAAGTTATGATCTCCAATGATAAGAATTCTATTGTCTTTAAAATTTTATGGATGCAAATCTTCCTATTGTTATTTTTGTCATTATTCTGTAACTTGATTGCTATCAAATTTTAAAATATTACTTCATTAATTATGGTTTTACTCAACATTGGGGGCACAATTTTATAAATATTTTCAAAAGAAATGATTAAATTATGTAAACTAACAAACACTACTTTAGTTAAAAACCAAATTATCACAAAATCATGTTATAAATTTAATTTTTTAATCATAAACCACACTTTTTGTTAATCTTACTTTTAAATATACAAAATAAATGAACATAAACTCAATCTTTGAATCATCATGTTAACATATCCTCAAAAATGTTGTACTATTAAACATGCATATCAACCATATCATTACATCTAATTATAGCAACATAAAAAGTAGAAGTTCATATCTCATTAAAAGTTCAACCAGACATTT
>JZKD02S1674147.1:173005-186611 GCA_000966675.3 Picea glauca | reverse complement strand
GATTTCACAATTGGAAATACTTAAAGAAGATGAAACATTTTTAAATATATGCAACGACATATAAATATGTTCAAATAAAAAACGTTCCATGCAATCACAAATAATTTGAAAGACAAACACATTACGCATCAAACTGACTATTAACCAACTAAAATTGTTCAAATATTGGTTATAATGAACTTAACATTTCCTCTGTCAGAAGATGAATAAAAAACAATATAATTAGCGAAATAAAGAATATAACAAAAAGATAAAAAAAAACATATTAAAGATGAAATAAAACATGTACATATCACTCTTTGTTGTCATCACCCTCATTATCTTCATCGCTTGACATGATAACATTGTTGTTCTCAAAAATATGTTTTGATCTAGGTTCGTGTCTTAATAGAAAAACCACCAATCCCTATCCAACAAATCTGGGTAAAAAAACACTTGGTTGCAGTGTTTTGGGAAAACATAAGGATCCTTAGCTTCATCCCACATCTTTTTAGATTTGATACATATCATCCCACTATCACGAAATTCCTTTAAATTATTCCAATCAAAGGTGTTCCACTACTTTCACCTAAAAATAACACAATGGAAAGAAGAAAAGTCCACTCGAATGATCTCTTGCATCTTTCTGACGTCACCTAACTTCCCTTGTATGATGTTTTGATAATGGTGGCTATCACAACTAGATTGGTCGAACTCAACTTCCACTCCACAGTCTTGTGTCATGTGTCCATCATCAGCATTCTCTGTGTGAAAATGATGTCCATATGCCCACATAGATGTGGAAAAATGCACCTATATAAAAATTAACAAATCACGGTGTCAATATGTGTCTAATAACCTGACCATTAAAATATAAAATAATTTATATGTACTTACAATTCAAATGTTCATTACGAAGTTAAAAATTATGTACAAAAAATGATTATTACCGAGTTTCAGAAAGCAATCCCTATGTTTAGTGCATCCTCTTCTTCACACGGGTAACGACAGGATGCACCATATTTCTCTCTAACTTGGTTGGCAACCCAACTGTTGGGGCATATCATTGGCATATTTTATTTTAAATGATCAAGATAAGGAATTCTTATAAAATTCAATCGTCTAGATTATTTCCTATCACTTTCCCATTTCCTCCTTTTATGTTTGTACAATGCAACCCATGGTTGTGTTGATCTGGATAGATATTGGTGGCCACCCATCTATTCCAACTAGCTCCTCTTTTTCATTTTTAGTTCATCACGTTCTTTTGTACTTATTTTGATTGTAGGTTCTACACTTCTGGGGCTATCTGAATCCCTACACATTTTCTAGGTGGATACTGGTGGCTTCTCACCTGATCCGACTGACTTATTTTGTATGTTTTCAAGTCAACACATCTTGTTGTACTTCAAGGGCCATTTTGGAGCCCTAAACAATCTTTTTTTGGCTCACCATAGTCAAATTGTAGATGGAGTTAGATTTTGACATCGTAATGTGTATTTTCTATGAAAGACCTTTCTAATGGGCTATCACATGCCTAAAATGGAGGTCGTGTGCAAAAGTTACGACCTCAGGAAGTTGAGGTACCAACTTACCCATAAGAGCCCACATGAATTTTGGTGTTTCACCTCCTAGGGTTAGGTGTTTAGATGTCTATGGTTTTGGAATTCATGAGTAATATCAAAAAGGCCTTTGGAGCCTCATTATAATGATGTTTCTCAGATGCGCATAGCAACCACATCTCTTTTCAGATATAGATACCACCATTCAAGCAAGTGTTTTAGTTCTGCAATTTTACACTTTCATCCTATTTCATTTATTCAATATAAGATATTGTTCACTGGATATCTATGTTGTTATTCATATATATTTGTCATTCTATTAATAAGTTCATTCCATTCCTAAATCCATATCAGTGGTATTAGAGCGTTCTGCTCTTCATTTATTTTTCTCCGTGCATGTCCCTGACAAGATCTGGGTCAATAAGTTGGGACTTGAACCAATCGATCCATTGCAATATCGGTCATGCTGATCCCGAAAACAACCCATGGGAGATGAAAAGAAAGATGATGGATCAGGAGATCCTTTTAAAATGTTGCTCGAGGAATCCCTTGCACGACAAAGGAACAAAATGATGGACAACTTTGCACAGATCCTTCAGTGGCTGCCCATAGGAAAAACATCTTCATCAAGTGGCCATGCCACCCCTTTCAAGGTACAGGTAAATTTTGATATTTCATTATTTGAAGGATTGATAGATGTGGATGTTGTATATAAATGGTTTAATTTTCTTGAAGGGTATTTTTCGGTCCACAATTTTTCCGAAAGGGAAAATATTATTTTTGCACTCCTCAAGGTCGTCCCCCATGTTAAGGATTGGTGGTACACTTACTCTAAGAAAAGGGTCATAGAGGAATCTACAATATTTTTGGTTTCCCCTACATGGTATTCCTTCTAGGATTCCATTAAAGAACAGTACTACCATGTTGGAATCTATGAGGACCAATACACCAGATGGACCACCCTGCGTCAAGAAAGGATCAGACAGTGCCATATTTCAACAATATTTTCCATACATTGCGCACCAAATTGGGTATCAAATACTCTGAGAGGGTGCTCAAATATCGCAGTTGTTTGCATAGATACATTCAAATAGACAAGGAGTTTCTGGACATCACCTCATTGGGTACAGATTATATATATGCTATCAATATCGAGCAAAAATTTAAGTAGAACAGATGAGATTTTGGATCCACAAACTCCTCACAGCTGAAGCAGGGAAAAGGCTGTCCGGACCCACACAACAAGGGATGGAGAAAATATGGCCACTCTCAAGACAACCAGTCCAAGCCACAACACAAGAAGGGAAATGAGAAAATGAAGAAGGACACGGGAAAATGGTGTTAGTACCATAAAATCCCTTGGCACAACACTGAAGAATGTCGCCCCAAGCAGTCACTTGTGGCCAAGTTGAAGGCTTATGATTCATAGGTCGATTTTGATTCTGAATCAAATACTGAAGGAGGGAAGTGAATTATCGATGTTGAACCCAGTGCCACTGTCGCTACCACCAAATTTTTTCCAAGAAAACTAGAAGGACTAAAGGAAGGGGAATGCCTGTTTTACTCATAGATGTGGGTAAAGGGGGCTCTTCTTCATTTCATTGTTGATAACAGCAGTAAAAAAAACCCGATTTCAACAGAGGTTTTCAAGAGGCTATACCTTCCAACGACACCACACCCACAGCCCTACACCATCAACTAGCTTCACCAAGGAAGAGATCTTCGTGTCAGCCAACAATGTCATCTTCCCTATGGCATCAAGCCTTTCAAAGATGAGGTATTGTGTGATATTTCTCCCCTTGAAGTTTGTAATGTTCTTTTAGGAAAACCATATTTGTGGAAGCGTCATGTTATGTATGAGTCTAGACCCTACAGTGTTATTACTACTTTGGGTATACAATTGTACAGGATACCAGAGGTAGTGTTGCCTACCATTATTTCTTTAATATCTACTAAGAATTGCAGTAAGGTCATTTCACAAACTAGGAATTTAGTCTTCTTTGTGATCCATGCTCACAGTAAGAATAAGGTCGTCGCCACATCCTTGGCCTCTACATAGAGCCTCTCTTTGAAATAGAAGCAAGTGGATAGGATCGTGTAATAATATAGAGACATCTTCTCCTCACCCATCGAGGTACCGATGCACTACCAAGTCAATCATCCAATTGATCTGACCCTTGATGCACCTCTACCTAATTGACCATTCTATCATCTCTCGTTGATGGAAAATGATGAAATCAGATGTTAGATCCAAGAGAATTTTCAAAAGGGGAACATCATACCTAGATCCTCCCCTTGGCGATTTCAGATTATACTGGTGCAGAAGAAGGATGAGACTTGGTGACTCTGCATTGATTACAGATCCTTAAACAAAATCGCATTCAGGAACCAGTACCCAATTCCTAGGATTGATGACCTTCTTAACCAACTAAAGGGGGAAATTTCTTTAGCAAGATTGACCTAAAGTCTAACTACCACCAAGTTCCCATCAAACCAAATGATGTATGGAAGACAACCTTCAAATCTAAATAAGGTCTCTTTGAATGGTTGGTCATTCCCTTTGGCTTAACAAATGAACCAACCACTTTCATGAGGTTGATGGATGATGTATTGAGATGCTTCACGAACTCTTTTATGGTGGTATATCTGGATCACATACTCATCTTTAGCAGAACTTGGGATGAGCATATGTGGCATATTCAGCAGGTTTTGAGTACTCTGCGGCAGCACAAGTTATATGCCAACTTGGAAAAAAATTCTCTTTTGGCATGAATAGGGTCCAATACTTGGGATACAGTGTTGATGAGCATGGGGTACATGTTGATCCAGCTAATATCCAAGTCATCCATGACTGGCCAGCCCCGACAACACTAACCGAGCTTCAAAGTTTCTTGGGACTGGCCAACTTCTACCGATGGTTCGTTTTGGGATTCTCCCATATTGCATGGGCCCTTAGCTAGGTGACCAAGGGCAGTGGCAAGGAAAAGTTTGTGTGGGGGAAAGAACAACAATGAGAATTCGATGATCTAAAGAATCACTTGTGCTCAGCTCCAATACTCTCCTTGACCAATCTACAAAAGCCGTTTGAGATTGAGACTAATGCATCTAACTATGTTGTAGGCACAATTCTCACTCAACATGGTTATCCAATGGATTACCATAGTGAGACACTCTCAGATACTGTCCAGAAATACCCCACCTATGATAAGGAAACCTATTCCATTGTACAAGTCTGTCTTCAATGGAAACATTACATTTTGAGAAAGAAGATGATCATACACAGTTATCATGAGCCTCTGCAGTTCATACAAACACAGGGGAAACTGCAGAATGAGTGCCATTAGAAGTGGTCCACCTACCTATAGTAGTTCCATCTCAACATCAAGTATAAGACATGGATCTCAAATTGTGTCACTGACTGCCTCAGTCGACCTCCCGTTGATGCACTCACCACTATGATCCATTCCCATGGACATGAGTCATCTGAGTGGCCCCAATTTTATCAGCAAGATCCGGACTTCACCACTACCTATCAGATCTTGGGTATAGGCGCGACTATCACCGATTTTCAAATTCAGGGCAGACTATTATGCCATCTAGGCCATCTTTATGTTCCTATAAGTGAGCATGAAAATATAATTTTGGAAGCCCACCACATTCATATGGAAAGACATTTTGGCATGGAGAAAACTATGGCCATTCTTCAGAAACATTTTTATTGGCCAAAAATTCGACAAGACGTCAGCAAGTATATCAGATATTGAACTTCATGTTCTATTTGCAAGCCATCCATCAAGAATCAAGTCTTATAAACCCCTCTTACTACTCCCGAGAATCCTTGGGAATCCATATCAATGGATTACATGTCTGGCCTTCCATCCTCCAAGCAAGGCAATGACTGTGTATTTGTGGTCGTTGATCGATTTTTGAAGATGGCCATCCTCACAGCCTGCAAGAAGAATATCACAGTGGAAAATACTACCAAGATATTCGTCAAATGAGTGTGGGTCCATTTTTGGATACCACATACCATCATCTCTAACCAGGAAAAGAGGTTCCTCGGTGATCCAGAATCGAATCCAAGAGCTTGATGGGGCTCAGAAAGGCCTAAAACTAAAAGTTCTTGGAATGGATTCAAAACAGATCTGTGTGTAGGCCTCATTGATACAAACCCAATGCAACTTGAATAGGATCAAATGGACATAGTATTCTCAAGTTATGGTGATCTGTTCATTTTTCCAAACGGGCAAAACAATGTTGACTGTACAGTCTGTATAGTGCCATGTGGAAGCTAACTGTGCAGGATGTACGGTCGTACATCTAACCTGGAAGGAATAGTTGGAAGGCTGACTAGGTGTATGGATGTTGACATGGATAGGATAGGTGGACCAATCGAGAGGTGACATGTGTCACCACTACAAGGGTGACACGTGGCACACCCATACAACTAACATGGCACGTCCATACGACGACATGTGGAAGGGTACAATGCTGACAGGGAAGACAAGTGGCAGAGTTGGTCCAATCACTGCTTGACACATGGCATGATACAAATGGATATCGGTGGCCACCCACCTTTTCCAACTAGCTCAAAATAGTTTTCTGGCAATTTTGGCAATTTACTATTTTTAGTAGTTTTCACTTTCGAGGCCATTTTGAGGGCCTAAATGAAGGGTTTTTAGAATCAATATTCTCAATGATAGTCTATGGAATAATTGAGGCCCCAAAATGAATCTCCTCGATGATACCTTTCCAATGGGCTATCATACGCCTAAAATGGATATCGTATGCAAAAGTTATGACCCCAAGAAATTAATGTACTAACTTACCCAAACGGGGCCCACATGACTTTTGGCGCTTCATCTCCTAGCGTTAGGTTTTTGGATGTATGGGGTTTTTGGAATTCCTGTTTATTGTAAAATTCCTTTAGAGATTCACTGTAATCATCTTCTTGTGAATGAGCGCAACCGTCACATCTCTTCTAAGAGATAAGCCGCCACCATTCCAGCAAGCTTGTTTTCGCTGCATTTTACAGTTTCAGCTTATTTCATTATTGAATAGAAAACCAGTTTTACTGTATCTATGTTATTTTGTGTTAGGAATCTAATAATAACCTGTATTCATTTCATTCTTCTCATAAATCTGGATTAGTGGTATTAGATCGATCTGCTCCTTGTAGTCTTAATGCATGTCCCCAATGAGGTCAGAGTACAAAGAGTTGGGTCTTGAGATTGTTTCTCTTGAGGACAAAATCTCTCACACGCCCAAGTGAACTCTCATGGTAGGAGAAAATAAAGATGACGGGAAAATAGATCCTTTCAAACTTCTTATTGAGTAATCCCTCACACAATAGAGGAACGAGATGATGGATAGTTTCACGCAAATCCTTCGGCGGCTACAAATAGGCTATGCATCTTCTTCGAGCAGAGGCGCCACCCCCTTCAAGGTACAAACAAACTTATATATTCCTATATTTGAAGGTCATATAGACAAATATGTTGTAGACAAGTGGTTGAATCTGCTAGAAGGGTATTTTTCTGTCCATAACTTCTCGAATAGAGAAAAGACTACTTTTGCGCTCCTCAAAGTCGTCCCCCATGTCAAATATTGGTGGGAAATGTTCTATGAGAAAAAGGAAACAGAAGAACCCTCATTATACCTTCAAGGATGCTATTAAGGAACAATACTACCCTATCAAAAGTTATGATGACTTATATACCAAATGGACTACACTACAGCAAGAAAGAGACCAAGCAGTGCCAGATTTCACAAATATCTTCCATACCTTGCACACCAAGCTAGGTATCAAAGATTCATAGAAACATTTGGTGCTCAAGTATCACGATTCTCTGCATAGATAAATTCAGACTGAAATTGAATTTCTATACATCTCATCCTTGGGCGCAGCCTATCGATATGTCATCAAAATCGAGTAGAAGCTCAAACAAAAGACACGGCAATTTGGGCCTGGGAACCCCTCACAACAAAATCTAGGAAAGGGTGGCCCCAACCCACATAACAAAGGAAAAAGAAAATATGGACAGTATTAGGACAACCAGTCCAAGCCGCAAGCAAAGAAGGACATTGGAAAGACAAAGAAAGATACCAGGAAGTGGTGTGACTTCCATAAGATCCCTTGGCATAACACTGTTGATTGTCACTCAAAGCAGTCATTGGTGGATGAAGTGAAAGCCTATGAATCATATGTGGATTCTGAATCTGAGCTAGAACCAAAAGGGGAAAGATGGATCATTGATGTGGAATCTAGTTCCACCGGTTCTACCACCAAGCTCCATCCTGGTGAACCAGATGAGCCAAAAGAAGGAGAGTGCCTCTTCCATTCTCAAATGTGGGTAAAAGGCACCCCACTGCACTTCATCGTTGATAGCGGTATCCAGAAGAACCTCATCTCTATAGAGGTCATCAAGTGGTTGGCCCTGCCCACAATGCCTCACCCACAACCCTACACCATTGGATGGCTCCACCAAGGAAGCGATCTCCACATCAGCCAACAATGTCGATTGTCATACGGCATCAAGCCCTTCAAAGATGAGGTATTGTGTGATGTTGCTCCTCTCAAATTTTTTTATGTTCTTTTGGGCCAACCTTATTTATGGAAATGTCATGATGTATATGAGTCTAGGCCTCATAGTGTTATTATTACTTTGAGAAGGAAATTGTACAGGATACCTGAGGCAGTCCCACCTTGTGATATTTCCTTGATCTCTGCTAAGCAATGCAGGAAGGTCATCTCTCAGACAGGGAAGTTTGTCTTCTTCATGATTCACTCTCAGAATAAATGAAATATCACTACCACATCCAGGGTATCTGTGGCCTACCTCTCCACACAGTAGAAGCAAGTAGATAAGGTCATGGAAGAATACTTGGATATCTTCTCCTCACCTACCGGGGTACCTCTAAACTACCAGGTCAAGCACCCCATCGATTTGACCCCTGATGCACTGCTTCCCAATAGGCCAGTCCATCATCACTCTCTGTTAGAGAATGAGGAGATCAAGCAAAAAATCCAAGAACTGCTCCACAAGGGGCACATCTGTCCCAGCTCATCACCTTGCGGGAGTCCAATCGTGCTAGTATAGAAGAAATATGGAACCTAACGACTCTGCATTGATTAACAGGCTCTCAATAAAATCATAGTCAGAAACCAGTACCTGATTCCCTGAATCGACGACCTCTTTGATCAACTCATGGGGACTAAATACTTTAGTAAGATTGATCTAAAGTCTGGCTACCACTAGGTCTCGATAGAACAGACAGATGTATGGAAGACCGCCTTCAAGTCAAAGGAATGTCTTTTTGAATGGTTGATCATGCCTTTTGGTTTGACAAATGCTCCGACCACTTTCATGAGGATGATGGATGATATCCTGTGACCATTCACCAATAATTTTGTAGTGGTGTATCTGGACGAAATTCTCATTTACAACAAGGCTTGGACCGAACACTTGCAGCATATTTAGCAGGTTCTGCATACCCTACAGCAGCACAAGCTATATGCCAAATTGGAAAAATTCTCCTTCGGCATGGACAGGGTCCATTACCTAGGCTACATCATTGATCATCATGGTGTACATGTGGATTCAGCCAAGATCCAAGTCATCCATGACTGTGATGCAGGAGCATCTCTCCACGACATCCAGCCAGCCACATCAGCGCGCATGAATTCAAATGCTGAAAGGGAGGCGCAGCCTCATCTAAATTTGAATTCAATGTAAATTAAATGCTTAGGCTAGTGAGCCATGGAAGCTGTGCCTTTGTGCAGGCATTAGGTAGATTGGCTTTAATGCTAGATCGGTTGAGATCTAGATCCAGATTATGGACTAGACAACCCATTCAATGTAATTGAATAGAGTAGGTAGACCTGGAGGGAAGCGCTCAATGAACCCCTCAGGTAAAAGAGATTTTTAGATCTCATTTTGAGTAAGTTAGAGGAGAGAAGAGAAGATCCAGAGAGAGCTCAGGAACACCATTGTAATTACAGGCATTTGCCATTGTTAATATAACAGAGCAGTTTTTCCTTCATTTCTGTGTTGAATGGATGTCTGTGTGTGTTCTTTATGTATGTTGTAGATGTATGTTAGGCATTTGCAAGAGTGTGTTTGATTTCAGGGTGAAGGTATTTGAGGTTTCATTCCAAGAGGGTGTGACAGAGTGCTGCAGACTCTGAATACCGGTGCACTGAGTCACTTCTGAACTCTGCGAAGTCAGACAAAGATGTGCTGTGGCATAGGAACTGGAATAAACAACTCAGGAGGAAGACCTCAAGGTTGCTGAATACCTTGGAGGCAAGGCTATGTGGGAGAAGACACAATTGTAGACAGAATCTCTTAGGAGTTCTGTAAGGCTCTGCCAAGTGGGCATTGAGCACAGGCACAAGGTGCAGTTGGAGGAACTCTGTTGTGAGTTCAGACAGAATCATAGAGGATTTTGTAGAGCTCTGCCAGGTGGGCATTGAGAGTGTGTACAGTGGTGCACAGAGGAAGGAACTTTGTTGGGAGTTCAAATAAAATTGAATCATTGAGGATTATGAGAGCTCTGCCAGGAGGGCATCGAGCAAGTGCATAGGTGCACACGAGATGAAGACAGAACTGCTGAATGTTCCGTGAAAGGGAAACTCTACCATGAGGGCATCGAGTTAGTGTGCAGACAGGCATAGAAGGGAAAGAGAACTCTTTTGGGTTCTACCATTTGAAGGAAGAGTCCATTGAAGGATCTTCACTGGGTTGTTGAACACCCAGAAAGACTCAGCAAGAGGTTGTTGGAGCGAAGGATAGCCAGAAAGGCATCCAAGTATTCTCCATCTGTGGGAGGAGGAAGAAGGACAAAATCCCTCAAGGGTTCTGAGTGTTCGAAGAAGCTCAGGAGGGACAACACCAGCGTGTGTGTGGGGAGACTCTGCAAGGAGTGCAGAATTTGAAGAATCCTCCAAGGATTCAAAGATAAAAGCTCAGGAGGGCTAGCGTTCTCATACGCACAGCAAAGCTCAGAGTCGAGGAGTTCGCAGAGGAGAAAGGAAGAGTAAAGGTTGAGGCCTTGAAGGAATTTGAAGTTTTCTCCCAAGTCTGGGAAGAAAGCACACGGAAGCTCTGGAGGAGTAGCTGCAGCCGTCAGATCGGCAGGAAAATAAATCTGGACCGTTGATTCCTATGTCCAGGAGGAGCTCAGGAGGAGCCTACAGAAGGAGGAGACTGTCAGCTGTCGGATCTCATTCAAAAATCCTGTCAATCATTGGATCGGGAGAAGGTGTACAGAGTTTAACCTCTGGAGTGAGTGCATAGTAGAAATGATCTGTGCCATCAGATCTAGAGCAGAAATCCCATCAGCAATCGGATCTGCGGAAGTTGTGAGGGAGTTAAGTCCTCGTGAATAGGAGGAGGAATCCCAATAAGAGGTGGAGCCATCGGGATATCCGCACTCAGGAAATCAAGATTCTCAAGGTCATGTAAATTGGGACATCACAAGTCTCGAAACATCGGAGCGATATGGACCGTCCATTAGCAGAGACATGTGGCGGACATCGAGCACCTGTCAGTACTGAGGCGCATCGGGAAATTGGCATTCCCGTGGAAAAGATATCGGGGATATCCAAGTTGAAAACCCCGGCATAATCTGAGTCGTCTGTTCAGAGGGACAGGTGTCAGAGATCTGAAGAGAGTCGGCATAACAATCATTGGAAAATCAGAGTTCCCGAGGATAAGAAAATTGGGACATCGAAAGTCTCGAAATCCCGGAGGAATCGGGACCGTCCATCTAGAAGGACGCATGGCAGAGATCGACACCATCGGGAAAGGGCGACAAGGAAGCCGTCCATCGACGTTTGGTTCATAGGGATATCAGAGATCCTGGTGACAATTTATTTGTGCACTTTGGAATCGTGAAACATGATACCCCGATGAGTGGGATCCAGCTGTCAGCATAGCAGAGGAGGAGGACAGTGCCATCGAGAGGGCCAACTGTCAGCAGATAAGAGAGTCGATATTCGAGGAATCGGAAAATCCCATGAGAAAATGCTTTTGACATGTGAAACCCTGTAGCCCCGACGAGAGACAGGACTATGGTCACAGGGACAACGGTCATATTGGCTAGGAGCTAGCTAGGAGAGCTAACATGAAAAAGAGCTCATCATGAAATTGAAACCTGAAACCCCAACAAGAGAAGATAAGGCTGCGGTCTTATAAGGAGTTAGTCACATGGACTAGAGAGCCTAGCTAGGAGGGGCTAAGGCCGGGCAAGGAGCTCATCGGTGATCGGGGATTGAAGAATATAGGGACTCTTGTCGACGGGGAACACGAAACCTCGAATCCTAAAATTAAGAACAGGGGGAAAACCACGATCAAGTGCAGAAGGCCGTGCGGGTAAAATAAGGACCTGTGGATTAGGGTTTTTTTTAGGGATTCCATTGGGAGTCCAAAGAGCTAATTCAGCTCATGAATGAAAATTGATTGATCCTGAGAGTGGGTGAGTGGTGGAGTGGGAATCGCCTGCATCAAGTGGTATCAGAGCGGGATTCTGTTTGTATATTGCAGACAAAAGAGGCAAAAGGAAGACAGAGCGTTGGAGGCTCTGTAAGGATTTGTTGGCAGGGAGGAAACTGTTCGGAAGACAGTCAGGAAGACTGTAGGAGGATGATGAAGCTGGAAACGCTCTGGATGCGGAGTGACGGCAATAGATTTGACAGGAAGGCAAATAGAAGCAGCAACATGGCTACTGAAGGCCGTAGGTATGCTGGGAGGAAAGAGCTATGGAGCCAAGAGGACATGGATGAAGAGCTCGCATATATAAAGAGAGAATTAGCGAGGCTCGAATTGAAGCTGCGGCAGGATAAGATGGTTCAGGTATGCGAACCAGAGACTGGGGAAAGTCTCGATGATTTGGAAAATGAATTGGGATCAGTTGAGGATCTCAAGGACTGCTAGGAGGGCAGAGAAGAAATTCCAAATTTCCAGGAGGGCAACGAGTTGAGATCAGTTGAGGATCTCACGGACTGTCAGGAGGATAGCCAGGGAATTTCACATTGCCATTTGGGCAATGATATGAGGTCACTGCGGGATCTCGAAGACTACCATGAGGGCAACGGATGCATCTCGGGTTGCCAGGAGGACAGAAATGAGAATTCGAGACTATCTGAAAGTCTCATGGACTCGGAGGTGAGTTCAATTTAGCAAGGAGTGCTGATGAAGATGGGATCAGTTAATATCATAGTATGCCAGGAGGGAAGCGGAAGCATCCCATATTTCCAGGTGGGCAGGGATGAGCAGATGAGACTATCTGTGGGTCTCATAAACTCAGAAGTGAGTTGGGATCAGCCCGAGAAGTTGACAGAGAAGATGAGACTGTCTGAGGGTCTCATAAATCCAGAGATGAATTTAGATCAGCGGGTGCAGCTGATAGAAGAGGAGGAAGATATGAGAAATCTTCTGATGATTGGGGGATTTGAAGTATTCCTACCATGTGCCCAGGAGGAGGCAGAAATTTGTGTTATAGATGGTGAAACAGTAGAACAGTCTCAGCGGACGATGACTGTCAAAGAAGAATTGGAGTAGACTTTGGAAGCTGCCCAAGCAAAATAAGAAGATGAGCATTCTGAGGAATGGCTCATTAATTTCAGCCAAGAAGCTAAAGAAGCTGTAGCAGTGGAGCTGATAGCAAAAGAAGCAGAAGAGGATGACGAGCATTCTAAGGAATGGCTTAGCATTTTCAGCCAAGAAGCTGAAAAGAATGCAACATGGGAGGTTGCAGAAGCAGAGGAAGAAGAGGCAGACAACATTTGTTTTGTTGATCTGTGGGAACAGATAGAAGCCCTGGAAGAGAGGGTAAAAGTGCAGAGCATACACATCCAATAGGTGAAGTTGGAAATGGATGAAGGAGGCATGGGAGATCATGGTGATAGTCTCATGTGCCAAAAAAAATTGCATGAATTATGGTGGGTATCACATCTAACTGGAGGGCGACGATTGGAGAAGAGGGACACGATCCACTATCCCCGAAGGTGCGCGTTGAGGGTAATCCAAAAGATGAGACAAACTTTTGGTTGTTTTTGTGAA
>JZKD02S1674147.1:138577-172955 GCA_000966675.3 Picea glauca | reverse complement strand
TGATCGAAGAGATCATGGAGCTGATGATCCGATCAGCAGAAACTACCAGTGAGGAGAGGCTGAGCAGAAAGGAAGCAGCAGCACAGAAGCAACAACAACAGCAGAATGGAGTAGATGGACAACTCCAAAGGATGATTTGGGATCCAAGAGGATTCCAACCGCTTAGAAGGGAAGTGCATGAGCAGGAGCTCATGATTTTGCAGCTGAGGAGTATGATGCAGGAGCATCTCTCCACGATAGCTATCCAGCCAGCCAGCCACATCAGTGCACATGCATTCAAATGCTGAAAGGGAGGCGCAACCTCATCTAAATTTGAATTCAATGTAAATTAAATGCTTAGGCTAGTGAGCCATGGAACCCGTGTCTTTGTGCAGGCGTTAGGTAGATCGACTTTAATGCTAGATCGACTGAGATCTAGATCCAGATTCTAGACTAGACAACGAATTCAATGTAATTGAATAGAGTAGGTAGACCTGGAGGGAAGCGCTTGATGATCCCCTCAGGTAAAAGAGATTTTTAGATCTCATTTTGAGTAAGTTAGAGGAGAGAAGAGAAGAGAAGAGCCAGAGAGAGCTCAGGAACACCATTGTAATTACAGGCATTTTCCATTGTTAATATAACAGAGTAGTTTTTCCTGCATTTCTGTGTTGAATGGATGTCTGTGTGTGTTCTTTATGTATTTTGTAGATGTATGTTAGGCATTTGTAGGAGTGTGTTTGATTTCAGGGTGAAGGTATTTGAGGTTTCATGCCAGGAGGGCGTGACAGAGTGTTGTGGACTCTAAATACCAGTGCACTGAGGCACTTCTGAACTCTGCGGAGTCAGACAAAGACGTGTTGTGGCATAGGAACTGGAATCAACAACTCAGGAGGAAGACCTCAAGGTTGTTGAATACCTTGGAGGCAAGGCTGTATGGGAGAAGACATAGTTGCAGACAAAATATCTTAGGAGTTCTGTAAGGCTCTACCAAGTGGGCATTGAGCACAGGAACAAGGTGCAGTTGGAGGAACTCTGTTGTGAGTTCAGACAGAATCATAGAGGATTCTGTAGAGCTCTTCCAGGTGGGCATTGAGTGTGTGTACAGTGGTGCACAGGGGAAGGAAATCTGCTGGGAGTTCAAAGAAAATAGAATCATTGAGGATTCTGAGAGCTCTACCAGGAGGGCATCGAGCAAGTGCATAGGTGCACAGGAGATGAAGACAGAACTGTTGAACGTTCTGTGAAAGGGAAACTCTGTCAAGAGGGCATCAAGTCAGTGTGCAGACAGGCACAGAAGGGGAAGATAACTCTTTTGGGTTCTGCCATTTGAAGGAAGAGTCCATTGAAGGATCTTCACTGGGTTGTTGAACACCCAGAAAGACTCAGCAAGAGGTTGCTGGAGTGAAGGATAGCCAGAAGGGCATCCAAGTATTCTCCATCTGTGGGAGGAGGAAGAAGGACAAAATCCCTCAAGGGGTCTGAGTGTTCGAAGAAGCTCAGGAGGGACAGCACTAGCATGTGCGTGGGGAGAATCTTCAAGGAGTGCAAAAGTTGAAGAATCCTCCAAGGATTCAAAGATAAAAGCTCAGGAGGGCTAGCATTCTCATACGCGTAGCGAAGCTCAGAGTCGAGGAGTTCACAGAGGATAAAGAAAGAGTAAAGGTTGAGGCCTCGAAGGAATTTGAAGTTTTCTCCCAAGTTTGGGAAGAAAGCATGTGGAAGCTCTGGAGGAGCAGTTGCAGCCATCAGATCGGCAGGAAAAGAAATTCGGACCACTGATTCCTATGTCCAGGAGGAGCTCAAGAGGAGCCTACAGAAGGAGGAGACCGTCAGTCATTGGATCTCATTCAAAAATCCTGTCAACCATTGGATCGGGAGAAGGTGCACAGATTTTAACCTCTGGAGTGAGTGCACAGTAGAAATGATCTGAGCCATCAGATCTGGAGAAGAAATCCCGTCAGTAGTCGGATCTGCGGAAGTTGCGAGGGAGTTAAGTCCTCATGAATAGGAGGAGGAATCCCGATAAGAGGTGGAGCCATTGGGATATCGTCACTCGGGAAATCGAGATTCTCAAGGTCATGTAAATCAGGACATCACAAGTATCGAAACACCGAAGAAATATGGACCGTCCGTTAGCAGAGACACGTGGCGGAGATCGAGTGCCCGTTGGTGCTGAGGCGCATTGGGAAATTGGCATTCCCATGGACAAGAGATAAGGGAAATCCAAGTTGAAAACCCCGACATAATATGAGTCGTCCATTTAGAGGGACAGGTGTCAGAGATCCGAAGAGAGTCGGCATAGCAGTCATCAGGAAATTGGAGTTCCCGAGGACAAGAAAATTGGGACATCGAAAGTCTTGAAATCCCGGAGGAATCGAGACCGTCCATCTAGAAGGATGCGTGGTAGAGATTGGCACCATTAGGAAAGGGCGACAAGGAAGCCGTCCATCGACGTTTGGTACATCGAATATCGAATATCCTGGTGACAAGTTATTTGTGCACTTTGGAATCGCGAAACGCGATACCCCGATGAGTGGGAGCCAACTGTCAGCACAACAGAGGAGGAGGACAGTGCCATTGAGAGGGCCAACTGTCAGTAGATTAGAGAGTCAGAATTCGAGGAATCGGAAAATCCCATGAGTAAATGATTTCTACATGTGAAACCCCGTAGCCCCGACGAGAGACAGGACTATGGTCACAGGGACAACGGTCATATTGGCCACGAGCTAGCTAGGAGAGCTAACATGAAAAAGAGCTCATTCGAAAATTGAAACCCAAAACCCCGACAGGAGAAGATAAGGCTGCGGTCTTATAAGGAGTTAGTCACATGGACTAGAGAGCCTAGCCAGGAAGGGCTAAGGTCGGGCAAGGAGCTCATCGGTGATCGGGGATTGAAGAATACAGGGACTCTTGTCGACGGAGAACACGAAACCCCGACTCCTGAAATTAAGAACAGGGAGAAAACCACAGTCAAGTGCAGAAGGCCGTGCAGGTAAAATAAGGACCTGTGGATTATGTTTTTTTTCAGGGATTCCATTGGGAGTCCAAAGAGCTAATTCAGCTCGTGAATGAAAATTGATTGATCCTGAGAGCGGGTGAGTGGTGGAGTGGGACTCGCCTGCATCAGACTGGCTATCGCCAACCACACTCACTAAGATTCAAAGCTTCTTGGGCCTTGCCAATTTCTACCGTAGGTTTGTGTTGGGATTCTCCCATATTGCATGGGCCCTCAGCCAAATCACTAGGGGTGGTGGTAAGGAAAAATTTGCATGGGTCCAGTCCCAACAACAAGCATTCAACGATTTGAAGCAGTTCTTGTGCTCATCCCCAGTACTCTCACTACCAGACCTGCAACATCCCTTTCAGATCAAGACAGATGCTTTAGACTATGTTGTGGGTAGTGTTCTCACTCAACACAACCACCCCATGGCCTATCATAGTGTGACACTATATGATGTTTTCCGTAAGTACCCTACTTATGACAAAGAAATGTACTCCATTGTGCAAGATTGCTGCCAGTGGAGACATTACATTCTTGGGAAGGAGACAACCATCCAAACTGATCATAAGCCAGTTTATGAGAACACAAGGAAAATTGTAGAATGACCACCATCAAAAGTGGTCCACATACTTGCAGCAATTCCACCTCAACATCAAGTATAAACCAGGAAGCACCAATCACGTCACTGATTGCCTCAGCAGACCACCAGTCGCGACACTCACCACGGTGCTAGAATCTTGTAGCCATGAGACCTCTGGATGGCCCCAACTCTATGAGATAGACCCAAACTTCACCACCACCTACCAAATGTTGGGTGCAAACATAGTTGTCGATAATTTCTATCTTCAGGATGGGTTGTTGTGTCGTCCGGGCCATATCTATGTTCCATCAAGTGAGTGAGCGAAGCTAATATGGGAAGCCCACTATAGTCGGGTGGAAGGACACTTTGGCATCGAAAAGACAGTGGTGATGCTATAAAAACATTTCTACTGACTGAAACTCCAATAGGAGGTCAGCAAGTATATCAGGTCATGCACTGCCTGCGCTATTGCCAAACCAACCACTAAGAAACCCAGCCTATACACCCCTCTTCCTACTCCTGACAGGCCATGGGAATCCATCTCAATGGAATACATGTCGGGTCTCCCATCCACCAAGCAGGGAAATGACTTTGTTTTTGTGGTTATTGACCGCTTTTCTAAGATGGTGATTCTGGTTGCCTGCAAGAAGAGAATCACAACAGAGGCCACTACCAAGATCTTCTTTGAATGGGTCTGGGTACATTTTGGACTCCCACAAACCATTGTCTCAGATAGGGACATTAAATTTCTCAGCACATTCTGGCCAAGCCTCTCGTCACTTCTGGACACCAAGATAACCAAATCCACAGCCTTCCACCCCCAGACAGATGGCCAAACCGAGGTCATAAATTGAATGGTCATGCATATCCTTCGCATGTATAATTCAAATCACCCTTGCACATGGGATGAGAGCCTTCCCTATGTCCACCATAGCTACAACCGAGCCCTGCATAGCTCAAACGACCATATCCCCTTTTAGGTGGGGTTGGGATTCCAACCATTGGGTCCCATAGATGTTGCACTTCCCCTTGCGGTCACCTCCACTGACTCATATCCTATTCCAACTGAAACTGAAAAAGCCACCTAGTTCATTCAGCGGATCCAACACATCCACCAACAGGTTCAGGATATCCTACAGAAGTCCAATGACAAGTACAAATAGCGCCATGATCAACATCGGGTGCCACATAAGTTTTAGGTGGGAGACAAAGTTTGGTTGCATTTGTAGAAAGAACGCCTTACAGGACTCCATTGAAAGATTCACCCACTCTGTTATGGATCGTACACCATCACCAAGGCCATGGGGGATAATTCTTTTGAGCTCAACATTCCTCCTTTCCTTGGCCTGCACCCAGTGTTCAACCAGGATCTCCTTCGCCCTTATTTCCCACCATTATTGGACACCTCAAATGTAACAAAACAGCTGACACCGACAGAGCTCAACCTTGACTCCATCCAATAGGAATCCAGTGATCAGATTGTGGACACGCAGATCAAGGGAACTCAAAAGCAAAGGATCCATCTTTATCCAGTCGTCAAAGCAGGGCATCTCCTGCACCAAGGCAAGTGGCTCACCCGAGGCCAAATTCAGCAGAAATTTCCTCATCTGATGGGGGAACTCAATGCAATGGAAAATTCATTCCTAAAGAGGGAGGATTGATCTACATGGATATCGGTGGCCACCCACCTTTTCCAGCTGGCTCAAAATAGTTTTCTGGCAATTTTGGCAATTTACTATTTTTAGCAGTTTTCACTTCCGAGGCCATCTTGAGGGCCTAAATGAAGGTTTTTCAGGATTGAGATTCTCAATGATAACCCATGGAATAATTGAGGCCCCAAAATAATCTCCTCAACAATACCTTTCCAACGAGATATCATATGCCTAAAATGGAGATCGTATACAAAAGTTACGACCCTGGGAAGTTAATGTACTAACTTACCCAAATGGGGCCCACATGACTTTTGGTGCTTCATCTCCTAGGGTTAGGTTTTTGGATGTCTAGGGTTTTTGGCATTCCTGTTTATTGTAAAACAACTTCAGAGCCTCATTGTAATCATCTTCTTGCGAATGAGTGCAGTCGTCACATCTCTTCTCAGAGATAAGCCGCCACCATTCCAACAAGCTTGTTTCCGCTGCATTTTACAGTTTCATCTTATTTCATTATTGAATAGAAAACTAGTTTTATTGTATCTCTGTTATTTTGTGTTAGGAATCTGTTAATAACCTGTATTCATTTCATTCTATTCATAAAACTTGGATCATGGCATGTCCGTACAGTGATGTGGCACCTCCGTACGACACATGGTAGTCACAGGTCCAGTGGCAGGTACAGCGGCAGAATGATGTGGCAGGCACATGGACGAATGGATGTCGACACAAGGAAATGTACTTGGTGAATGAGGTGGTGCCACGTGGCCCATATGTGGGCTTCCACATGGCATCCAGGCATTGGCTAGTTCATTTGAAAAATGTTTGGACTCCGTGAGGTTCGAACACTAAACCTCCCACCGGGCTAAGCTATAGTGGGGTTGGGCTAGCCAACCCACCATGTAAGTTAGTTGTTATACTAAAGACTGGAACCTTTATTTAATTTTTAGTGTAGTTTTAAATGGTGGAAAATTTAGGGCTGGGGCCTAGCCCCCGATGCGAAAACCATCATATGTCCATTGTAATGTGACCAGGGTTCTGGTTTTCAACCGTTCGACATGGGAGGTGGATAGGGGTTAGCCCCCAATTCTCGGTGTTGGTACATATGACTCGATGTTTTGGTTTGGGTGTGGTAATTTTGTGGTTAGCACCTAGTTCGGGACTCGGTCCCATGGAATAGTGACATGTGACTAGTGTTTACGGAGAAGGGGCCAATGTGAAGCACTAGGGGGTTGGCGCTTGGCCACATGTAGTCATGTGACCATGTATAGGGGTTGTGCACCCGGGGAAATGGGGATTATCCATTTATTTGCCCAAAAGTGGGTTTTTGCACTATATATTAGTGATTTTCATTGATTTTTGGGGCAGTTTTGGAGATTTTTGGCCAATATTGGGGGATATTGGGCCCTTTTTGAGGCCAGATCTTGGGGGGAAGTTGGGATATGGTTACCAACTTCAGATATATATAAACCATTCCTTCTTTAGGCCATGGGAGGAGATTTAGAGTAGTTTTATGCTGAATATTTTCCAAGCCAAAGCCATTTTTATGTAAGGAAGTTGTTGAGGAGCGCACTTTTGCGGGCCATTTCTGGGAGATCAGGTCATCCATTTTGAGTGTTGTTTCTTTTGTTGGGTTACTTAGATATGGTAGAACAAGAATTTATCAATTTTTTAACCTTTTAGCACTACTATGATGTACTTATTGAGCTTTGAACAGAAATAAGAAAGCCTCACCCACTAAGACAAAGGCCCAGAGATGTAGGCAATATTGCCAAACTCCATTATCACATTGGTGTTATGGTTTGTTGTTGTTTTATGCTTCATTTCAGTTATGTACATGTTTATATGGATATGATATATTCTCATATCTTCTTCCTCTTTCTTTAATCTTCCTAATTGGTTAGTCAACACATTCTTAATAACTCAACCATAGTCGTGTAAAAGAACTTTTCAGATCAAGTGGCACTAGAGCTAGTTGACGTTTGGATTTGAGTTTTGCATGTTAACCAGAGAAAAGCTACTTCATGGTGAAGGAGATCTTGTTGAAGAGAATCCATTTATTGGATTGAGAAATAGAACTTTTGAAAGTGAGAAGATGGCATCTGAAGAGGGACTTTCTCAAAATGAGAAAGAGTTTTGAAAAAAATTATTTGCTATGTTGGAGATGATGAAGGTTTTGTATGAGGATTTCTTAGAATGGAAGAGACCAAATCTGGGTGAATATTCAAAGGGAAAATGTGAATAAGGATAGCATCCTCCTAAAATTCCTCCTTCACCTCCATCTTCACCTCCTTTTTCTCCTTCTTCTTCAAGTTCAAGTTCTAAATCCAATGCAAAGAAACATGTTCATAAACATAAGAATGAAATGTCTTTATTAAAACTTGATGTTAAATTCGAATTACCCATGTATGATGGTGAATTTAATGCAGAGAGACTTGACAATTGGGTCAAAGAGATGGAGGTCTATTGTAGTGTGCAACAGATCAAGGATCAGGCCACACAAATCAAGTTGGTATCATTGAGACTTGCAGGAACAACTCTCATCTGGTGGCAAAGCAAGTTGCAAAATGGAATGAAACAAGTGGGTAATGTATTTCCATCATGGAAAAGTTTCATTTATGCACTTAGAAAGCAATTCTATCCTATGGGTTATAAAGAGAAAGCATCAATTGAATGGAAATATTTAAAACTAAGAAAAGGACAAACAATGAAAGAGTATACATATGGCTTTCGTAAAATGGCATTGATGTTAGATATTCCTTTACATACCCAAGAAACTCTTATGAAGTATATAGGAGGTTTACCTGCACATATTAGAAGCACTATATTCATGTTTGGACCCACAAACCTTGATGAGGTTTTTGTTCAAGTGACATACATTGAAGCAGGGAAAACAGGTGTTGGTGTATCAGGGGAATCGTCTTCAAGGAAAGAGGGAAAAAGGAACTGGCATGGAAAGAATTCAAACTCAGTGGCGAGAAAGGAAGAGAAGTCATGTTGCAAGAATTGAAAAAAAGAGGGGCATGATGAGGATCGTTGTTGGCAGTTGCATCCCGAGAAGAGGCCAAAGTGGTTCAAGGAAAAGAAAGGGAGGCAAACAGTTGCAACAACAACATGACCAACAGACTTGGGATCAGATTCAGGTGATGAATCTAAAGTCTCATTGGTTGGTATGACAGATAAAATTAGTGAAGGACTTGATTGTAGAAGTAATTTGTTTCACATCAGGGTCATCATGAGGCACTCTAAGGTCGATACATTGATATATAGTGGATATCAATAGAATCTAATTTCATAGGAATTGGTTAAGAAATTGGGATTAAAAACAAAGATACATCATAAGCCATACACAGTTAAATGGATAAGCAACAATCATCAAATGCAGATAACCAAACAATGCACATTAAAATTTGCAATTTCATCTAAGTATGTGGACGAGGTAACATGTGATGTGGTGCCACTAAGTGAATGTGGAATGGTCTTAGGTTGTCCATACTTATATGATCGTAAAGCAATCTTCTATAGGACAAAGAATCAATATCAATTAACCAAAGTAGGTCAAGATTGTGTGGTTCATGCTCATCATGTAAAGGAAAATAAAAATCTTCAAACTATGGAACAATTAAAGAAGGAAGTTCAAGAAAGAAACAAACCAATAATTGTTTCAAATCAAGTAATCAATCTTAAGCAAGAACATGAGATGATTGTAGAATGGAAAATTAATCACAGTTTGCTTCAAGATAAGATAATGTCATGCAAATATTACAAACATATCATCTCATTTGCAGTCATATTTTTGATGCTATCATTAGTAATTTTGTCTACATGGATGATAGTGGCTTCAGTAAGATGTGACAGGGTACAAATGGATAACAATATGTTGTCAGTTGTCATGATTGTGTTACAGTTGATCTTTATGAGACAGGTGCATAGGACATAGTTCAAAGATAGAGAAAAAATCGGGTGGCCTATCCTGAGCTTGATGACTGGTCAATAACCTTTTGAGGACCAAAAGGTCCTTTAGTGGGGAGGTGTGATCCAAATCGGATCCAGGATCTTGATGGGGCTCAGAAAGCCCTAAAAATAAAATTTGTCATAATGGATTCAAAATGGATGTGTGCGTAGGTCTCCTTGATATGAACCCAACGAAACTTGAATGGGCCCAAACGGACATCGTATGCTCAAGTTATGGTGATCTATTCATTTTTCCAAAAGGCCAAAAAAATGTTGATTGTACAATCTGTATAGTCCGTACAGTGCCACATGGCAGCTAACTGTATAGGTCATATGGTCGTACAACTGACACAGAAGGAATAGTTGGCAGGCTGATTGGGCATACGGATGTTGACATTGACAGGACAGGTGGACCAATCGAGAGGTGAAACATGTCACAACTACAAGGGTGACACGTGGCATGCCCATACAGCTGATGTGGCACGTCTGTACGGTGACACATGGCATGTCTATACAATGAAATGTTGTAGGGTACGGTGATGACAAGGCATACAGGTGGCAAAGTTGGTCTAATCGGTGTTTGACACATGGCATGTTTGTATAGTGACATGTCACCTCCGTACGACACGTGGTGGTCACAGGTCTAGTGGAAGGTATGGAGGTAGAATGAAATGGAAGGCAAGTTGACTAATTAGTGGTCTACACATGGCAACGTACTTGAAAAATGAGGTGGTGCCACATGGCCCAGACGTGGGCTACCACGTGGCACCCAGGCATTGGCTAGTTCATTTGTAAAATGTTTTCACTTCGTGAGGTTCAAACACTGAACCTCCCACCGGGCTAAGCTCTAGCAGGGATGGGCTAGCCAACCCGTGATGTATGTTACTTTTTATTCCAAAGGGTGGAACCTTTATTTAATTTTGAGTGTGGTTTTAAATGGCGAAAAATTTAGGGCTGGGGCTTAGCCCTCGGCATGAAAACCACCATACGTCCATTGTAATTTGACTAGGGTTTTGGTCTTCAACCATTCGACATGGGTGGTGGATAGGGGTTAGCCCTCGGTTCTCATTGTTGGTACATATGACTCGGTGTTTCAGTTTGGGCATAGGAATTTTGTGGTTAGCGCTTAGTTCGAGACTCGGTCCCATGGAATAGTGACATGTGACCAGTGTTTACGGAGAAGGGGTCAGCGCACAACCCCTTAGGGGCTGGCACTTGGCCACATGTATTCATGTGACCATGTAGAGGGGAAGAGCGCCCAGGACAAGGGATATTATCCCTTTATTTTCACAAAATTTGGTTTTTGCACTATATATTAGTGATTTTCATTGATTTTAGGGGCAGTTTTGGAGATTTTTGGTCAATATTGGGGGATATTGGGCCCTTTTTAAGGCTAGATCTTGGGGGAAAGTTGGGAGATGGTTAACAACTTCAAATATATATAAACTAGGCATTCTTGAGGACATGGGAGGAGATTCAAAGCGGGTTTATGCTGAAGATTTTCCAATCCAAAGCCATTTTTATGAAGGGAAGTTGTTGAGGAGCACACCTTTGCAGGCCATTTCTGGGAGCTCCGATGATCCATTTTGAGTGTCATTTCTTCTGTTGGGTTCTTGAGATCTGGTAGAACAAGACCAGATCAGTTTTGTAACCTTTTGGCACTACTATGATGTACTTATTTATATTTTAACAGAAATAAGAAAGCCTCACCCACTGAGACAAATACCTAGAGACGTAGGCGAGATTGTCGAACTCTGTTATCACATTGGTGTTATGGTTTGTTGTTGTTTTATGCTTCATTTAAGTTATGTACATTTTTATATGGTTGTGATATCTTCTCATATCTTCTTCCTCTTTCTTTAATACTCCTAATTGGTTAATCAACACATGCTTAATAACTCAACCATAGTCATGTAAAAGATCTTTTCGGATAACTCATCACATTTTGGTCAAGTCTTCATTGTTGGACACCAAGCTCACTAAATCCACCAGGGGTGATTTTAATAACCCCCCTAAATTTATATATATAATAAATGGGTGAATCCCCATGATACATAGGAAAAATTGAAGGCTATTTTATCAATAATATAATATGTATATATAATGTTTTAGAGAATCTTTTAGCCAATTATATAATCTTGTAAAATCTTGGCGAATCTTTCACTGAATTATAAAATATTGTAAAATCTTGGTGAATATTTCATTGAATTATAAAACCTTATAATGTCTTGGTGAATTTTTGATAAAGTATAAAACCATATATAATAATAGGAAAATGTATTCATTAAACTGTAATATACTCATTTTACATATTTGGAAAAATAAATATAATTTGTCCATTTTCTAGACAACATTGCATGCATCAGGGATTTTGTTTGTCAAGGATCTCATTGTTATGATGCCTTATGACACTGGAAGTGGATAGATAGGGCATGAAACTCCATGTCAACAAAAAATGGTAACATACTAGATAGTAGTGACGATGAATTTGAAGGACTGTTGAAATCCTAGTAAAGTGCACCACTAACCACTAGTGAATTGTGTTGGATGCCAATTATTAGATCCCTTTGAGTGGGATATTTCTATTACATAAATCAAATCCAAAAATAA
Organism: Picea glauca; assembly: GCA_000966675.3. Taxonomy (NCBI): domain Eukaryota; kingdom Viridiplantae; phylum Streptophyta; class Pinopsida; order Pinales; family Pinaceae; genus Picea; species Picea glauca. The sequence goes on along the minus strand of JZKD02S1674147.1, from coordinate 161,182 downwards.
CCTAAAGGGTGGTGCCCCTTCTACTTCCCATTACAACATAAAGCATGCTCAAATATTTCACCCTCTCTATTGTTTCATTATCTCCAAGTATCACCCTTGTTTTTTTTATAAAAACAATCAACTTCTCCTTGAAGGTTGTACCCTGCCATGAGTAAAAAATGTGAAATAATAGCTCTAGGAGTGTGTATTTCTGCCACTAGGAATATGCCTCAAGCAATGCTTATTTCATCACAAAAAACCTTGCAATAATCTCATAATAAATCACCTTATTGATGGCATGCTTCTAGAACCTTGCTGCCAATAAACTCCCCACATGATACATCCTTGTGTTGGTTGTTCAAGGACAATTCAGTGACAAGCATAAGGTAAACATTGAGGATGATCATGATTTTGAAATGGATATCAACAAGGATATCAACTGGAATATCTACAGGATCATCCCTTAAACCTACTAATAGAAATATCTGGTGAATCACATTTTATGCTAATATCACAATGTATTTCACAAAATGAAAGAATATTGACACCATCTTCCAGAAACAATAGAATTACTTTATCTAGATATCCCATATCCATCGCTCTATAGATAACCATTAGCTTCTTTGTAATTACTTTTGAAACATATACTACAAGCTTAATACTATGTTTATGCGTGTTTTCCTTTGCTACCGTATCATGATCTTTCTAAATTAATGTCGAGGCATAATTTCTACATTTTGCAAACTGTCTAGTTGAAACCCTTGTAGAAGATTTATTATCAATTCCATTCACAGACACAATATGAATATGCAACAATTTTTGTAGACTTATGGTGTAATCTATCGTAGTGCATGGATCTATGAAAAATCCTTTTGGACTGATGGGAATCATGACTTGATGTATCCTGAACTAGTCAACAAAAACATTCAAACGAGATCCACCCTTGCATGTTTTCTACATAAAAGAATAGTATTGGAATTTGTTTCCTGCTCTTATAATTCTTGAACTCTGGAACATGCCTAATGCATGAACAAGCAAAGTCATGGCAAGCATGTATATGGATAATGGAACCACATTCACATGTAAAACTCATGACCCCTTCATGTTGAATGATTCTATACAGATTGCAGTAGTCATTATATGAAAACCAAGCTTCAAAAGTGCAGATAAATGTTTGTCCTTCCTTGGGATGATATCTACCAAATCTACTTATTACCAATTTTGGAGAATCCCTAAAATACCTAGAGGGATCTTCAGTGCTAATGGAATTAATCACATGATGTAAAATAATGTGAATGCATTCACTCCTTTTAACTAAGTAAATTAAACAGTCAATACAATAATTAACCTGACATTGAGGACAACCATAGACTGTTCTCATCAACTTGCAGGTGACCATCTTCGATCCTTCTCTGATAAGTAGATCAACTAGACAATTATATTTTTCAGGTTTGTATTCTATGGAGAAATCAAACCCATGCAACCATGTGCTCCAATGCATGACACATTGTTGCCTTGTTCCATTATCCTTTTATTCTGAAAAATACTCTACATATGCTTAAGATCAGTATGAACTATGAAATGGACAGGTTTAATAAGTAACATGAACAATTTGATGCCATTCTTGACTACTAGAATTTCTTTATATGATGATGGATATTATAATTCAATTTCTTTGAAACAATTGAAAGAGTACATGCAAGCTTCTTCTCTATGAACATGTTTTTGTAGGATAGCTGCCCAAATGACATTTGAGGCATCTATCTCAAGAATGAATGGCAGATCCAACTTAGGAAGAGAAAGAGTCATGAGGTTCTAGATTTTTTGTTGAATAGTCTAGATGGCTTTAGGTTTTTCATAGGTCCATGGTTCTAGTTTGTACTTTAATCTCATATGAAGACAGAGTACGTATGCAGCCTGATTTTTATATAAGAATATAATGTAGTTTAACATTTAAATGGCCTAAGAACCTCTGGAGTTGAGTTTTGTCCAGGATTCTATCTGGAAACTCTTCCAATGCTTGAAGGAAATGAGTTTGGAGTTCTACTTTGCCTTCATAGACAACAAGACCAAGAAATTCAATCATGGTTTTCCCTATCTCCATTTTCTTCTCGGATACTGCAAGGCCATGTCTAAAAACAACAGAGAAGAACTCCTCTAGATGTTTTTTATGTTGGTTAGTATCATAAGAGCATACTAATATGTCAGCTATGTATGTTATTACAAAATCTAAAGGATTGAAAACATCCTCCATCTTCTGAAATTCTGATGGAGAACTCCTCAAACCAAAAGGCAAAACAAGCCACTTGTATTGGCCATGAGGAACCACAAACCCTGTTTTATACCTATCTGTAGGTACTATTCCAATCTGCCAGAAACCACTCTTTAGATCAAACTTGTTGAATATATGACAGTTAACTATTTTGGTAAAGAGTGTTTCTTTTGAGGGTAGTGGTTACCTGATAAGCATTGATGTTGCATTCAGGGGCTTATAGTTGATCGCCATCCATGGTTTGCCACGTTTTTGTTATGAGTCCTTGTCGACATAAACGTTGAGCAAGCCCATGGACTTCTGTTACGCTTAATGAGTTTTCTCCGTATGAGTTCTTCAATCTCCTACTTGTAGTAGTCCATCTTAGTGAGACATTTGATTTGCAGAAGCCTTTTGAGGAGTTCTTGAATAATTTTCTCTATATGGTAGATCCACAAAGTATTGTTCTCTACTCCAAAAAGCATTTGGAAGCTTGACAGTACATTGCATCATTATTTTGTCAATAGCTTCTTATAAAACAGATTGGCCATTAAGATTTGCATGCTTACATATCTTCTTAATCTTCATCAACTGTTCAACTAATTGAGGGATCATTTCTAGAGATGGATCCTATTGATTTGGCTTAACCCTTTCATCATATTCAAATTTCATAGGAATCTGAATAGATTCATTCCCTACATGCAATGTAACAGTGTCTTGAGCTATAATAAAAGGTAACCAATGATTCCCAAAGTCATGCCCTAACAGAACATCACAACCCAAAATAATATGTAAGTAGTGTACAATGAATTGCTCTGCAATTAATAATGATAGGAAGTCTCTCATCTCGATGTTTGATATATTATCAGCTCATGATTTATAGCCCTGAATCCAGTTTCATGTTGTTCCTAGAAATATTGAGGGATAACATTATACCTAGCAGATGAGATCATTGATCCTGTGTCTATTTGTGCATATAGCTAATATAGCTTGTATCAAAAAAACTTTGAAGTGATATTAATGACAAGCCTATATTTTAATCCAAGCATTCTTATGAATTAACAATATCTTTCAACATAGTCATTACTTATCTGTTCTCGAGGGAAAATCTTAAGAGATTCATCTGGAATATGTGCCAAAGCAATGGCTTCTCTTTGTTTCTATGTCCTTTCTAGTCATTATTCTTCTAAGTAAGATATTGTAGGAGAGTTTTCTTGATCCTCTAGTAATGTTATTAATTCCTCTTGATCCTGAGCAATACCCTATTTTAATTCAACCATAAGCATCAGCTTTTGTTGCATAGTTTCCTACAACTGAAATATCTTTGCTTCCCTTTGTCTCCTATGCATCCTTGCTTGAATAGTGTTGGGATGGTATTTATGGTAATGAGTATAGAGTGTATCCATTGGCTAAGGAAAACATGAATGAGGATTCTTCTTTCTATGTGTGGGAACCTTGGGGGCTTTGGAAACAGGTTTTGACAAAGTAGCTACATCAATCACCATGTTCCATAAGCGCAGATTAGAAAGTTGAGCAGTGAGCCGAGAGATGGAAGAATCATAAAACCTTTGATGGAGAAAATGATAGCAAGAGACGGAATTTTTCAAGCCGAAGGGAATGAATACTAGCTAACAGGGCTTCTTCTAGGGGTTCACTATGGAGAATTTTAACAGATAAAAAATTAATGTCAGGAAATTCATTAGGATAATGTGTGTCATTTTCAGAAAGAGAAGTTAAATAAGTACAATATGAAGCAAATTATACAGTATATTTAGAAGAATAAATCAAAGGAAAACTAAATTCAGGATCAAAGTCTAAAGGACAATGAGAAAGAAGATCTCATTCGGTTGGATCCAATGTTGCAAAAAAGACTGATGCAACCTTCTTTCCAAATTTAGTCTTGGTTTTTTGGGGACACTTGGATGACCAATGTCCTTTTTGTCTACAAATAAAACACATGCCTTCTTTCCTTTTGTTGGTTCGATGTCATACATAGGATGTTCTTTTGCCTAGATACTCAATAGAGGGTGTCTATCTCTTATATATATACCTTAAAGGTTTATGTTTTTTGCAGGAGTAACTAGAATACTACTGTTTGTAGGGACGGCTAAAAGTAGGTTTGAGGGAACCTATTGCAGTGTTTACTTATAAACATCTAATGATGCTTGAGTGCTTTTGCAGATTTCTTTTGAACACATTGCCTTTGAATTGTTCTAACAATAATATCATCAAATGATGCTAATGGCTGACTGTCTACTTGCAACTTATGATCAAGCATTTATTCTTTGACAAGCTCATGAAAATGACCTGGCATAGCAGCCAAATAATGGTGAAGATAGGCAATGTTAGAGGAGTCAACTACCTTGTAGAGAAGCTTATGCATTTCACACTTAAATTTATCCAAAAGGGCTAAATTATAAATTCTTTGAGACATAAATAAACTGGCATAATGTTCAGTGTCCATTGGGTCTTGGACAAAGAACTCATGGCTTACGACTTCAACCAATGCAACAATAGTATCAGAAAATTGAGTTGCTTTAGTTTTTTTCTCCTGTGGTAATCCATACAACCAGTTTTTTATCATACCTTTGAAACCCCATATTAATCGGAAAGTAAGCTATTTCCAGGTGACTTTGTCTTTGAGAATAGATTTATGTATGTTAGCCCAACCTTCCCATGAGGCAATTACATCAGCAAGTTGTTGAGGTTTGAGGCAATCTATGTTACTGTTAGGGCCAGAGCTAGAAATATTTGTACCAGAATAGAAGTACCAAAAAATGTATTAGCCAATCCAGGAATGTTTTTACACTTTCACCTCTGATCTTCCTTAAGCTCAAACCAGATATGGAATGCCTGATTCTTTGACTATCCATTATGTTGGTTCATCTTCTTTGATGTCAACCTCTCTTCTAATTTTATGTCGTATTTCTTCTTTAGAAATATAATCAGGTTCTCTGTAATGTGTTACAATTTTGGTATCATATTGTATCATTCTAGCAGTATGATTATCTTTCCATTCTTTGAAATCTGCTACAAATTTATGATACCTCTCTATTATCTTTTGATCTTTTGACAGAGTGACTTGGGCATAAACTAGATGAATTGCATTCCTTCTGTCTAAACCTCTTAATACTTTAGAGGTGAGAGCAGGATGACTAGATATACCTTCAAATGACTGGTCATCCTTTGGAAAAAAGGGTCATTTCCTGCAGCCGATGCAACATTGTACCCATTTGGAATCTAAAAATACAAAATGAAAGAAAGACAATCAACACAAAAATAAATATTGTCAGCATGAAATCCATTTGGTCATAGATCAATGGATTCAAATTTCCAAGAAAGATAAAGGAAAAGGAAAGGCTAAGGATATTTCTATAGAGGAAAGAGAAGAACAGTTTGTTGAACCTGCAGAACATCACAGTTGTCTAAGGATGTTCTCCCATAATGATATGTATTTCAATGAACATCACAGATGTCTTAGGATGTTCTCCCATAAATTATTTTAGTTTATTTTGTCACATGTTAAATGTCCAAATGTAAATGTTCAAAGTCAATTTGACATGTGAATCATCATTTTAGTCTATGATAATGATAAATGATACCACTAGCCCAATGCCAAAGTGTATATCACACATACTAATGATAGCAATGAAATCACATTCACAAAATTGAATGTAAAACTAATAGTTATAAGGTCGTTATCAGCTAAGTTCACATGTGAATAGCTTCAGGGGTTTGAGCCTTTTGCTGGAAGTAATTAGAAACAATTCCATGGACAACTGTAAAATTTCATTCAAAATTTTATAAAAACATTTCTTGATTTATAATTATCTTCCTGTGAGAAGTGGCCCTCTAAACTTCTATTTACGAAGTCAAAACAACATTTCCTTTATCCCACCCTTGGAGCATATTAATTCTCTCTCAAATAATGTTGACTTCATTGGTAATTAGAAACAATGCTCAACCACCAAAATCTATATAAGAATTCTTTCACTTATCACTTCCGTAAAGAAGAACAAACTTTACCTTTCAATGAGGTTGTTGACTTCATTGGTAATGTTGACGTATTTTCATCTATTTGATTTTTCTATCAAATTGAAAAAGTTGGCCATGTCTTTTTTCTATGGTTACTTATTATGATGAAATAATGTACATTAGCACTAAGTTTTTTCATGGTTTTTATCTGCATGCATTTCATTTCTATTATGGATAGAACAAAATGCTCTTGAAGCCTTCCCATTGAGTAGAAGTGAGCAAACTTCATTCTAACTTATTCTACTAACTCATTCATTTATTTTGCTTCATCTAAGAATTCTTTTAAATACACAATTTTTGAGCTATATGAAAACTTATATCTATTGTAGAAAACATATGAGTTAAAAGGATTCTAGAAACACATTGAAGATGGCAGCAGTATGTTAAGGGAAAGATGCTCTGATAAATCAGAGGTGTATCTTGGCTACTATTTTCAAGAAAATTACTTTCAGTTAGATCTCATTACCCAAACCCACTAATAAGTATGGTGATTATGTTTCCTATTCCTTAGAAATGCTTATTCCATTTAGATATGGGTCCTAAGACCCACCGATAAAAATTTTGATTTTATTTCCACTAATAGACCATCGAATTAAGGATGCAAAGATGGCATCCTTGTGATTTTATTTCCACTAATAGACCATATAATTAAGGATGCATAGAGAAACTATCACTGACAGTTAACATGTTCTTCTTGTTATCCAAAGCCATTTTTTTAAGGATAAAATGATGGTTATGCATTGTTTCTAATATATAACTACAAACCACTGGATAAATAAAGTATAAAGTATTGACACCATTTATTACATATCCTTTTAAATCCAGAGTTAAATCTGTGCCCAACCTTTTTAGGATTCTTTATCCATACACAATGCTCCTTGATTCTCTATGCGTACATGATCCACTTAGGATCTATTTTGCTGATTGTTTCTCACAGGGAAGATGAATCCCCAGATGGATCGTGCCTTTTTGTAACCTATGAACAAGTGCACAATAAATATCAAGAAATACTCCAAATAACAAATGAAGGATAAAAATTATAATTAGCTCTAAACTCGAAAAGGATTCTAAAATATTATTTTGATGACAATTATAGTTTGTACAATCTATTGTTCTGTGTTTCCATTTTTCGATCTTAACAGTATAATGTGAATTTTGTTTTTTTTTCATGTCTGTTATAGATCTCTATAGATTTTTGAAAACCTGTCTTGACAAGCCCCTGAATACTATTTAGAAGTATGCTACTCCCTTTGATTTGTAGTTACCCCTACTCTTGCAAACATATCTCTTGTAATGATATAGGATTTTCATGTGCTCTTGTTAGAATTTTCGGATCATGGTAAACAGATCTGCACTCATAAATACAAGCCCTAACAACCTGGGAAATTGAAAATGTAAACACTGATCAAAACAGTAGAATCTGAATACTAGTTCCACAAACACATCACTCTGATAAAATATGAAATCTCAATAACATCTTCTTCTATTAACTGTAAGAAATGCATGCAGTGACTCAAAACTGGAATCAATCCACCACACACTCTGCCTTGATTTTATAAGACAAGATGTCTAGTTTTTTTAAAACAATAGAACCATCTATGTGGACCACCTTCTAACCCTAGCTTCTTAAAACAAAGTGCCCAACCAACATGAAGGGCTTCCTAAAATAGAAAATCCAAAGCTCTCTAGAGGAACACACCAAAATTGCATGAGAGGAACCCTTAAATGGAGTGCCCAACATGGAGAAGACAGATTACATAAATGCATGTGTCCGCTAGCCTAGAAAAAGCACCCCATCTAATCTTGGAAGAACTCTCTCAAGTGATTTTCCAAACTCAAAAAATTATGCTAAAAATAAAACAACTCTAATTCTTAATTGTTCTAAATTTAATTATGAACAACACTTTCTAAACAAAAAACACGTTCATTAAAGAAAATAGAAAGAATAGGAAATATCCCAACACCCTCTGCCATTGTCACATAACTGCCCTGCACCCTCTATGACTGTCACATGACTGCCCAGTGCACTCTACCACTATCGCATAACTATTGTATGCTTCCAAGAGGCTTCTTTGTCTGTGGCATCATACACTATTGCACTGAGATCGATGCAGGTCTTCTTGAGTGCACCAGGCTGTGGGGAGATACCTTTTTAGCAACCAAGTAGCACTAAAATTGTGGTATCTTAGTAAGCAAGCTGGTTTTCCCTGTAAAGTCTTTTCAGCTCCCCCCCAAACATTGGAATCGTAGCGTATGATAGATCCATCTGCAATGTACCTCCTAATCTTTTTCCCCATGAACGAGACAAAAGCAGCCCAAACTTAGGTGGAATATCAACAACTACTACGTCCATAACCATACTCCTCATTGGTAATTGAGCAAGGTTAATAACCATGTCTTTAATGAGGCCGAGACATCTGACTTTTCTAGAATCAAAGGAGAAAAGATATTGGTATGGTTTAGTGACCTCGAGTCCAAGCTCATCCATCACCGCCTTTGGCATAAGGTTATGTGATGCTCCAGAATCAAGCAAGCAATTGTGAAGGATTTTTTCATGGACATTTAAGGATATGTAAAATGGTGGACAAGAATCGTCTCAGTCTTCTATCATAGGCCCTATGGTCAATTTAGGCTGATAATCTTGGGACAACATTCTTCTTGGACCTTAAGTTGTAACCTTTCTGATCATCTGTCAAGTAGACTGCTCCTTCGGCACCTGCCTCTTGAATTTGCTGATCCATCAGGGCTTATTCATAGTATACCTGTGTCAAAAATGAAGAATCATTTTCATCACCGAAAAAGTTTATCTCGTCAGCATCTTCAATTTCATCGTGAGGGGGCTGTTGGTCTTCATCTAATATTGCATTTTGAAAAGGTGGTCTGACCCCCTGATCATCAACTGGATTTCTTTCTCTTTGAAGGATCTGAACTTGTGGATTATTCCTTCTATAAGTAAAATCATTTGGATTTCTGCGGGAAAAAGCATTTGGTTCTTTTGCCCTTGCTGGTTGCTGATTCTAAACCTTCAACTTTGACATTTCAAACGTCAGGTTGTCTAACATCTTCGCCATCTTTTCCATTTTACTGCTAGAAGAAGAAGAGGATTCAATAGCAAAATTCTTCCTCTCGGCCCTTCCTTTAAGCTTCTGAGATGCTGTAATGTTAGACTCAACCTCGAGTGCAGCATCTTGCATTAAAGAAAGCGTGGTTGATCGTCTTTCTCTAAGGATAAGACAAAACTCTGAATCAAAAGCAGCAGAGAATGTGATCTTTTCCGATGCATCACTTGGTTTAATATCTGCAGGGATCTTACCAAACATTTTATCAAATCTCTTGATGAAGTCTGAAACCGACTCTCCATCATCCCTCTTCAAATTTCCAAACTCAGAAATGTAGTATAACAGATCTCTTCTTTCTCCCCAATGCTTCAAGAATACCTCATCTAATTGTTCAATGCCAGTGATCGAATTTGCTGGTAGTTCTTTGAACCATTTTCGGGCTTGGCCATCCAAAATCTGAACAAAAACTCTAGTCCACACATCTTCTTCTAAAATATTTATGTTTTCTGCATAAGCATAAAATGCTTCAATGTGTTCTTCAGCAGTATACTCCCCTGCTCCTATAAACTTTGGCATATATTTCTGATAGTCACCTGTTGGCATGGCAGACAAGGGATTTGGCAAAACAAGTGGGGCATATCTGTTTGCCAATATCTGCTCCATCCTAGTCAAAGGGGCAGCTATGGCGGTCTTGTTGATTGATACAGACGAGGAACTTGTAGGAGATGATGGAGAAGATGAGCTGCCTAAGTTAGAATAGAATGGTTGTCTTACTTCGTCTTAAGCAGAAGGTTCAGCAGTCGATGAAAAATAAGAGGCCTTAAAAATTGACCAAGCAACAACGCTAAATTCTCTTCACCATTAGAGGACAGATCATGGAGAATTTCTTCAAGAACAGGCAGATTGGTGTGAGTGTATAAGATAATTTTCGAAGGTTTGATGGGTGATGAATCAAAAGAAGATGAAGAGGAATTTTCTTTCTGTTTGGAGGATTCTGTATTCAATTCTTTTGGATGGGATGAAATGTCAATCTCAAGGACAGAATCAGTAATATTAGAAGAAAATGAAGGTTCTTCTACCTTAGAAACTTGAGATGAATTTTTTATTTCCTGGGAATCTTGAATTTCAGCAGGGGATTCAATCAAAGGCTTATTAAATATGGAAGGATGAGTACCAGTTTGAATACCTGAATCAACTGCCCTTGCATATCCAGAAGCCTATCTTTGCAAAGCTTTGCCCTTGCTGATGATATTCTCAGGATTAGGAACTGGTGTTATCAATGGGCCTTCTTGGTTCGCCCTGGTGTGAGCTCTTTTGGGAGCCACTTCGTTTCAATGGAGTCGCCAGATATAAAATGTACAACCTGATAGTGTCTACTTCTTGTCTATCATCAAGAACTAGATCTATGTCGTCTCCCAGAGAAGATGAGCTTCGATATCCTCTCCCCGGCAACGATGCCAATTTGTTATCACTCCAGGAAACTCTCCTAGGCTGTAAGTCGGAGATGCCTGGTAACTAAATCTTTTTGGGAAATATTTTCTTAATAATTGATGTGGTTTTTGGATCAAGATGAATATCTAGGGACTGGACTGTGTGTTCAAGACTGTCTAGAAATATAAAATATCACAAGGCCTTCTAGTAATGCAGTCAGACAAGGTTTGATTAAATGGTAGAGAAGATAGCTATTGAACCAGATTATACTCATATAAAACAAGCACAATGGGTTTAAGAACTAAGGAAATAACTTATGATTCTCAACTTAATCAATAAATTAGTGAGATGATAGTCACATGCAGATTGAATAAGCATCAATAAAGAACATTCACTCATAAGATATCAGAGAACATAAAAGAAAAAGTCTGACAACACAACTGAAGGAAGCTTGCAATGTTTCATATAATAAGAATAAGTCTCTCTTACAGTAGCAGCATGTAGAACCCAAAATTGAACCTTTGGTTCATCTTCTATCCTAAGCTTTATAGCATTACAAAGTAATTCTAAGATCCTAAAAACAAGGATTAAATATACTAAACATAGTAACTCAAAATTCAATTGCAAAAGAAGTGGGATGCTTCGCCAAAATGAGGCCAATCCCAGATTTCTCTCTGTTGATTGTTGGTGTAGTGTAGAACATCCTCCCAAGGCTAACTGATGACTTTCAAATAGAGACTAAGTTGAATTTGTTGATGTGGCCAGGTGTCCTTCTTTCTGTCCTAATTAAAAATGTCCATAAACCTTTGAAATAACTCCTTTCTCCATAATGTGTCAAAAATAACTACTGGGCTAGACTTGATAATTCATTAGACATTCATTTGAAAAGATCTTGAATATTTTCATCTCAAAAATCCTTGATTTGTGTAAAAACTCATCCAATTCTGGACACACAGGCTTTCGGTGGTTATCTGGGAATATTCCTAGGTGAGTTATCCACCGAAAGCACCTCTTTTCAGTGGTTAATGAGCACATTGTAGGCTCGCCTAAACCACCGAAAGTTAAACTTTGAAGAAGTTTCAAAACTGCAAAAATGTTTATCTTGAATCCTCTTTTAATACTCAAACTTTCTTAGATGTTGCAGTCCTGGTTCGTGCAGACCTATGAACTTTTGTTGACTGTGTAGGGAGTTCTGGTACATCCATTATAGTTGTGGCTAAATTAGCCAAAGTATCCAGTCTAGTTTGTTCCTCCTCTGGTGATTTAAATTCTTTTAACTTGAGCCTCAGAATCCTGAGTTGCCTGTAGAGTTTCATATTTTCTCTGATCAAAACTATGTTTCTATATTTGATTTTGTCATGTTTTTTTTTAAGAGTTTGATTCATTTTGAACAGTTCATCATTTCTCTCAGTAAGGTCTGTGTTGGCTTTTTTGATTACCCTCTCTAGAACTTCCCTCTCATAAATCTCTTGTAGGAGCTTGTTGATTTTCTTTGTTTTACCTTTTTTAGGCCTTCTTGAAGAAGCTTCTGCTTCGGGTTGCCTATGGGTCTCTGGAGGACTTGATGAAGCTATATTTGAATGAAACTTTGCATCCTGTTTGATCTACAAGTTATCATGTGTCTCTGTTACCCCCTGTTCTGATTCAGAGTCACTGTAAGGTAGATTGAGAAGGCTTTTTCCTGTGGCAGGGTTTTTAGATTGTTTGTCTTCAAACTGTAATTTCCTCTTGATTCCTTCCTTTTTTCTAGGGGATGCTTTTATAGGATCTCTGGGTATTAAGATTCATTTTCTTTTCCTGTGACTACTCTTGGGAGTAGGAGCTTTTCTGCCTCTAGCCTTCTTAGTTTCTGCCTCTGCTGGTCTTTCTGTCTGAAACTCATTCCAGAACAAAAAGAAACCCCACTCAATGTGTTTCCTCTGCAGAGCTTCTCTCACAAGTAGAGTAATCAGCCCTTGATGTGATAATCTGCTGCTAACCTTAGCAGGCTAGGCTTTCACTTGTCTTGCCATCTTTTCTAGGGTTTTGTGAAAGAAGTAAGGCAGGTTTATCAGTCCTCTGCCCGTGAAATGATTCAGAAGTTTAAAATGGTAATACATTACCCTGTTGTAGCGCCCCTCACAAGTGATATACACCAAAATTGCCTTCAATAGGGACTGCCACTTTGGTTCCAGATAGGACATGGGAATATCCTTCTTCCAGGTCAAAGCTTTATGCACTGGTAACAAATATGACCTGAATTCGACATTTGAAGGTGAGGAGGTTTTAAACCAATAGTCCCCCGTTCTGGGTAACCCTGTGTACTCAGCAATGGATTCTTCGTTGATGATAATCTCCTCTCTGCCTATCTTAGCAATCCTTCCATCATAGGAGAGAGCAAAATTTTCGGCCACCTGTTGGTGAAATATTGTCATTTTCTCACAGTATGCAAAAACTCCGGTCTGTCTGAAACACTCTGCTACCTCCATATGAGATTCCAAATACCAAACGCCATCCACCTCGGATCTCAAAGCAGGACTTGCTTTTGACATGGGTCGATGCTGACTGTGCCTGAAACTGTGTAAAACAAGAATTTTAGGAGGCAATGACTCTGGGAACCAGGAATACAGTCGATATCACTTATGAAAAACTGGTGAAATGGGGTGACAAAAGCATAGAATTAATGACTTCACTAAAACACTGACCCACTTTCGGACGACAATTTAGCTGAGAAATGCCGAAACTTTAGATTTTCGGGGACACTGGTATTTCTAAAACTTGAAAGAGAATAGTTTCCGAACTTACCTGATAACCCGACCAGGTTTACTTGACTCGGGATGCTTGCTGAATCGGTGACACTTTGACGATTTCCAGAGGAAGCGGGATCAGGGTTTTTGAGATACAATTTTACTGATAAAATCGCGAGCTTATGGTTGTCTTCAGCGATCTTCGAGATTCATTATAACGCATTGAGTTTTCAGATGAAGGAATGACCTGGTAATGATGGCTGACGCACTTGCCACTGAAATGGAGGGTAGCTCTGTGCAATCATACCTGCCAATCACCGCTCTACGTGGATTTGAAATGATCAATGTGATGGATAAGACAAAGGTGCTTCAAACCTTTCGGATGGACGCCATGAATGTGCATCATCTCCCGCATGGCGAGCTTTCGGCGGTTGTATTTCTAATCATTGCGTCGATCTTTGACATCTGGCTTGTGCGAAAGCATGAGCTTTCGTTTTTCCTGTTCAAACACTTTCGGTGGTTAATTGCCTTCTGCTTCGACCCCTTATCTATCGAAAATGAAAACTTTCGGTGGTTAATGAGCACACTGGAGGCTCGCCCAAACCACCAAAACCTGATATTTTGCCTTTTTCTTGACCGAACCAAAAGCAACATTTCTTTTGAGATTATTTTCAAAATACAGACTCTCTAACCTATTTATAGAAATTTAGGAATTAAATTTAGATCACAACCTATCATCTAAAAAGCAAATAAAATCCACCAATTTATTTGAGGAATTAACACTGGCTCCTATTGGGGATGAACACCTCCCTGTGAGGTTTCAAGAACCATAGAATCAATGCCTTTCCTGGAAAAGAACCTAAAAACTAAACTATATGCTAGTGTTTCCATTGGGCATGGAGTTATTGAAAAATAAAAACTAAGACTAACATTACAATGTCTAGGCTTTGCAGCCTTAGATGAAATAAAGTTTTAAAAATCGCCCGTTTACCGGGCCACTGAACACTTCTTCACCCTCCAGATTCTGCAGAATGAAAGTGTTGTTGTTTTGCACCTGAGTAATCATAAAAGGTCCTGTCCACAATGAATCGAACTTGCTATGCTTGCCTTTCTCCTGTCGAAGAGAATCCCATTTTAGAACCCAGTCACCGATCTGAAAACTGTCCACCTTCGCCTTTCTGTCAAACGTCTTTTTGATCTGCATCTGATGAGCTTCTGATCTGTCCACTAACTGTTCACAAACTTGTTGCAGTTCCACCAAATCCAACATCCTTCTTACCATGTCATTTTTCTCAGTCTGCTCTTCCTGAAAGAACTTAGCCACAGGCAAAACTAACTGAACAGGAAAAATTGCATCATTCCCATAAACCAACTTGAATGGGGAAGTTCCTATGGATTTTTTAATAGTTACTCTGTCTGCCCATAGAGAAAATTTCAGTTTGGAATCCCAATTCTTTTTATTTTCCTCTAACAGTTTTCTTATGATTTTGATCAAGCTCTTATTTGACGATTCAGCGAAACCATTACTTTGAGGATAGTAGGGAGTTGAGTGTACAAGTTGGATGACCATTGATTCACACATGTCTACCAATGCTTCTTCTTTAAATGCTACTGCATTATCTGCCACCAACCTCTTGGGACAACCAAATCTGCTCAAAATATTTTCATAGAGAAACTTCATGACTACCTGGTGTGTAGTATTTCGGGTGGGAATCGCCTCTATCCACTTTGTGAAATAATCCATGGCTACCAGAATCCACTTGTGCTGACCATTGGATGAAGGATTTATCTCACCTATGAAATCTAAACCCCACTGCTGAAAAGGGCCATTCAAAACTATAGGTCTCAGGGGTAAAGATTTTAGTTGTTCCTTACTGGTAAATATTTTGCATTTGTCACAAGATTTGACGAATGCACACACATCTGAGAAGAGAAAAGGCCAATAATATCCAGCACTCAGGATCTTATGGGCAGTAGTCTTCCAGTAATGATGACCACCGCAAATGGCTGAATGAAACTGATTTGTCACTTCAACAGACTCTTCTTTATCTAAACACCTGAGAAGCAAACCGGCAGGGTCTCTCCAATATAACAGATTATTATAAATGCAGAATTTTATAGCTCTGAGCTTGAGAGCTCGAGCTTGAGTCAAACTAAGTTCAGGAGGAACTTCAAGCTTTTGCAGAAAATGTATGATGCCAGAACACCATTCACAGGAAGACAAGTGCTCTGCCACATGCTGACTGTCATGTTGCCCTTCCGCTGCCAACTCTATCTGTGAATTTTTTGAACCTTCTCCTATGAAATTCATATCCAGCAGCTTATGATTTTCCTCCGTTAAAAGCTTGGAAAGGCCCTGGCCTTTTACCAACTTGGTGGGCTTCACTTCGATATTGAATTCAATCATCTTTGCAATCCATCTAGCTCTCTTTCCGTCAATATCTGGCTGAGTCAAAACATCTTTTACAGAAGATGAAGGAACATATGCGATGACCTTTGAGTGAAGAATATAAATTCTGAATGATTTTAAAGCTTTTATGAGAGCATAATCTTGTTTCTCGATAGGGTCATACCTTAGTTCATCATCCCTAAGAGTTTTGCTGAAGAAATCCACGGGATGATCAAACTTTTCCTCGTCTTTCTGAAGCAGGACTGCTGCCACTGTGTCATAGGAAGCAAATGAAAAAACATAGAACGTCTTACTATAATCTGGGCTAATCAGAATTGGGGATTCGATGATTACTTGCTTGATATCCTGAAAAGAGTTTCTTGCGTTGTCTGTACATTTTATCTCAGACCCCTTTTTCAGCATGCATGTTATGTGTTTGATTGGTACAAACCTTCTCACAAAATTTATCTTACCGAGCAGTGATTAAATGTCCTTCTTTGACCTCGGCAAGGACGGATTTTGAATTGCCTCCACTCGTGCTGGATCAATCATTACACCTTCTGCTGAGACGATGTGGCCTAAGAGCTTACCCTTCCTTAGGGAAAACTGGGATTTCTTGGGATTCAATGAGATCCTGAATTGTCTGCATTTTAAGAACACTCTTTTCAGATGTCTCAAATTGTCCTAATGGCTGCTGTAATATACTGTAATATCATCAAGGTATATAAGGACAAACTTGTCCTTTTCTCCCACAAATGCTATATCCATGGCCCTTTGGAATGTGGCCCTGGCATTGATTAATCCAAAAGGCATCTTGGCGTACATAAAGGTACCCCAAGGAGTGGTGAATGCAGTCTTCTCCTAGTCATCAGGGTGAACAAAAATCTGATTGTAACCAGAAAAGCCATCAAGGAAAGACATGACCTTGGCCCCTAAAATCATCTGTAACAGGTGTTCCATCTTAGGAAGAGGATAGTTTTCCTTTTTAGAGCATTTGTTTAAGTTTCTAAAATCTACACACAATCGGACCTCCCCATTTTTCTTCCTTACTATCACCAAATTGGCAATCCATTTGAAGTATCTCAAGGGAATTATGATCTTGGCATCTAGGAGTTTTTTAATTTCTCTCTCAATCACTGGAAGCAGAAGAGAACTGATAGGTCTGCTCTTTTGCTTGAAAGGAATGGTTTCTTTTTCCAGAGGTATCTTATGTTGAACAATATCGGGATCATAAATCTTTAAATCACTATATTTCCAAGCAAAAACATCAGAAAACTCCTTCAAAACACTACAATATTTTGATTTCTCATCAGCAGTCAATTCGTAAGACAAATTTATAAACTTAGGCTGGCTTTTACCTCCTATATTATTCTCTTGAACAACTGGATCATTATCCTTTTTGTCTGGCTTGTAAGGAACATCATTTTGATCAAAAAGCCTTTCTAGGGGTACCAAACCCCGAGGTATGTAATTGTTTGGTAGCTGAACAATATCATGCTGGCCCAACTTTTTATTCAGCACAGGTTCATGTGATTCTTCTTCATTAAGATTCTGTTGATCAATGTGCAAATCAGAAAACTCATCTACCACTTGGAGAAATCTGTTGAGTTCATGATCATCTTCAAAAATTTTCCAATATTTGATGTTATCAAGTAAGGAGGGTCGATATTTTACTTGAATCTCATAGCTGAGCTTAGGGGGCATGGGTGGAATGAATGTGCTGGCTGAAATAGCAAGAGAATCAACAAGCTGATTCATATCCCTTGGTATGTATGAAATTTCAAAAACAGAAAAAGAATCATGCACTTTCCATACTTCGTCCCTGTAAGCCTTTAATATGATATGCTTAGCCTGAAAAGTGTTGTTTACCTATTGTATGATAAGGTCTGCGTCTCCCAATACCTTGAAACCTTTTATCCCCATCTCTTTGGCTGAATTTAAACCCAACAGCAGAGCCTCATACTCCGCTATGTTGTTCGTAGTTCTGAAGTCGAGCTTGAAAGACAAAGATATGGTCTCCTTTGAAGGAGAGATCAGAACTACTCCAGCACCTGTTGAATCCTTAGTGCTGGCCCCATCAAAGTACATAGTCCAGACTGAAATGTCCTCACCTTCAGACTGTTTTTCAATAGGCTTCACTAGCTGCACAGGAGTTGACTGACCATCATCAATCTAAAGGATGCATGAACCAAAATCTGTATCCACGGCATAGATAGGATGATTGACAGAATTCTTTCCATCACTGATGATGTAAGCAAGATGGTTTTCCCTGTAAAGTCTTTTCAGCTCCCCCCCCAAACACTGGAATCGTAGTGTATGACAGATCCATCTACAATGTACCTCCTAATCTTTTTCCCCATGAACGAGACAAAAGCATCCCAAACTTAGGTGGAATATCAGAAACTACTACGTCCATAACCATACTCCTCATTGGTAATTGAGAAAGGTTAATAACCATGTCTTTAATGAGGCCGAGACATCTGAATTTTCTAGAATCAAAGGAGAAAAGATCTTGGTATGGTTTAGTGACTTCGAGTCCAAGATCATCCATCACCGCCTTTGGCATAAGGTTATGTGATGCCCCAGAATCAAGCAAGCAATTGTGAAGGATTTTGTCATGGACATTTAAGGATATGTAAAATGGTGGACAAGAATCGTCTCGGTCTTCTATCATAGGCCCTATGGTCACTTTAGGTTGATCATCTTGTAGGTTAATGAAATCATCTGATGGAGAGGTCCTAGGCTCAAGAGACTTTAAGATGGCTTCTTTAAAGACTTCATTCTTCATGAATTCAGTTAAAGGCATTGGTATCTTAACCTTTTGAATTTCTGATTCAAAATTGAAAGAGAGAGATGGTTTGTCTGAAACCTTTACCTCATTGGAAGGAGCCTTGAGATTGACTTGCTCCTTGACTGGGGGATGAATTTGTTTCTTCAGTTGTTTTGCTGGAAGGGGGGTCTATTTTTCAGGAGAGGGAGGCTCCTTCGCAGCAACCTCTTTACTCTTCACAGGAGCATAATCTTCCTTGTCCTCCACAGGAGCAGCAATGGGTGCTTTTGGGACAACATTCTTCTTGGACCTTAAGTTGTAACCTTTATTATCATCTGTCAAGTAGACCGCTCCTTCAACACCTGCCTCTTGAATTTGCTGATCCATCAAGGCTTCTTCATAGTCTACCTCTGTCAAAAATGAAGAATCATTTTCATCACCGAAACAATTTATCTCGTCAGCATCTTCAATTTCATCATGAGGGGGTTGTTGGTCTTCATCTAATACTGCATTTTGAAAAGGTGGTCTGACCCTCTGATCATCAACTAGATTTCTATCTCTTTGAAGGATCTGAACTTGTTGATTATTCCTTATATAAGGAAAAGCATTTGGATTTCTGGGGGCAAAATCATTTGGTTCTTTTGCCCTTGTTGGTTGTTGATTCTGAACCTTCAAATTTGACATTTCAGATGTCAGACTGTCTAACATATTTTCCATCTTTTCCATTTTACTGCTAGAAGAAGAAGAGGATTCAATAGAAGACTTCTTCCTCTCGGCCCTTCCTTTAAGCTTCTGAGATGTTGTAATGTTAGACTCAACCTCGAGTGCGGCATCTTGCATTAAAGAAAGCGTGGTTGATCGTCTTTCTCTAAGGATAAGACAAAACTCTGAATCAAAAGCAACAAAGAATGTGATCTTTGTCGATGCATCACTTGGTTTAATCTCTGTAGGGATCTTACCAAACATTTTATTAAATCTCTTGATGAAGTCTGAAACTGACTCTCCATCATCCCTCTTCAAATTTCCAAACTCAGAAATGTAGTATAACAGATCTCTTCTTTCTCCCCAATGCTTCAAGAATACCTCATCTAATTGTTCAATGTCAGTGATCGAATTTGTTGGTAGTTTTTTGAACCATTTTCAGGCTTGGCCATCCAAACTCTGAACAAAAACTCTAGTCCACACATCTTCTTCTGAAATATTTATGTTTTCTGCATAAGCATAAAATGCTTCGATGTGTTCTTCAGTAGTATACTCCCCTACTCCTGTAAACTTTGGCATATATTTCTGATAGAAACCTGTTGGCATGGCAGACAAGGGATTTGGCAAAACAAGTGGGGCATATATGTTTGCCAAGATCTGCTCCATCCTGGTCAAAGGGGCAGCCATGGCAGCCTTGGTGATTGATACAGACGAGGAACTTGTAGGAGATGATGGAGGAGATGAGTTTCCTGAGTTAGAATAGAATGGTTGTCTTACTTCGTCTTGAGCAGAAGGTTTAGAAGTCGGTGAAAAATAAGAGGCCTTATAAAATTGACCAAGCAACAACTCTAAATTCTCTTCACCATTAGAGGACAGATCATGGAGAATTTCTTCAAGAACAGGCAGATTGGTGTGAGTGTATAAGATACCTTTCCAAGGTTTGATGGGTGATGAATCGAAAGAAGATGAAGATGAATTTTCTTTCTGTTTGGAGGATTCTGTATTCAATTCTTTTGGATGGGATGAAATGTCAATTTCAAGGACAGAATCAGTAATATTAGAATAAAATGAAGGTTCTTCTACCTTAGAAACTTGAGATGAATTTTTTATTTCCTGGGAATCTTGAATTTTAGCAGGGGATTCAATCAAAGGCTTATTAAATATGGAAGGATGAGTATCATTTTGAATAGCTGAATCAACTGCCCTTGCAGATCCAGAAGCCTGTCTTTGCAAATCTTTTCCCTTGCTGATGATCTTCTCAGGATTAGGAACTGGTGTTATCAATGGGCCTTCTTGGTTCACCCTAGTGTGAGCTCTTTTGGGAGCCACTTCATTTCAATGGAGTCGCCAGATAGAAAATGTACAACCTGATAGTGTCTACTTCTTGTCTATCATAAAGAACTATATCTATGTCGTCTCCCAGAGAAGCTGAGCTTCGATCTCCTCTCCCCGAAAATGGCGCCAATTTGTTATCACTCCAAGAAATTATCCTAGGTTGTAAGTCGGAGATGCCTGGTAACTAACTCTTTTTGGAAAATATTTTCTTAATAATTGATGTGGTTTTTGGATCAAGATGAATATCTAGGGACTGTACTGTGTGTTCAAGACTGTCTAGAAATATAAAATCTCACAAGGCCTTCTAGTAATGCAGTCAGACAAGGTTTGATTAAATGGTAGAGAAGATAGCTATTGAACCAGATTATACTCATATAAAACAAGCACAATGGGTTTAATAACTAAGGAAATAACTTATGATTCTCAACTTAATCAATCAATTAGTGAGATGACAGTCACATGCAGATTGAATAAGCATCGATAAAGAACATTCACTCATAATATATCAGAGAACAGAAAAGAAAAAGTCTGACAACACAACTGAAGGAAGCTTGCAATGTTTCATATAATAAGAATAAGTCTCTCTTACAGTAGCAGCATGTAGAACCCAAAATCGAACCTTTGGTTCATCTTCTATCCTAAGCTTTATAGCATTACAAAGTAATTCTAAGATCCTGAAAACAAGGATCAAATATACTAAACATAGTAACTCAAAATTCAGTTGCAAAAGAAGTGGGATGCTTCCCCAAAATGAGGCCAATCCCATATTTCTCTCTGTTGATTGTTGGTGTAGTGGAGAACAGTCTCCCAAGGCTAAATGATGACTTTCAAATAGAGACTAAGTCGAATTTGCTGATGTGGCCAGGTGTCCTGCTTTCTATCCTAATTAAAAATGTCCATAAACCTTTGAAATAACTCCTTTCTCCATAATGTGTCAAAAATAACTATTGGGCTGGACTTGATAATTCATTATACATTCATTTGAAAAGATCCCGAATCTTTTCATCTCAAAAATCCTTGATCTGTGTAAAAACTCATCCAATTCTGGACACACAAGCTTTCGGTGGTTATCTGGGAAAATTCCTGGGTGAGTTATCCACCGAAAGCACCTCTTTTCAGTGGTTAATGAACAAATTGTAGGCTCGCCTAAACCACCGAAAGTTAAACTTTGAAGAAGTTTCAAAAATGCAAAAATGTTTATCTTGAATCCTCTTTTAATACTCAAACTTTCTTAGATGTTGTAGTCCTAGTTCGTGTAGACCTACGAACTTTTGTTGATTGTGCAGGGAGTTCTAGTACATCCATTATAGTTGTGGCTAAATTAGCCAAAGTATCCAGTCTAGTTTGTTCCTCCTCTGGTGATTTAAATTCTTTTAACTTGAGCCTCAGAATCCTGAGCTGCCTGTAGAGTTTCATATTTTCTCTGATCAAAACTCTGTTTATATCTTTGATTTTGTCATGTTTTTCTTTAAGAGTTTGATTCATTTTGAACAATTCAACATTTCTCTCAGTGAGGTCTGTGTTGGCTTTTTTGATTACCCTCTCTAGAAATTCCCTCTCATAAATCTATTGTAGGAGCTTGTTGATTTTCTTTGTTTTACCTTTTTTAGGCCTGCTTGAAGAAGCTTCTGCTTCGGGTTGCCTATGGGTCTCTGGAGGACTTGATGAAGCTATATTTGAATGAAACTTTGCATCCTGTTTGATCTGCAAGTTATCCTGTGTCTCTGCCACCCCCTGTTCTGATTCAGAGTCACTGTAAGGTAGATTGAGAAGGCTTTTTCCTGTGGCGGGGTTTTTAGATTGTTTGTCTTCACCATCTCCCCAATGTATCTATGTATGGCTCAAATTGATGAAATAATTATCCATGGATTTACTCATTCCTTTGCCTATGCATGGCCTGATAGAAATAGATTAGCGTAGAAATTAAT
>JZKD02S1674147.1:106847-119342 GCA_000966675.3 Picea glauca | reverse complement strand
TCTCACTATCATGGTGTGGGTCCTTTTTGAAAAGTGAACAAAGTTTTTCTTTCAAAAACATTTTCGTCTTCGAAAGTATTGAAAATCAATTGTTGAAATTATTGAAAAAGAAACAATAGAGAATTGTTATTGATGCGTGATTTGTTGCATTTGCATTTTAAAGGAATTGTGTCTTGTAGTTCAAAGTTTGATCCGAAAAACTTCCCTCTCCCTCCCATACATAGGATTCATTGAACGAAAATTGATATATTTCATTCTCATCCATGCATCGTTGGGTCAGAGTCTTATACAACATAAGTTTCATCTCCGTTTCCTTTGAGTGAACAACAACTCTTAATAACACTGTGCAATTGTAAAATTTACCTAGTAACTCTTTTCTAGGGCTCTATTACACCAACATTTAGCTAGGCTAACACTTTGGAGTAGGAAAAGAGATACACTCTCCAAAGCACAAAACACACAATAGCATCTTGTGTTAAGGAGTGTTAAATTCCATTTGCAACATCTTGTCTTGGGAAGCCCTTCTCACACAAGGGTCAAACACGAGGTCACATTGATATTGACAGAGTTACTCACCCTGCTTTGTTGATATCAGCGTAGAGATTGCACGTATTACGGGGATCACTCAGAGGTATACCCACAATGATGAGTGGAATCCTTTTGAGTTGATTTTGGGCTAGATACCCTGCGCTTGCATGTGGATCAGACTGTCGACTGTCCCCCTAGGCTTTATTGTTGTTGGTGGTAACCTTAGTGGCTTATATTTCTATGTTCTTACACAAGGTGAATGTGAAGGGGAAAGTCTTCACGGTACCTGGAATTGACGTTGACCAAAATCACTCGGGCTCTTTGGAGGGTATACCCACGATTATGTGTGGGAGCTTGCACTAGGGTGTAAGTCTGTTAAGCAGGTCGTCAGCGTAAATTTTCCACCCTAGCCCAGCCCCTTCTTGTCTCGTTGTTGTGACGTTGGATTTCATCACCAACTAGTGACTTCGGAATTAGAAGGTTTTGTTTGCTTGGTGTTGCTTCCTAGATTTTGTTTACTAGTGTGTGTTGTTTTTACCAAAGTTGACCATACGATTTTCTTCGTGAAGTTTGTCACTCGTTTACAATAGCTCCTCCACGTCGTTCACATAGAATGCATGGTTTATCTCTAGAGCATCTGGAAGGTTCTCAACCCTTGCCTACAAGTACACCTGAGGGCTCTCCTCGGCAAAGTGAAGTCACAGTCGTCACCACGCCACAAGTGGAATGAACTGACTCTCTAGAACATTTTCGAATCACAAATACTTGAGAGGAGTTTCGACTTCACCGTGATTCTGAGCGACCGTTTATGCGACTAAATTTTTTCGGAGACTTAGTTGTTACGTCTTGTGGATCACCCGTTGGACCCTTTCCAGGCATAGAAGTCCAAGATATTTTTTGGTCTACAGGTGTTTTTCGACAAGACCTTTTTGGTCCAGGTTCACCTATGATTTCCGAAATCACCCCACTTGTGATCTACGAAATCTCTAGTCCAAAGACAATATCCTTGACTACCGCCTATCACTTTACCATCCCTGCCGAAATGGCCCATATCACAGATACTATGAGTGTTCCAAACGGGTTTACTGCGGTTAGTCTTGCTTCCATCAACACACCGCAGACACCCAATGTCACTCCAACACTACCACCCGGATACCGTGCGTTGAATGCTTCCATTCACACTCCTATGCAAACCCCATCCAACTCTCCTGGTGGTCCTTCTTCTTCTGGGCACTCTCTTCCCGATTTTATTTCGACACTCCCTCAATTTCCTTTTGGAGGACCTTCTTCGTCTTCTACTGGTAGTCTTTATCCTAGTGGCAATATTCCATCATTCACACCACATTACTAGATTCCCGTCGGTGGACAATTTCACCAAGGTGGTATGACTGAACCTCCTCTCAGCGGGCAAATTCCTTTTGGAATGCAAATCCCAATTGGAACACAACCCCCAATTGGAACATTACCCCCAATTGGAACACCTTCTTCGATGGGAGGACCGACCCCACCTTATGGGAAAAACATACCTCCCTCCTTGGCCCAGTATTGGAATCAGTTGATACAACATCCTCCTCAATCGACTGGGGGGCAGCAGTTCCAGCTACATCTGTAATACCTCCTAGTATGGGCCAACCATATCCAGGTTCTTTCAATCCCATTTGGGGGAGAATGCTCAAAATCAAGCCCCTATTCCAGGGTATACTCCTGTGAGCTACTATCCTCTCCAACCACCACCGACTATGCTTGGGTCTTCACATTATATGCAGACTGCTTATGGTCCTACTAGTTTGCTAACAGGGCTTCCTCCCTAAATCCACCAGTACCCACAGGTGAATCGACAGTTACCCTTTCTCGCCACTTTGGATCTTTCGGATTTGTCAAGGATTTTAAATGATCCTATTCGTCACTCTCCCCAATGGCCTGTTATACCAGCCAAGCTCCCATCGGACATTCCTAAATTCGATGACAAAGTGGGAGAGGACCCCAACAATCATGTTATGAATTTTCACCTATGGTGCTCATCCAACTCGTTGATGGATGACTCTATTCGTTTACGTCTTTTTCAATGAACCCTCACAGGTTCTGCTGCGAAGTGGTATATTGAATTGCCATGAAGTTTCTTCTCTGACTTCAACACCCTAGCTATGGATTTCCTCACACACTACCAGTTACCGATTCATTATGACACAGGGACCGAGATTTTGACTTCCTTCAAACAGAACAAAGACACTCATATATCTGATCACATCCATGAGTGGCGCAGGAGATGACGTCTCATTAAACTTGAGATCCCCGATCAGTTGCTAGCAGAGTGGTTCAAAAAATCATTTGTGAATGACATCGGTAAGGACATTGCCATGGGTGGTGTAGTCACGGAAGAGAAGGCTATAAGTCATGCTCAATATCTTGACCTCATTTATTCACAAATGGGAACCCTTTACGATTTACTACCTGACTTACCTCGTCCTTCTACTTCCAGCACTTCTACTACTCCAGCTGCCTTGCATGCAGCTGACGATGTGGTTGGTACTGACAAGCCCAACCACATTCCATGTCAAGTGAAAACCCTAAAACTACTTCTAATGTTCAAAATGCTCCATCTCCTGCCCCTCCCACCAGCAATACTTCTGAGGTAAATGCAGTTCAATCTACCCCTGCCAGTAAAAACAAATCTAAAAAGGGAAGGGGTAAGAATAAGGAGGGAAAAAATACTCCTCAAGAAGAGAAAACCAAAACTACCCCTGTTGATGACCGGGATAAGCGCAAACCACAATACCCTTGTCTTATCTGTGGTGATGATCACTACATGAAGGATTGTCCACGACATGCCGAGGTCACTAAGTTCCTTCAAGGAGCTCCAAAACCACCTACGTTGGTCGTTTTGTCACAACCCTTCCCGTCTCAACAACAAGCTCAATTGGCCATTCATGACCAACCCTCATCTTCTAACACCTCCTATGTTTTGATATGTACTAGTGATTCTAAGCAGAGAAACATTGCACTCACTACTCGAGCCAAAGATTATTCTCCCTATAAGGAGAAGGTTGATGATTTACCCCCTTCCTTGGTACAACCCTCTCCTGCGACTCCACCTACCAACGGTCCTCTTCATATCGAACAATCGAGCCTCGACACAGTTCTGCGACCCCCCCCAAAGGGCGTCATTCGGAAATTGGCTTTCAATCCTCACGCTCGTGCTGCCCAGAACTACAACATTGTTGAAGATCTAGCTCAAGCACCTTCTGCGATGTCAGCCCTCAAAGTCCTTCAGACTAGTCCCGCACAACGGAAGGCACTGTATAAATATATTGGTGGAATCGATTCGATGGATATGAATTTAATAATCTTTGACTTTGAAGATAACATTCCAAGGTTACCCCCTCAACTTGCATTCCATATACAAGTGATTGTCTCTGACAAAAACATTTGCCGAACTATTATCGACGAGGGTGCCTCGACGTGTGTCATGTCTCTTGCTTGCTGGAAAGCCATTGGCTCTCCTTCCTTGAATGAATCTTAGAACACTCTTAAAGCCTTCAATGGCTCTGGTTTTAATCCCTACGATGTTCTTCCTTCGTTTCCTATCACGTTAGAAGGCAAAACTTTCCAAGTCAAAGTGGAAGTCTTTGATGCTCCCCTTAATTATAATCTTTTTCTTGGCCGAAGATGGATCGATTCCATGTGCGCCTTTGTGTCGACCCTTTTCCATGTGGTACATTTCCCACATCAAGGTAAGGTTGTCATCGTCGACCAACTAGCCTTCTTCAATTCATATACCCGTACTGGAAACGTACCGTTTATCGCTAAAACCCCACCGGGTTATGAGAACGTCGATGTAGGCCTTCTCAAGGACTCTTCGTTAATGGGTACTTTCCCCATTCCACCGCCCGATGTTCCACACCCGTCTGTTGCTTCCATCAACATGATATCCACCTTCCCTCATGAACTTCCTGCATCTCACAACCCTTAGATAGTCCTTGACCCTGGAGATCATCTTCGTTTCGGCGACAAAATGTCGTTAAGTCGAGTTGAATCTGCCTATCAGGCCATTCAATTGACAACACCTTCTACTCCTTCTCTTGGTGAGTTGTCTCCCGATCCTTTCCATGTCATTTTTCCCACAGATGAGACAATCATGTTTTTCATGGAGGACACCCCTTGGGACGATGGACATCATCGTTCCATCCTCTTTCTAGAGCAACATACCCTTGAGAACTACCAATGGATTTCGACCCCGTCAACCGTTGTCGTCATCTCCACCATTCTCGAGTCTACACACGATGTGTTTTCTGAAGGGACCTTAAGCAATATCTTTCCCACGATTCCCCTCGACATATCCATCAAACCTAGGATCGTCGAAAATGTCCATATTGGAGCTTCGTGCTCTCTTGACGAAGTCGTCACCTACACGTCCCTTTTCAAAGAGTTTTGTGATATCTTTGCATGGAGCTATGAAGAAATGTTGGGTATAGACCCTAAGATTATGATACATGAGATAAAGACATACCCCGATGCTAAACTCGTCCGGCAACGCCTTCGTCCAGTTCACCTACACAAAGTAGCTTCTATTAAGCTCGAAGTCAAGAAACTTTTGAAAGCCAACTTTATTTATCCGATGGCTCTCACAGACTGGGTTTCCAATCTTGTCCCGATTGACAAGAAACAAGGCACAATTCGTGTATGCATTGATTGTAGGGATATCAACAAAGCTTGTCCAAAAGATAACTTTCCTACCCCCTTCGTCGATCATATTGTCGATGACTGCGACAGAAGTGAAATCTTCTCTCTCATGGATGGTTTCTCTGGATATAATCAAATGAACATTGTTCCCGAGGATCAACATAAGACTGCTTTTATTTGTCCTTGGGGTACTTTTGCCTATCAGAAAATTCCTTTCAATCTCAAGAACGTTGGCGCAACTTTTCAATGCACTATGTCTTATGCTTTCCATGATATCAAGCACATCATTCAACCATATTTGGACGATTTACCCGCTCACTCAATTCGCCGAGTCGATCACCCAACCCACCTCCGAGCCATTTTTGTTCGCTGTCGGTTCTACTGTATACGTTTGAATCCTCATAAGTGCATTTTCTGCATGGAATTCGGCCGCCTTCTAGGTTTTATCATTTCGCATCAAGGGATCTGGGTGGATCCTTTAAAGGTAGAGGCAATCCTTAATCTTTCTTCTCCTTCTACACTTCACCAGTTGCAAAGTTTGCAGCGGAAAGCAAACTTTCTTCCTTGTTTTATCCCAAATTATGTCGAGATAACTCATGGATTTACACGGCTATTAAAGAAGGATTCAAAGTTCGTCTAGGATACCATCTCCAACAATGCTTTTGAAGATTTGAAATTGTCCCTAAAACGTGCTCCACTTCTCTTTTCCCCCGATTACAGTCGCGATTATTTCCTTTATCTTGATGCCTCGGAGAACACTATTGGTATGGTTCTTGTCCAAGAGGATGATGCTAACGAAAAACATGTTATCTACTACTTGATTCGAAGTCTAACACCTACTAAAATTAAGTATTTACATGTCAAAAAACTGGCCTTGGTTGTCGTCCAACGCTTCCAGCACTATATCCTC
Source organism: Picea glauca (assembly GCA_000966675.3). NCBI lineage: Eukaryota > Viridiplantae > Streptophyta > Pinopsida > Pinales > Pinaceae > Picea > Picea glauca. Next base: position 113,224 of record JZKD02S1674147.1, on the reverse strand, counting down.
TCACGCAAGACTACAGTGATTTCTCATTGTAGCCCTATGCAACACATTCTCACCCGTCAATTACTAGGGGAAAAATACTCCAAATGGATTGTGATACTCCAAAAGTTTGACTTGGAATTTGAACACACCAAGTCTAAGAAGTCCTTAGTCTTTGCTGAGTTGATATGCGACTTTCCCCATTCTGCAATGAAAATGTAGCAGCTGATTCATTACCCGATGAATCTCTTTTCCTTATTAACACTAATGATCTTTGGTATGGTGATATCATTATATATCTCCAAACCCATACTTTTCAGCCAACTTTGTCCAGTACTGAACGACTTCGAATACGATACCAAGCTCGTCAATACATAATCCTTGGGGATACTCTTTATCGTCGGGGGATTGACTCTATTTTTCGACGTTGCCTAACGTTCGATGAAGCCGAGAAAGCTCTGAATGACTGCCATTCCGGAGCATGTGGTGGTCATATGTCTAGGTATGCTACTGCCCAGAAGATCTTACGAGCAGGGTATTTTTGGCCTTCTTTGTTTAATGATTGCATCATCGTCGTTCTGAAATGCCATGCTTGCCAGACCTATAATTAGAAAATACGATCACATCCCGCTCCTCTTCACCCTGTGGTCTCAGTTGGTCCTTTTGTGAAATGGGGCATCGATTTCCTGACATGTCACCCTCACTTGGTCAAGGTCATGGTTACATTATTGTATCCATTGATTACTTTACGAAATGGGCCGAGGCGATGCCGACATTTGACAACAATGGAAAGACCATAGAATTATTCATTTTTAATCACGTTATAGCTCGTTTTGGTGTTCCCTAATCTATCGTCACTGATCATGGTAGCCACTTTAGTAATTTTATGATGTCCAAACTTACTAAAAAGTTGGGTCTTCGCCATGATAACTCAATGCCCTATTACCCACAAGCCAATGGCCAAGTCGAAGCAATTAACAAAGTTCTCATAACTATGCTCCGATGAATGATAGGGATTCATAAAACAAGTTGGCACACAATGTTGTTTTTGGCATTGTGGGCATACTGGACATCCATCAAGTCCGCTACTGGATTTACACCTTTTTGGTTAGTCTATGGTGTGGAATCCATTCTCCCTATTGAATGCAAGATACCCTCTTTAAAACTAGTTGTTGAACTCCTACCAAACACTTATGCTGAGGAAGAACGTCTATTGTATCTTATGCGATTAGACGAAACTCGACGCGATGCCACCCTAGTCATAGAAGCTCAGAAAAAGCGTGTCAAGGCCCAATATGACAAACATGTCAAGCCTCACGTTTTCTCCTAAGGTGATCTTGTTCTTCTCTATGATCAAGATCGAGATATGCTAGGGGATAGAAAATTTGAAGCCATGTGGCGAGGTCCTTATATCGTTCGACGAGTTTTGGAAAAATGATCTTATGAGTTAGTAGATTATGATGGTATCCCTTTGAGTGAACCCAGGAATGGGTTGTACTTGAAGAAGTACTATGCATAAAATCATCAATGTATGAGTACTTGTATTTTTATTGTATCATGCTTCTTGTGTGTTACTATAGCTTGCTTTTGTCGTTATCTGGTCTTTGCCCTTATGTGACATTGTGTTTGATTTCCAGATGTCGGAGTCTTTGCTACCCTATATTGGCTTCGTTGATGGCGCTAGTCATCGTACTCAAAACCTTGCTTCCGCTGCATGGGCAATTTATGCCCCTACAAATGAACTTGTCTCCTTACGAGGTGTGTGTCTCGGTCGTGCGACCAACAACATTGCAGAGTATAGAGTCATTATTGAATTATTGATTGATGCTATCTCACTCGAAATCCATCATTTGGTTGTGCGACTCGATTCGCAACTTGTAGTACTACAGTTAAGTAATGTCTATATTATTCAAAGTCCTACTTTGTTACGGGTGTATTTGCGAATTCGCCTCTTGGAACGTTATTTTTATTACATTGAATATCAACACATTCCTAGATGTCTAAATACATTAACAGATGCATTGGCTAATTATGTATTAGATAGACATTTGAATCATCTATAAATCAATCACATCAATATTCACACAACACATGATAAACTGGTAGAAGCCGTTTGTATATATAACGATCAAAAGAGTTTTTTACAAAAAGTTTGTCCGAAGACCAAAATGTCAAAATTTGAAGCTCCTAGATTCTACAAAGTGACATCATGGATGACGTTCATGGTAACTCATGACTGCTCGAGCAACCCTACGGAGCAGTCGACTCATGGACCCTGACACTCCTACAGTATGATGTTGATTGCGTCGTGGAACCTCTTCAAGAGGCATGTCTGGAATATCTACGGTCAAGCCCTCAAGATTTTGTTCCACTACTTGATAATCATCGACATATTGTGGTGCTTCTGCTACCTCTCCTCACCGTTTAATGGGAGAAGTACCAGGAGGTCGGTAAGGTCCAACATCTATGTCATCAAAAATGAATTTTGTATTTAGTCTTTGGACGAACATATAAAACAAAAAACATTTGAATATGAAAAATTCACAAAAACATTTAAAAAGGAAAAAAATGTGTGTACTTCTTACCAAGTTCCCCCCACTAAGAATCCTCTGGTAGTACTAAGTCCGGATCTCCTCGAAAATCCAACCTAGCATAAGCATAATCGTCAACCATCAACATCTGTGGTTGAAGTCAATCAAAAAAGGTATCATCATACTTGATGATCAGTCCAGCTACGTGTCGGGCCATGAGTCAACACCATATTAGCATCCTTGGATCCCTGGGAGCTGCTAAATTCCACTCAACCTGCAGCCTCAGTAATGTAACCCTCTCAAGGAAGAAGGACACTAACAAAGATCCATACCCGAATTTCTTCAGGTCGCCTCGTCTGCATTTGGTCAACTGCTTTTTTATACTACGAAGCACTGCATCTTCCCAATTGAAAACCTGAGGTTCAGTACACTCTATGGCATACTGGAAGTAACTCTGTAGCACCATGTGAGGAGAAGAACTCCCAGCCATCCGAGCTATGTTGAATAGGATAGTACAGCGGGTCAAATATCGTACCCCCCAAATAGCTACTTTTCCTTTCTTTCTCTCTACCTCGGGAACACAGTGTAAATGACAGTACTCACTCATGGGCAGCCCACCACCTCTGCCACCAGTCAGGCTCACATAGTGCCCATGCCATGACAGTCCAGTCAAAAAGTAAATGTCCTCAATATCTAAGGACAGTGTGTGGACCCCCACATGAAATACCTGCTGATCGGGATCCCACATATGCACAAGGTCCTCTAATAACCTGACTTGGGCCCTCATGCTAGGGATACGAAAGTACTTCAGAAGGCCACAGTTTCTCAAAGTAGCAATAGTGGGTGGATGATTTCCAACAATATCATTTTCTTCTTCGTGCTCCCTTTTGCGCCATTCAAGAACCATTTTGATGGCCAATTACCTGCATAAGAAGCACAAAAAGAGGATTAGAAACTCTATTCATGAATTGGTTCATTTTTATTGAGTAAAATCTTAAAAAAAAATTGTGCTTCGTGGTTCTTGTAGGTTCCCTTTGGGAACAGTGCGAGAACCTTGCAGGCTACTGTGGGCTCACCTGTGAGAATCACCCATTCTCGCAGGTCCCGTGTAGCCCACCTGCTAGAATGTAGGGCTCATAAAATCAACTTAAAAATCAATTTTTAACCAATGAAAATCCAAATTTAAACCATGAAAGAGTAGAGGACAAAGAGCCTACCTCACTGTTGTTGACGGCTCGATGAATGGATGCTCGTAACTCCCGCAATCTGACGCCGAACTTCAAGGGTAAAAGAGGGGTTTTTGAGCTCAAATAGTGGAAAAGTGAAAATGATATGGTAAAAAAGAGTTTTACTCCTTTTTATTTACTTTTACCATGTTATTTGGTTTTTTATGATTATTTATCTATTAAACCCTAATCCCTAATGTCCTTTTGAGTGTAACTTTTGCAAGCGTAACAACTTTGATGGTCATATACAGAGATGCGGACATATTTTTCTTTGTCATCACGTGTTTTGATTGTTTTTTATGGTTTTTGTATAAAACCTCGAGCATGGTCTTTGCCCATTCTCGCACTTGAAAATACATGAGAACGCGATCGAGCATACTTTTATCACTTTTTTGGGCTCAACAAGGTTATACGAAAAAGGAACCCCCCTAGAGTCCTCTTTAAGCTCTTTTCAGACTCTCTAAACATGAAAAGATAGTCGAGCGACCTTGCTATTTTCACGCTCGATAAAGTATTTGAAGAAAGCGTCTAGTGAGGGATAATTTATCTCTTTTTCGGTCTCATCCAGACTATTTTACGAAAAAAGAACGGAGAGAGTTCTCTTTTAAGTGTTTTTCCAAACTCTATAATCATGAAAAACCTTCGAGTTTTCTATCTTTGGACTCGTTACACAAACATCGACAGACCCATCATGGGACTGAACCACTCCTTCTTAGGGTTCGTTAAACATACTCTGAAGGAATTATCCGAAGGATACGCTTATATCAACAAGCATATGTTATCCTCCTCAAGCTTGCGTAAAAATAAATAGGTACTCTCCAGAAATGGTGGGGGGAAATTTGGGAAAGGGATATGTTTTCATCTTCGTATTGATTGGCAGTAAATGTCACTCTTAAACATGACACCCCCTATTCATTACATTTTAATCTGGTTTGGGAATCCATTCGTCTCTCATTCGATTTGCTACAAGGTCATTCCCTATGTCATCTTTGAGTCAATGCTGCCAAATCATTGGTCGTGTCGTTCATATGTTCAAGAGAAGTCAATCTGAAACCTCTATTGAGTCGGCCATATACAGTTGTCCATTCTCTCTGTGTCAACCTTCCCTATGTCCAGTTCAATCTACATCGTACTCTGTTTCACCTTCAAAATCTATTACTCATTTCATGTCATTGATGGGGGATACATCAAGGCCCTCCTGTGATGAGTTTTGTTCCGTTGACTTCATCTCATTATCCGGAATCAAAACTTAGAAATTCTTTGGTACCTTGGAGCTTGCATGCCTCAATGGCAGGTTTCCTCGCTTTCGATAGTGGGTTTACATCATTGACCCCTGATCGAAATATTCCGTCGAATGTTCGACTTCAACTCATTCATTCACACTCGATGGATTGTACTAGAGTACCTTGGGAGTCATTGACATCAATGGTGATTTCCCTCGCACTTGTTAATGGTTTTATCAATGACCAATAATCAAGTGGTTTATGTCATGTTCGACTTCAACACATGTAATCACATGGTTAGATTCGTACTTTGGGCGATGAGATTGAAGACCCTGGATATCATCTCTTTGTCTAGGTTGCGATGGAGTATGTATAATCTGCGACACATAGATCCACTGTGTATGTCTCGTGGCTATGTCATCTTAATTTGAAATGTCTCGCATAGATCCACAGTGTATTCCTGGTGGCTATGCTATATTTTGACAGCATGGATTCACAGTGTATGATTGGTGGCCATGACCCATGTCTACGATGTCATTAGTCTGTGATCTGAGTATGGGAATGCCTACCTCATAATTGGTATATATAATATTCTGCAGATGCTTGGTTGTTCGTAGGTTTCCGATTAGGTGTGCTCCTGGTTTCCGACACACACATGAAGCTTACAAAGTCTTTCAACTGTCACTAGTTCCAACCTCATACTTTGGGGGGCATTTTGTTACCCATAATTTTGGTCATCATGATGATGTATTGATGATGGTGTACTCAGGCTCTTCATAAGAACTTTCTCCTGAGAAAAGTTACTTTCATCTCTTCCCAGAAAAATCCTTTTTGAAGAAGGTTCACAGGCTACTAATATATTAGGGTGCGAGAATGACCCATTCTCGCATGCTTCCTAAGCCAGGGTGTGAACTTCTCGCACTGTGTTGAATAGCTAGGGTGCAAACTCTTCCTAAACCATGGAAAAAGATGAATTCTCGATGTTTCTAGAAGGGAATCTTCTAGAAGAATGGATTGGCATGCAAATGGTTATCCTTGTACTGGATTCCCTGATATTGTGGGATCATTCTTATCCAAGTAACTATCTCATTCTCTCCTATATATTGAGGGAATTCTCATGGAAAAGGTTAAGAAAGATTCACTGGAGAATTGGTGAAAGAATTATGTGAAGGACTTAGCTTGAACAGTAGCTTGGAGACTCTAGCAAGTCTATCAAGAGGATTTGATCTTCTTCATGCAAGGATTGAGCAAGTGTGTGTGTTGGAACCAAGAGCCATCGAAAGGAAGCTTGTGACATCAAGGCTATTCAGGTTGTAATCTTTACTTTCAATTAATATGATACAGTGGCATGTCCCTTTCCCATAAAGCTATTCTCACTTTATTGTGTAATTCCTTGATCATACACATAAGTTGACAGTTGA
>JZKD02S1674147.1:87002-102381 GCA_000966675.3 Picea glauca | reverse complement strand
GACAATAAGAAACAAGAGAAAACATTAGGATACCACCCCAATATTCAAAACCATTGAGAGATTGATAATTCAATGGGTGGATAAGTGGTTTAGATGGTATAGTTATCTTACATTATGGTTTGGGGGATTTTGGTCCTTGGACCACCCAATAACATTTTCAAAATTGGTTAGAAAAGGCATTAGCATGTTGGACTTTCCCAAGAAGATTGTGTCCACTAATTACCATTTCAATGTGAAGAATAGAAAGAAGCACCATTCAATCCACCTATAAAATTTGGTAGGTTAGGTGTATTCAAATGATAAGTTGAAGGACATAAGAAAGATGTCTTATCTATTAGATGAGAACTATATTCTTCCCAATTTGGAAAAATATTTTTCTACCAAGTGGATTTCCTGGATGATGCATGAATGTCAACGCTCTTCTTCAATTCAGATCAACTGTTTCTACAAGTGGTTGGAAAACTCAAAGAAAGAACAAGTACTGCATAGGTAATTGTAAAGTAACAACGAAACTTTGATTAACTAATCGGGTTGGTAACTTAGCCTCTCATAAAATAAGTATGGATGTTTTTGTTAAAAAAATATTTTTTTATAAAAGTAAAGTCTCTGTTCAAATTAAGAAGTGGTTATCAATGCATATCTTACCAAGCTCTTTATTATTTTGGGCAGTTTGAAATTTTTTCTTCTTTCTGTCTCAGCCTTCTACTCTCATCTCCACAAGATTTCATTTGTTTTACCAACATCTGTGATGCTATACAACATTACCCTGGCTTCTGGAATGTATTCTTTAGAGTTTTGTAGGAGTAAGGAGTGATCTTATGGTATAGTTGTTCTACTTTCTTTGGCACTTTATGGGTGGTTGATTGAAGTGATCTATTGAATGGGGACGACTCTTCTACAATTTCATGCTCTCTTATGCTATTGATATTATTTGGATGACTTCTCTGGGATGTTAAACCAGGTAATACTACATTTTGTATTTTCCATTGGAGATTTTATGTCAATATGTGTTATTCTACACTTGATTTCATGCATGCATAAATACAAAACCCATATTAGTTGGATATCATATTTTCTTGTGGGCTCCCTTTAATTTTCTAAGAGTAAGGAAGCAAGGAAAAAGTTGGATTAGACCTACAATTTGTGGTCTTTGATCGTTTGAAAGAGTTATTCCATTGATCCTTGTTTGACCCCATATGCCCCATAGTTGTTAGGCACGGGTACCTCCTTGCAACCATTTAAAAAAATTGTATTTCAAACTTTCATCTATTTGTTAGTTTACATATCTGGAAATTACTAAAAGAATATCATGCCAGATCTGTCCCTTAAGTCTGGTGTTGTTTATTGTAAAATTTAAAGGAAGCTAGACTAAACTCTGTTGTAGAAGTCTACTAAATAAATTATTTTGAAGCATTTTCTAGTAGCAAACTTGCACCCACTTAGATTTGTATCTCAAGCTGGAATTTATCTTTAAAGAATACTCATCATTTTTAGATTGTGACACATACAAAGAAAGTACACAGAAGTTCCATACAGTGAAGCCATATTAGAAGAAATGTTTTTTGTCTTTGCATTTGAATATAGATGATGGATGAAAATAGTGGAAATGCATAACCCTGCAAAATTAACTGACTATTTTGTCCATTAATAACCAGCTTGATTTGTGACCATCCTTCTCTATTAGTTTAAGATTGTCCTGGAATAATTTGGTTTATTTAGTTATTTTGGATTCTAAAATGCATAGGACATTGTACATAATTATAACTAATTGGAATAAAGAATTCATAGGACACATTGCACACATAGTCCATGTCAGTGCGTTGGGATGAGTCACATTGTACATAATTATAACTAATTGGAATTGTAATATAATGAACTCATGTTATTATATATTTGAATGAGATTGGGAGTGATAGGGTTGGTTGTTTCATGTTAGGGTTAGCTATTGTAAGTTAGGATTTTGTATGGAGGAAGAGGAAATAAGAGTTTGAAACCCTCAAAGGGTATTGTAGAATATATAAAGAGATTGTATAACTTATCTTATGGATGGTAATGGAAATGAATGTGATGTGGTTCCTCCTCTCATATTTTGATTGTCTCTTGTGTATGAATGCTTACATGCTTTATGGTTGAGTTGTGTCATATTATGCTTTCTATAATAATGTACATTTGTCTCTGTATGTTTTTCAGTGTCTCGGGAGACCTTACCCTTCATAAGGGTATTGAAAATGAAAACACTAATGGATTGTTGCTGGCTCATGTGTTGAACCTAGAGTCTATTAATAATAGTGCCAATAGAGTAATACATGCATGTGCCTAAGGTGAATGGGAAGAAGATGGAAAATAAAGTAGTCAAGTGCATATTTATTGGCTATTCATAAGGATTTTAAGGGATACAAGCTATGGATTCCATTTGAGAATTGACATAGATATAATTGGGATGTGATCTTCAAGAAGGATAAATCTCATCAAGATCAACACCAACAATCTATTCTAGAAGAAAAGATATATCATTTAGTGATTCCATATGAGCATAGTTTTTAATATGAAGCTAATGATCTTGACGAGAAAAGTAGATATAATAGGTGCTAGATGTAGATATTCCAAAGGCATCAGGTGAAGTCTAGCTTCATATTGGATTCCAACTAAATGAAAATACACATCAACACCAAATGAATATGTATATCCTAGAAATTACCAACAAGAGACGAAGGGAAAAATTCAAGGAGCCTTCATGACTGAAGTCATCCTAGAATGTATGGCTATGAGTCACACATAATTTTATCTATATTTATTTATCTTTTATGGATGATGAGCCAAGAAATTCCAAAGAGGCTCTTAAAGGATATTACTTATCATTGGAAGAAAGCCATGGAGGAAGAAATTAAGGTCTTATAACATAACCAAACATGGCATTTGCAATAGTTTCAAGGTAGTTGAATGCAAATGGTTTTTTAAGAAGATGTATAAGGAAATTGATTATGTCAAGTTATGCAATGCTTGTTTAGTAGCAGAGAGATACTCTTAATTTGAAGGTGTTGATTATGAAGAGGCTTTCTCCCAAGTAGCCAAAATTTCCTCTATGATATTGTTGTTGGCAATTGTTACTACCTATGATTTGGAAGTGGATCAAATAGATGTGGTGCTGGAATTTCTTCACAGTGAACTCAAAGAAGAAATATTCATGAGATTGTTGTTGGCCATTGTTATACCTATGATTTGGAAGTGGATCAAATAGATGTGGTGCTGGCATTTCTTCACAATGAACTCAAAGAAGAAATATTCATGAAACAACATAAAGATTAAAACTTGGGATAGTATTGCACATGCTCTAATTAAGGCAAGGTCAACAAATGGCAGGAAAGTCACTTTGATAATAAGGACAAAATGTTATTGAAAGTGATTTTGAAATGGAAACTTGTTCAAATATGTGACAGACACTTTTTTTAACAACTCTTAAGTCGTTGAAATATGTGAATGGGATTTCCTTGTTACAAAACAAAGCATTGTTATAATTTTACCAATATCATTCATAAGTCTTTGCTATGAGGAATTTAACACATTGAGATGAAGGATCGGGTAAATACCTATCAAGGCGTTTGGAAACCCTAGTAATTATTCATAGCCAAAGCCTCGCACGACACCTTTCGAGTGGGTTGGGACAACTGTACCAAATTTTAATTTCTTCTGCTCTGAACAGGTGGCTCCACCACTGGCATCTCTTGCCCTTTTTTCTGTTTCGTTGAGGGGAAATAAGCATGAAAATAGATATGAAAGGTAAACCGGGCCCCATGGAATTAGAGATTTTTGGGATGGTATAAAGAATAACTTTTCACTCTACTCTGTAGTTCTCATGAATGATCCAAACAAGTAACAAAGCTATGATTTTAACCCAATGCATATATGGGCACTGGGCAGATCCCATACAATTTATACCAGGTGGGAGGGCCAAAATGCTCTCAGAAATCCCCTTATTCTTTGGAAATTGGGCAAAGGGAAGATTATAGCTACCCAGTGCCCATACCACAAAATCTGGGTGAATTAAACCATAAACCCCGATTTTACCAAATGGTAGGGTGAAGAAGCTATCATAAATTCCCATACTTCTAGAAATTTGTCTAATGGAAGCTCGTCCCTCCAAATTTCAGGGGAGAAATGTAGTTTTTTTCCTCTCTCTCTCCTAAAAACATGGGCTAACCCTGTACACAAATTTTCCCCTAAAATAAATTACGGGCTAATGATATAAGTTTTAAAAAATCACTCTAATACAAAAAATTCGCCCAATAAAAAATTGGAGGCCCCTAAATTTCGCCCATGAGAGAAATTTTGCCCCTAAAATCATCTATGAAATCCACTACTTTCCAACCCCAAAAAGATGACGAAATAGAGGTCATCAATCGAATGATTGTGCACATCCTGTGCATGTACAACTCTAAGTATCCATGTACATGGGATGAGAGTCTCCCCTATGTTTAGCACAGTTACAATAGGGCTCTCCATAGCTCCACCGTCCATATCCCATTTCAGGTGGGGTTGGGATTCCAACCCTCGGGTCCCATTGATGTTGCACTACTTCTTATCAACACATAGGAAAACTCTTCCCATGTTCAGTCTGAGACTGAAAAATTCACCAGATTCATTGAGCGGATTCAGCACATCCACCAACAGGTATAGGAGATTTTGTAGAAATCCAATGCTAAGTACAAGTAGCACAATGATCAACATAGGGTACCACACCAGTTCTAGGTTGGAGACAAAGTATGGTTACATTTGTAGAAGGAGTGTCTCACAAGGCCCCATCGAAAGCTCCACCCACTTCGTTATGAACTTTATACTATCACCAAGGTTCTGGGTAGCAATGATTTTGAGCTCAACACTCCACCCTTCCTTGGGCTACACCTAATTTTCAATGTGGACCTCCTCTAGCCATATTTTCCACCATTATTTGACACCTCGGAGATTACATAACATCTAACACCAATAGCGGTCAACCCTGACTGCATGGAACAAGCATCCACTAATCAGATAGTGGACACACAATTCAAGGGCACTCGCCAACAGAGGATCCATCTTTATCAGGTTGTCAAGGCAAGGAAAATCCTACACCAAGGCAAGTGGCTCACTAGAGGCCAAATCCAATAGAATTTTCCTCACCTGATGGGGGAACTCAATGCAATGGATACCATTGCTTCCTAATGGGGGAGGATTGATCTAGATGGATATTAGTGGCCACCCACTTATTCCAACTAGCTCCTCTTTTCCGTTTTTAGTTCAACACGTTCTTTTGTACTTCTTTGTAATTGTGGGTTATACACTTATGGGGTTGCCTGAAGCCCTACAAAACTTCCAGGTGGATACTAGTGGCCTCTCACCAAATCTGACTGGCTTATTTTGTATGTTTTCATGTCATCACATCTTGTTGTACTTCCAGGGTTGTTTTGGAGCCCTAAACAATGTTTTTTTGGCTCGCCATAGTCAAGTTGTAGACAAAGTCATAGTTTGATGGCGTAATGTGTAGTTATCTTAAAGACCTTTCCAAAGGGATATCACTTGCCCAAAACATAGGTCATATGAAAAAGTTACGACCCTGGGAAGTTGAGGTACCAACTTACCCATAGGGGCCCACATGACTTTTGGCATTTCACCTCCTAGGGTTAGGTGTTTGGATGTCTAGGGTTTTGGCATTCATGATTAATATCAAAATTCCTTTGGAGCCTAATTGTAATGATGTTGCTTAGATGGATGCACGTAGCAAGCACATCTCTTCTTGGAGATAGCTACCACCATTCGAGCAAGTGTTTCAGTTCTGCATTTTCACATTTTCAGCCTATTTCATTTATTTAGTAGAATATATTGTTCATTGGATATTTGTGATGTTCTTCATATATCGGTGTTTATTGCATTCAGTTTGTTAATCATTTTTTTCCGCTCCTAAATCTAGATCATGTGTTTCCTCTGAATTGTAAAGAATGAATTTATTGATGGAATCAATTTATGAATTCACTAATGTATTCATAAAATCAAACCAATATATAGTACATATGAGATCATGAAAATATACATTATGAAGTTCAGTGTGAATATTTATTGTGTAGAAATTTGACAAACGATAAGTCACTTACTATTTATCAAGTGCCTTTTTCCATTCATTTGGAGAATCTCCCCTTATATTTTTTCTTCATCCCTTTCATCTTCCCAAATCACTACACGTGGTGTGTTGTCAATCTGCGTGAAGTACTCACTGGTATAATAGAAATACTCATATGATATGTACCCCTCTTCCATAGACCCCTCGGTTTTTTCCCTTTGACAAACAAATCCTTTCAATTTCTTCAAGTACCTTTCTAAAAAAAACATCCAATGACAAGAGACCACCCCAACTAATTCAACCTCATCTACTAGGTGAATTAGAAGATCAACTTACAAGTCCATGAAACTCAGCAATAGTTCCTTCTCAAACATACAAACAATCTCAGTTATCTCTTGATGCCACCATGGAATGCTAGCCATATGAATTTCCTTTGATGTGATACAATGTAAAAATGCAGATAATTTAGATATGGAATGCCTTAGGTCATGGGGGAATTCATGGTTCACACACCCACACATGAGTAGAGGATAATGACACTACAAAGTAAACACATAAAAAATTACTTATTTTTTATCCCATGGTATAAAAATAAAAATTACAAATAATAAAATCATATTTTTGACATACGTTGTACCTTTAGAAGGTTTAAATGGTCATGTGATTTCAACCCTAAAAAATGGTCTTTATGCATAGTGAAGCAACGTCATAGGGAAGACCCATATAAAGAAGGCACCTTCACACCCAATATAACTTCATTTTCCAAAGAAAGATATTCTTTCTTCAAAATCCATGGGACATCACCTTCTTTGAAAGACCAAGAAGGACCAGCATCTCCCCTACTTTCTTGTCTTGTCCAATGTTTCTTTTTAGTTTTTGAAGAAATAATATCTCTCCTCACATCCAATGTGTCACATTATTTCGATGGTATGTGCCTCCATAAAGAATATGAAACATTTTTAAATATATGCATGGGATCTAGTAAGTGGGCAATCTTAATATGTTCCCAATAGGGGAGATCATAAAAGATAGATTTATTTTTCATCCCAATGGGAAATTTATCAACATAGGTGTCAAAGAATTTTGGATCATCGAACATAGGCTCCCCATTTGAATCAAACATTTATGTAATCTACTTCTCCTTCTCTCTCTCATATGCTCTAAGTCATTTTGTTGGTGTCATTATTGTAGGCATTTGGGTTCTCTTTGGTTTACCATTGAAAGTGGATGTTTCTCTTCTATAAGGGTGTTCTTGTTGGCCCTCGACCAAGTTTTGGGGAAACGTTGGTCAGTTTTGGAGGTTTTGGCCCACTTTTGGACTTTGACACGTTGATCGAAGTAGGAGCACCCAGGTGGAGCTGATATCATGGATCTCACCTATTTTGAGGGTTATGTGGACCCAGTAAGGGGACCTCTAGGGTTTAAATTTTTATGGGATGTCGTCCCATGGGTTCTCCCCATGTTTAGGCCCTATTGTAAGATTTTGTAAAGTATAAATAAGAGGAATGTATTGTAGAAGTAGTAGTTTTGTGTGTGTCGAGGCTTTGTGATCGACTGTGATTTTGTAGACTGTGCTTGGTGCATGTGATTCTCAGTGAAGAGTAGGTGCTAAGTGATGTGATAAGATATTGAGGTTTTGTGCATTTGATCTAGTTTTGGAAGGTAAAGAAGGAGGATATAGCACTTAGTGCACAAATCTCATGTCTTGTGCGAAGTTTGAATCTGTGGCTTAGTACACAGGAGTGACTGGATGTAATATTTTGGTGAATAATAAAGAGGCAAAACAGTTTGTGGATGTAGCCCCACCCTGGGGTGAACCACCTATATCTGGTGTCTCATGGTTTTATTTGTGCAGTGTTATTTATTTTATGCATTTTCTTAGTGCTTTGATTGTGATGTGTAATGAATATATATTTTTTTTCTTAAGTGATTTACTTATGTTATAGGGTAAATGAATTCTAGATATAACCCACAATGCTAAGTGTTCAGGGTGCATAATCACTTGTTGTTACTGTTCTTATCTATCTCTGATTATGCTCTACGAAGTTAATGAGATTAATAAGCTAATGCATGTTCACGTCCTAAGAGTTAACAGAATATTCTGCGGAGTGATCTTATCACATATTCATGTCCCATCCTGGTTACATAAACCTACATCCTGTAACCCCCCCTGCTTCTACCTCGGGTGATACTTCACCTGCTTCACAGGTGTTGCCTAAAGAGCTGGTAGTCGAGGTTTTGTTTATGTGTTATTAAGCATTGAACCATGGGTCTGCCCCTATGCCAACAAATGGTTCTATTAACGGGTGATAACGGATCTAGCTCGCCAGGAGGAGGAGAAGACGAAGAAGAAGGATAGGGAGGAGGAGAAGACAAAGCAAAAGGACAAGGAGGATATGAAGCAGAAGAAGAGAAAGGAGGAGGCAACGCTACACCACCTGAAGAACCCCCCATTGTGATAGTGACCCCACAAAAGAGGAAAGTTACTCCGAAGAAACCTTCAGCAAGGAAGAAGATGCACACCAATAATCCACATTCGGAAGCCACTCTCACTTATGACGACATTATTCTGGTCTACGAAGATATGGAGGATGCCTCTAAAGACATGTTGTAGAGATATGAAGAGAAACAGATGGATTTGTACGAAAATATTGAGATGGAATTGAAGGAAGTGCAGCAGGTTGTTCGCTTGGTCTGCACAATTCCTATTGCATCGTCTGCACCTCCTCATCATAGACTGCAAACTTGGAGGAAAAACCAACTCTGCAGGATGAACAAGGGATTTGGATTACCCTCCCCCAGTATAGCATCAAGTTTCCCACCCCTACAACACTACAAGCTAGTCCCAACTTGGATGTTGAGGTTAACCTTAAAGGAATACCTCCAAGACAGGTTGAAGTATAGGAGGTAGGTTTGAAGGCATATAGAAGGGAATAGAGAGAAATGACCGCTGAAAGAGTAGCCTCACTAAGAAATATTTCTAATGAAACAAAATCTCAACTCTAGATAGCTCGGGCAGAGAAGGAGAAGGCTATAGAATCCTTGCAAAAGGAGAAAGATGAATTATGAGTATAGTTACAAGCAGCGCAGGACAGTGTAGTTTCCTATGAAAGCAAGAAAGCATAGCTTTGGGCGAAGCTTCAGGAGGAAAATAAATTTGGCGAAGCCCAGCTACAGAAGGAAAAAGAGTAGTTGATCGCAGAGCAAGCCGCAATCAAAGAAGCAGTAAGAAAATCATGTCACTCTATGCCAGGCTTGGTACAGGAGGAGCAAGATCCTATCAAAGCTCAAGTAGTGAAGCTCGTAGAGACCCTCCATCAATTTCAAGCTAGGATAACTGAACTGGAGGCCCAAACAGTGTCGAGCACCCCACAGGAGTTGCATGACCGGAGGGAGGAGTCCACCAAAAATAGAGTAGCAAGTATAAGATCCCTTTCCTCGGCATGTAAATAGTTGAGTGACAGGAGCACCCAGACGTATGAACGCCTCTCCGAGGATCCAGATTTAAAGAATATGGAGGCACAGTAGCAAGAATTTTCATCACAAGTGCAAATGAAGCTTCTCAAAGTAATGGAAAGGATGAAGAGATCCTAGGAGAAGCACACAGTACAGCAACAGATCACTGCCCTCCAGAATTTACAAATCACTACCCTTCAGGTGATGGAAGTAACACAAAATTTACAACCTGTGTAGGATGAATCTTACAAGTTGTTCAATGAGATCGATGGCTAGGGTTCATAGTTAGATCAAGTAGTTGCAGCAGTAGAACAACACCTGGAAGGGTTTGTTACAGAGCATACAGTCCAGGAGCTCACTGAGAAGGAGGCTCAGGTGAGGCAGCAGGTCGAAGAAGCTCGAGGATTTTGAAGCATCATTGTCCAGACCTAAGTGACTCAAGATGAGTCACATGTGAGTGTTGGGGGCCTGTTGTCCCTTGATCAAGTTTTGGGGAAACTTTGGTCAGGTTTGGAGGTTTTGGCCCACTTTTGGGCTTCGACACGTTGATTGAAATAGGAGCGCCCAGGTGGACTTGATATCGTGGATCTCACCTATTTTGAGGGTTATGTCGACCTAGAAAGGGGGCCTCTAGGTTTTTGTAACGGGTTTATGGGATGTCATCCCATGGGTTCTCCCCGTGTTTAGGCCCTATTGTAATATTTTGTAAAGTATAAATAAGAGGAATGTATTGTAGAAGTAGTAGTTCTGTGTGCGTTGAGGCTTTGTGCTCGACTGTGATTAGTGCATGTGATGCTAGGTGCATGAGATGCTTATTGCATGTGATGCTCAATGCAGAGCAGGTGCTAAGAATTGTGAAAAGAGATTGAGGCTTTGTGCATTTGATCTAGTTTTGGAAGGTAAAGAAAGAGGATCTAGCGCTTGGTGTGCATATCTCTTGTCTTGTGTGAAGTTCGACTCTGTGGCTTAGTGCACAGGAGTGAATGGATGTAATATTTTGGTGAATAATAAAGAGGCAAAGTGGTTTGTGGGCGTAGCCCCACCCTGGGGTGAACCACGTATATCTGGTGTCTCATGGCTTTCTTTGTGCAGTGTTATTTCTATTATGCATCTTCTTAGTTCTTTTAATGTGATGTGTAATGAATATATATTTTGTTTCTTAAGCGATTTACTTATGTTATAGGGTAAATGAATGCTATATCTAACCCACAGTGCTCAATGCCAAGTGTTCAAGGTGCATAATCACTTGTTTTTATTGTGCTTTTTTGTCTTTGATTATTCTTTGCGGAGTTAATAAGGTTAATAATCTAATGCATATGCACGTCTTAAGCGTTAACAGAATATTCTGTGAAGTTATCTTATCACATATTCGTGTCCCAACCTAGATACAGACACCTGCGTCCTGTAACCCCCCCTGCTTCTACCTTGGATGAGACTTCACCTGCTTCGCAGGTGTTGTCGAAAGGGTCGATAGTCGAGGTTTTTTTGGTGCGTTGTTAAGCATTGAAACCTGGGTATTCCCTTGTGCCAATAGTTCTTCTAGGAGGAATTCCCTCGAGTAGTCGTACACTGGCTTTCCTAGGTGGTTGGACCACCTAGCCTTCAAAGAAGTTCCACAACATTTACATCCATGATAGCCTTTAGTTACAAGACCTGCGAAATTATTGTATACATAACACGTTAACATTTAAGAATAGAATGTCAATCACAATGAATAAAATATGCAAATAAATATTGTTACATATATAAACAAATCAATAAACATGTTAATTACCAGAGAAAACTCTTAAGCCTGGATAATCATGTGTGGTGTAAGAACATATTCCATACTACGTAAAACTCATCTTTGTTGTGATGGGTCTTGATACATCGTATACATGTATCTCTTCCCATAATTCTTTTAATTCATATACCAATGGTTGTAGGTAGACATCCATATTCTTCACTTGTCTTCTACCAGGGACTATAAGAGCCAACATAACATGTTCATTATTTTTGGAAAAACATGGGGGGGTATTTTTATTGATCACTACTATAGGCCAAACAGAAGACTTGGTGTTTTGAAGGGAATATGGGTTCACGCCATCCATTGCTATGCTAAGTTGTAGACTTTGTACTTCATCCTTGAATTTTTATGGCCATGTATTCTCTATATGCTTCATGGCTACTAAATCTGTTTGGATTCGCATAACTCCTGACTCACTCCCATGCGAGGAATTCCATCCCTACAACATAGATAATTCTTTGTGACGAAAGAGCCTTTGAATCCTTGTGATTATAGACATGTGCCTCAATATCTTATGAGTATGACCATGCGATTTACCATTTTTATTTGATTTATAGTACCTATCATGCCTACATTTTGTACATATCTCTTTGTTTGTATATTCTCCTCTATATAGAATACAATCATTTAGACATGCATGATATGATATATACTCAACACCCAACATTTTCAACAACTTCTTTGCCTCTTCACAACAACCGGGAAAAACATTGTCACTAGGAAGAACCTTATCTTTCAATATCTTACAGTTAGTGGGCAATAGAATTAATGTACAAGGTCATTTAACATTTATAAAAGAAACCATTTCTAATGTTGATTGTACTATGACAAGATTTCTCAAAATTAATATAAGGAACTTGCTACTCAATTACCTCAATATTGACAAGAAACATGTGTTTTACATGCCAAACTTTACTTTCATGTTGTAAAGTAACATTGATTTCCCAAGATGGGTAGACTTTGACCGGGCACTAGGTCTAAAGAGAGGGGTGGTGGAAGTAGATTTAGGCTTTTGAAAATGGTATCATTTATATGAGCATCATCCCCTAGCTCATCATTCTGGAATGAATCTAACAACATTGTCTCCATGGCATTCATATCCTGTAAGTAATCATCCATACCAACCTCTTTTTTATTGTCTCCATTGCCAACTTCTGAAGAACTACTAGTATCGTTGTAGTAATTCCTAATTGGTGAATCTGGACATAGTGGGAATTGAATAGGTGGTTCATTCAGCTATTCTTGGTATGCTTCCTCTTCGATTTGTGTTCTCATTCCATCCTTATATTGGGTTGACATTGTTGTGGGGTGCAACGAAATATGGTAAGTAGGTCGCTCATCCTCAGAAGAATCCTAATTTCAAAAATATTGAACATTAATACATCGATGATATTAGTAAGCATAATGCAATAATTCGTTTGTTCAAATTACATTATACGAAACAATTATTACCATTTTCAACCAAGGATTGCAGCTAGAAGATGGAATGTCAAAATTGGCAGGGTAAAGTGGTTGTCCATTTTCATCTACCAACTTCTTACGGTATGTTTCTCCTGATATGACCTTTCGATGTTTTTGAACCGGTACTGGAATATTTTTTGCATCTGAACTCGATTCTAAATCAAGATCCTTCAAATTTGGATACATTTTTATTCATATTGACATGGATAAAAAAAATTCAATGAGATAATCAAAACATAAATAATATAAGTTAAACTTACTAGAGATGGAAAGGGAGAACTCCGTGATGGACTTTGAACAATATGGAATGGGATGGAATTTCAAGAATTGGCCATTTGATCATATAATAAGATTTTCTCCTTGCATTTCAGAAAAATTAGCAACAAATTTTCTTGTACATATCTAAAATAAATTTTGAGGACCATACCATAATCTGAGTTTGAATATAGTTTCGAAACCATTTTTTAAGAATAAAGCGACATAAAACGTAAAATGTACACTGAAGTATTGCAAGTCATGTGAATTCATCATAAAAGATAATTTGAGATGAATATACTATTATGTGTAAAAATAAAAGTTCAAATAACTTTGAATGCATACAGGTGTGCTTATAAACCACAAACACATTGGTGTGCATATTATCAATAAGCATTGGTACGTTGAAAGATCACCCACACCGTGTTTCTAGATTTTGGTAATAAAAAACAAGTATATGTATCTAGTCCGTCAAATAATATGGACGCACTAGTGTGTTACGTAATATGGCCACACCAGTGCATCTTATATAAACACACCATCGTGCCAAAAAACTTTATAAAAAAACATGATTTTTTTTAAACTTAAAAAAAGAGCAGGAATTGAATTTCATAAATATTTAAATACTAAAAAATTATTCACTTTTTCATTATTTTGCAAAATTTTGCAGGGGATATACTTGCAAGGGAGACATACGGAGGAACATTGTGGAGGAGCATACTACTTTGGAACCACAATATTATTCACAATATGAGAATTTGAAGGGTATGGTGATTCACTCTAAACTATTTTCATAATGTTTTTTTAATATTAAGAAGGTATTCAATATTTTCATTATTTTGCCAAAATTTACAGGAAACATATTTGGAAGAGAGACATATCGGGGAGCAATGTGGAGCAGAAGAATACTTTGAAACAACAAAAATATTCATAAAATCAATATTTCAAGGGTATGGTGATTCACTCAAAACCCTGCATTTAGAAAATAATAATAATAATAAATCATACTTACCATAAATCCTTGTTTTCTCTTTCTTACGAATGCAAAATTTCACCCTAGGGTTTAACTCCCTCTATCACCCTAGTGGTCCCTTGGCATCACGTGCCAAACAATTATATATAGAAAAAAAACCCATTAGATCTAAAGAAAAACCCATTAGGGTTTTTTATTTCTATATATAATTGTTTGGCATGTGATGCCAAGGGACCACTTATTGCATCAAATCCCAAAAGCAATCGACCCTCTGCCTTTTTTTATTATTTTTTTAAACGGTTTCTGATTTGACATTTTTTTTTAAATTTTTCCACTTTTCCAGTGTGTCTTTTCGACAGAAACACACCGATGCGTTTCTGTATAAGGAATGCACTGATTAAGCCAGATTTTTTTTAAAAGGAAAATTAAAAAATATGGTGCATAAAAAAAAATACCGTCGATCTTCTCATCTAAACAACACAGAAAATTTTGTCATACAATTTTTCTATGTTTTTTTATTTTTCTTCTCATCGATGTGTAATTTTTCTAATTTTTTTTATGAATGTTTAATTTCTTTGCTATGTTTTTTGTTTTCTACTATAGTCTTTGTGATTTCTTCCATATATATCGTATTGTTGTAATTCATAATATTTTAAAAAAGAAATTAAAATGTTTGGTGCATGTTGTTGTATGGAATGCATCGATATGTTTTAGGTAATAAATGCACCGGTGCTTTGTATATAAAAAAATGCATTGGTTACAACGATATTTTTTTTTGCTGAAAATTATGTAATTTATTTGCAAAATATATTCAATAATTTATGTATTGAATGATACAAGTTTTATATTGATAAAAATATAAGTGAGAAGAGTTCAAATAAGAAAATTTATGGTCGACACAATGATGACACATCCAGAAAAAACAAAAAGGCAGGTATTCTGTAAATTCTATAAAAAATTAATATGGTTGAACTATATGTAAGTTTAAATAATATGTATTGGTTAGTGTGTGTCATGCGGGGCCACAAAATGAGGAATATCGATAACATTATTTTTGATTTAAGTGCAGAAGAGTGTAAAATCTTGATGAAAAAATTGTAGAGGGATGAATCGGGTGAATGAAAAAATATTATTCAATATGATTTTTTTTTTGAATTTTCATTTATAATATACTTAGGAATATTAGATGACATGGTTCAAATAATCTATTAATTCACATATTTTTAATTTTCTTTAAGGACCAACAACGAGGGAACAAAAAATCATCATAAAAAAAACAAAATTAATTAATATAGATGTAAATGATGATGAATTAGTCCTTACATCATCTGGGGTGGTGTTAGAGATTAATCAAAGGTGT
>JZKD02S1674147.1:33994-49560 GCA_000966675.3 Picea glauca | reverse complement strand
GAAACTAGGGGGTTGGAGCCTCCTTCCAGTTGCAGCTGGAAAAAAAAGGAAGTTGGTGCTTCCAATGAATGTAATTCTTCAAGACATATAAGAAAAAACATTTTGTGGTTTTCTCGCGATTTGTGGTTCCACGTAAAACACTGGTGTACTGTGTATGTGTGTGATTGTTTATTTCTTACTGCTCATTATTGGATAATAATTCTACATTGATATAAAATTTGAAGAAAAAGTATTATAATTACATTATTACTGATTCACCCCCCCTCTCAATAATCCAACAACGCTCTGGTTTTCTCCTTTGTTTCGTTATAAATTATAGGCGTTCTGTGGGGAATTCCACGCATAAGTCAATTTTACCTCTGTAGCGCTGGTCTTGTGAGTTTATTCAGACACAACTTGGTGTAGTGGTCCTTTATCATCTATAGACACCCAAGGCACTATGTTGTTTCACTATGGGATCCCCTTCGAACAAGGGACGGTGTTTGCGAGGCAATCAGAGTGCCAGGTCCGAGCCCCAATGTGCCTGGGACTCTTTCTTATTGGCTTCCAGTGTCCTTGAAGCTTCAACAGGAGGTACAAGCTTTTGTTCAGAGAGGGTTTCAATGCCTTTAGCAAAATTTGGGGTGGAGAGAAGTAGGCCTGAAGGAGGTATGCTTGGGGCCACGCCCCCACACGAGCAGACACCATGGAGAAGGGGGAGGCCTAGGAAAGATACGAGAAAAAGGGAAACCAATAAAGGAAGCAGGGAATGAAAGGGGAGGGAAAATGCACTGTGTTCTCCCATCAGGAGTTCCATCTAGCAGTTAGAGTAGGCCCAACTTACCATAGTTGAACTCTACCAAGAAAATAAAGAGTTGTGGAGCCAATTGGTGGCGAAGAACCAGGAGGTATTGGCCTTGCAGGGTCGCACAGGAAGCATAGTTTGATTCCAGAGAAAGATTCGAGAAGCTCAAGACACAATTGTGCATTTGTGTCAGGTGCAGAGGATGTCAACAAAAGAGGAAAAGGAAACATTATAGGGTGCGAGAAGTAGTCTGGGAGAGGGTGTGCGCGTAGGAGATCTATAATGGGCGAGCCCTTACTTTGCATTCCCCAAAGTGATGCTTAACATTTTTTCTCTTTTGTCGTAAGGGTTTTATGCTCTCACTGTGACTGGGTTGGTCAGTAAAAGCGCCAATGGTATCTATTTGTATGTGGCCCAAGTTTGGCAGAAACTTTTTTTTTATAATTATATGAAAATTCGAAGCATTTTGAATGTATCCCATTCCCTTTTGGATGCAAACAAATTATGTTCTTTTATCTAAGTTTTCGCGCAAATTATGGGATTTTATAACTGTTATTATTGTATTGTAAATTTGTTGACATGTTCCCTTTAAAACTTTCGATATCGATTGATGTTGATGTGGTGTCATTAACCCTGGGTTATTTAAAGTTTTTGAGCATAAAATTTATCATTTGGGTGATTGGTAAGGATTTCACTTAGGGAATCTACTCACGTCAAAAGAACTAAAGGAAAAAGATATTGCGACCGCCTATACTTGGGTGGCATCAGGGATCGACATTTTAAAGTGTAAAATTAGTGTGTATTTTATTTTGTAACTCCCCGACACCGAAATTGTGTCAGGTGTCAGCGATCGGTGATACCATTCCTCTCCTTTGCACAACGCTTACTTTTTCGTTTTCCTGCTGAATCCAAATAGATAAGTCTTCTGCGATAATCCTTCAGAAGTTTAATCGCAAAAAGGAAATACCTTCATCTGCCGACGCCAATGAAAATCAGTGCTCAGTTATTTTAAACTTCTCAAATGATTTTCGTCGCCTTTAACCTGTATCAATGTCGAACTTCTAAGCACCTTGGGGAAAGCTTTAGCTTGTCGATTCCTTAAGTAGTTGTTAAATACCCTTTAATGGTTATGATGATTCTTTGTTGTATGTTCAAGAAAACTTTAGAAAAATCAAATATGAAAAATAAGTGCAGGTATTAGTTTCATACTGAAAGAAAAACAGACAATGCAAAGGATCAAGTGGTACCCAAAAAGTAAAAAATGGACATAGAATTTTAGGTTATTTTGAGTGCTCAACACAACCGTATTCAAGCATCTGAGGGATTATTACTTCTAGCCTGTTTAGCTTTTTTACCTTATCACGTGACCAGTGTTGGAACCAGGTTCTTCGGTACTTCATCCTTTGGTACTTCGGTATTTTGCAGTCATTCAATCCTCCTGGAATATATTTCTATCAAGTATGTATATTTTATTCACTAGTATATCAGACGATCAATATTAATCTTGCGTTGCATGGATGATACTATCTTATCTCGAGGATTCAAACAAATCAATGGTCATGACTTAATCTGCCTTTGAGTGGACAATTCTCGTTCACTTTGGGACTCCTATATGACCACAAATGGTGGCTAGGTGTTAAGCCAAACATGTGCTTAATCACTTATCAAAATCAATGGCCATGTTTTAATTGGATGTTGAGATGGAGGTTTTTTATTTACTCTGAAACTTCAAAGATTCGGGACTCCGAGATATTCAAACTCTGAGATAGTTCAATCCCTCCATAGTGATTACCTACCGAATAAGTCATAAAGCAGTGATGACCGCTTGTTGTCGGTTAACACCTTTGCTTACGTTATCCTTCCACTATGCTTGATCAACGGTTGAGAATTCTCCCGAAGTAGATCAACGGTTAGCATTACTTCAAGATTTATGCTTACTCTATCCTTCCACTATATTTGATCAACAGTCGAGAATGCTCCCGAATTAGATCAACGATTAATGTTACTTCCTGATTTTGTCCTTTTGCGATTAGCTCATAACACAGCCTTGGATATCCTCGAAGTTAGTAATCCCAGAGTGACCTGGTTTGTGATGTCACTATTGACGTGGCACTGACTAAGTGGTTTACATGTGTTAGCTAGATTCATGACTTTCATATACCTAAAGTGCGAACTGGACCTTGAAAATTGTCACCATCTAATTGTGCCACATGTCCTGATGGTGTGGTCCTATTGTTGTGGATGATCCAAAGACCCTCAGTGCTTAGGCTATCCTTCCACTTGAATGGTCCAGATTTATTTTGGCCTTCGGGAATTCGGGTTATTTGCTTTTTCCCACTTCCCAATTCTCTCTGAGTGAGATTCCTCGAAGAATAAGCCTCAAGTAACTTGACTTCATCTAAAGATCCTTCTTTAACCCAAGAATATTAACATGATCCAACATTTATCGGGAATTTGACTATTCAGGATCTCGGGCCTTTGGCCTTGATTTTCCTATACTTCCTCTTTACTCGATCCAATGGTCGAGATATTTCTCGAAGTGTTCCTTAGATTAGACGATTGTCATTTCTTCGTGAATTTGGGCTTCATCAATTCTGGTTCAATTCGAACTCCTTTTCACCGAAGTGGTCATCGTCAAGGTTGATCAATTCTACTCAGATTTAATCCAATGGATGAGATCTTTCGTGATTTTATCTGATGATTTTGATCAGGGAATTCATGCCTTAGCCTTTCTTATCCTATCCTTCCACTTTATTTTGATTGAACGGTCAATATTACTCCCAAAAAATTTTCTGAGATTGTACGACTCATGTCTACTTCGGGACTTCGTCTTCGGCTAAAATATTTTTCCTTTGGGTAATTTTATCTGAAGTATTCAGCTCCAAATTTGATCATTGTTCCTCCTACATGATCTGAGGGTTTAAGTCACTCCTGAATCTTCAATCATACATCCACGTTTCTCTCCTTCTTTACGCAAGTTTCCTTTGTGATCCAACAGTCCGATTTACATCTAAATTCTAGATGAATGACTCCAATTTCTTGATTTTTATAAAGGTTTCCACCTGTAAAATTCTCTTTCTGAAACCTGATCTCCCACATGACTTCAAAATCACTATCTCTTCTAAGCTTTGGAAAATGTACCTGTAACAAAGATAATTGATCCTTGACAGTGATCAAATATTACATCGATGCCATTTACCATATGCTTTTTCTCCTGAAAGTTAGCCTTGTTTCTATGTTTCATTCTCTTTCCATCGATGACCCTTCATTGCACATGGACAAACCTTATTGGCCATCCTGACACTAATGCCAACTGTATAACTTTTTTCATGACTGATTCATGTTGTATAAATTTGTTCATGACTGATTCATGTTGCCTTCAATGAAAACACATAACCAACAATGCCAACAATATCCCCCTTTGTCATTGAGGGAAACATATCTGTAAAACAAAATGACTTTGTATCTTTGCTCCCCCTATCATTGATCTCATTTTCTATCTAATGCCAAATTTGTTTTCTGCAGAAATTTTTTTTACTGCTTCTCTCCCCCTTTGACATCAATGACAAAGAGTGAGGCTCTGATTATTTTTCTCCCCCTGTGAATTTACTAATTTCTTATCTCATTCCATTGGGATATTTGTGCTCAAATAAGTAGTATTCTTGATACCAACTTGTAGTGATACCAATTTGTAGTGATCAATTCTTTTAAAGCCAATCTAATTACTTTCTTATTTGATAACCAAAATACTTCCCCTGAGTTTTTGTTGTCTTTCCTTTGTCAAATAGAACAAGAGTATGAATCTTACTGATATTTTTTCTCTGCTTCTTATTCTTCTTTGATATTTCACGGGAATATCAATTGAGGATTGATACCAATTGATATAATACCAATTTTGTTATCAACTGATATTTGTTGATTGATACCCCTTGAACCTCTCTGCTACTTTTTCTCTTCTCCCCTCTTTACAAAATGAAAAAAAGGATCTTTTCTTGTTCCCTCTGAGGTTATACTCCCCCTAAGGCGATGCTCTCCTTTGTCCATTTTATCATTCTTGTATTATACAACTCCCCCTATCAATTATTTTTCTTTCTTTGGCTAAAGGATTATGACATCATGAGGATTGTGTCATATTCTTCTATAGGGACTTCCCTTTCTTGAGCTTGATCTATTTCATATTGAATTTCACATTCCTTATTCGGACCTTCACCCATCATTTTATTGTTATTAATTTCTTCATTTTCAGGTGCAAGATCATCTTTCTTGTTTTCTCCTTCAGATTTTCT
Source organism: Picea glauca (assembly GCA_000966675.3). Classification (NCBI taxonomy): domain Eukaryota; kingdom Viridiplantae; phylum Streptophyta; class Pinopsida; order Pinales; family Pinaceae; genus Picea; species Picea glauca. The sequence goes on along the minus strand of JZKD02S1674147.1, from coordinate 44,490 downwards.
TCTCCATATTTTTCTAAGAGATATTATTCTTTTTAGACCTTTTCTTTCTAATTGTGTTTCTGGAGATTTGGCATCTCCTTTCTTCTTCCAAATTTTATTAGGTTTTCTCCATGACTTGAATGACTTATTTAAGGATTGACTTTTTGAACTCCTGCAGCTTTGGGATTTGTACCCAAACCTATCACAGTTGTAACCTAATTGTATGACAAAAATTGTCTTTGTGCTCAACAAAATTGCATCTCCAAGATCTAATTGAGGTTTTGTATTTTCCTGTATATCCTTTATGTAGTTTATTGCATTGCATTGCTTTATGGCCAAATTTATGACAAAAGAGGAAATAGTCATTAAAGGTGTTTCCATTCTTGAATTTATTTTGGCTTGAGAGATATGTCTTTTGATTTTCTTATTCCTTTTTACTTCTGTAGCTTCCTTCCTTAACAAAGTTCATGACTTGTAATTGCTTTGTAATTGCACCTTTTTCTTTTGATAAGGATGATCCTTTCTCATATTTGTAAATGGTGCTCCACTTGTCATTTTCTTCTTTTTTATTATATCCAAGACTAGTTTTGTCATCAACCGATCTTTGACTGTTCCAAATCTTATTTAGGATAGCTGATTTATTCTGTAAATTGACAGATTTATTTGTATTTTCAATCATGTTTTTGAGATTGACTATTTCTAATTTCAACATGTGACATGTCTCTTCCTTTTTAGTCAATTGAATCTTTAGGGCTTCTTCCATTTCCTTAGCATGTTAATGTTGAGTCTTTAGATTGTTGACTATTTCTTTTGTCTCATCCAAGAATTCTTTACATTTAATAGTTTTTTCATATGTCTTCAACTCTTCCATATCTTTTGTTAGATCAAAAACTTTAGTTTTCAATCTTTTGATTTCTTCCTTGTTTTCTAGTTGAATACTTTTGAGGTCGATGGCTTCCAATTCCAACATGTGGCATGATTCTTCCTTTTTAGTTAATTCGATCTTTTGTGCTTCTTAATTTTTCTTATCTTCTTCAATTTGAGTCATTAGAGTTGCATTAGCACTTTCATTTATCTTTTTGACGTTAATAATTTCCAATTCCAACATGTGACATGATTCTTCTCTTTTATTTAATTGGATCTTCTGGCCTTCTTCATTTTTCTTAGTTTCTTCAAGTTGAGTTTTTAGAAAGACGACCATTTCTTTTGTCTCTTCTAGTACTTATTTTCTTTTATTTTCATGTGTCCTTAATTCTTCCATTTCTTCTGTTAGATTAGCAACTTCGGTCTTCAATCTTTTGATTTCTTCTTCTTTATTTTCTAGTTGAATATTTTGTTCATGCTCTTCATGGTTAGATTGATCTAATTGTTGTAGTAGCATCATAGCTTTCTTTTGAATTTTATCCAACTCTTCAAAAGTGCACATAACTGTGTATTCAAGCTGGTCAAGAACATCCTTAGTTACTTCAATATATAGACCATTTGTTGGTTCCATACTAATCACTTCAAATGTAGTTATAACATCATTATTAAAATCTAATAGTTTTTATTTAGTGAATATTGAGGTATTCATCAATTCATTGATGTAGTAATCATCTATTTTGATGACTCGGGTTTTCATCAATTCTTTGATGGAAGTGTCATCTTCTGTGTTTTGTTCTTTATTCTGATCAAAATTCTCTTTATCTGTATTTTGTTCTTCAATCTGATTGGAATTCTCCTTTTCTGAGTCTTGGTTGGAAATTTCATCCAACCAATCCTCAAATCTAATGCATGCAGCCATATTCCCTGTCACAACTCAAGGAAAACAATCATAAATTCCCCCCCCTTCAAACTTGCCCAAAAATCTCATTGCTCACTATCACTCAGAGCCCAAGCTCTAATACCATGTAGAAATTTAATGAAAAAATCAACAAGTAAATTATTTTGTTATACACTTAGCAACCTAGAAATAATTGTCTTGTATGAACTCTGAAATGTCTAAACCCACATTTATAAACTACGTTAAGCATAAATACACATTCCTAAGCAATTTTGCAGCGGAATAAACACAATGAACATCAACCATTCAACTCAGAAAAACTCAGAAATTTAGGAAATGCCAAGGAAAACCCCAATGTGGGGAAACCCAATGAGAGAGAGAGAGATTTATTATTCATCTTTAGGAAAGTACATATCAGCAACAACAATATATATTTAGCAGCCAAGAGAAACACTTATACCACCCAACAATCCCACAAATTGTTTCCTAGAAAATCGTGCCACAGTCTGTACAGTTGTATGGGCTTGCTGAAATTAGTGCCTTGAAATCTGTGCCACAACAAGTTGTTGTACCTTACCTCTTGTGCGTCTGACCTCCAACAAAAAATTCTTCAAATGATGCCTCGAAAATTGTGCCCACTCTTGCCTCATTTTTTGTGCCTCAAATTTGTTGGTGTATGACATGTACGGATCCATACAGTATATCATTTTCTCAGCAAATAAAAACATCACTCAGAAAATAGAAATTCCTTCATGGGAAATGTGCCCAAGATCTCTTGGTAAATGTGTGCTCCTTACTGCCCTCTTTCCTCTCTCAAGCTTACTGAGAAATCTCTCTCAATCTCCTTCTCAATGTGTCTTGCACACTACCCAATGCATTCTCTTATAATTTGAAAGTGACCCTTCACCTTCTCCAACCCTAGATCTAATGGCCAAGGTCTAATCTTCCCTTTACAAGATAAAGGGTCGTGATTCATTCCCTCCAAAATAAATCACTTCAAATATTAAAGTACAATTTCACTTTATAACATAAGTGCACTTTATGAAATAAATTCACTTTAATATTAGAAGGTACACTTTATTAAAAAGCCACTTTAATAAAAGAACCACTTTATCACAACTTTATAAAAACTCATTACAAAGTCAAGTGCCTAGTAGTGTAAACATAAGGTTACATCCACATACAAGATAAACATGCAAAGTACCTCCTGAGCTAAAAATATAACATTATGCACAATCCTCATCCTATCTCCTTTATGAGGAAAATATTTATACATGTGGTCTACCTCACATCTCCAACACTTTATGGGTTGTTGCATAGGTCTTTTCCCCATGGAATCTATCATAGTGGATTCATTTTTGCTTGTTGACCTTGCATATATGACTGTGAACTATTCCTAAAGAAAGGTGGCTTGAATCATTTCTTCCTTTGATCCATACTTCCTTTCTTTTTGTCATCCCAAGATTTTTGAAAATTTGGTCTTCCCTTATTCTACTCATAAAGATACTTTTCTTTTCTTATGGCTTCTTCCAGTGTCTTGGGTTCATCAAACTAAATTTTATCAATGTATAAAGAAGGTATCCCACTAATAAATATTTTTGTTTTAACCTTCTCATCCCTTATGAAGCCAACATACTTCAACAATTCAAGGAACCTCTTCTCATACCCATCCATTGTCATGCTTTGCACTTTTTCATTTTCACTGGACTTAGAAATTTTAGCCAAAACTAGTTATCTCCCAAGCGGAGCAAAATTGGGAAAAACTTCCTCAAGACATTTTTTTCCAGATTGTTGAGGAAGTAAAATTTTGAATAAATAGAAAAAAAATTATTGGTGATCTAGGGTCCATTTTCCTTCTCTAAAGAATTCAAAAATCCCCAAAAAGTGCCCGAGAATAGTGGATTTTTTCTTGTTTGGGAATATCCCCACCAAATCCTTTTGAATTTTACCAGAATCCCAACTGGGTATCTTCATTCCTACTTTTTGGACTCCCTATAAAAATTTCACCTTAATATGGGCTTTGGCTACTGAGCACGACCCAGATCTTTAAAACCACTATTTTGTGTTTTTTGGAAAATGGAAGTAGAATTAGCCAGTGGCCCTCACTAGAATTCTTGTATCCCTCATCATTCCATACATACCCCTTAAATTTCATCTAAATTTGAATTGAATTGCTCATGTTATGGCCAAAACAAGTTTTTGGCTCCATACCTTTTTTGGGGTAAATTGTTCGTCTTTCTCCTTTCCTTTCTCTTCTCTTCTTCTTTTCCTCTTATCTTCTTCTCTTCCTTCCTATTATTTCTTTATTTCTTATCCTTTTCATTTATCTTCCTCGTTTCCTTTATGCCTATGTGGAGGTATACCCATGTAGAGGATTAGAACCCCGCATGTTCTTTTGCATCCGCATTTTGCACCTTTTGGGACTTAGTTAATTTCCCATCCATGCAGAGGAATAGATAGTGTGCTTTTGCATGACATCCATCCTAAATTCTACATTTCACAAGTATTTGGGTCTTATCTGATTTTTCCAATCATCCATGTAGAGGAATATGACTCTCTCTTTTGCATGATATTCATCTCGCATTCTGCACTCCACGAGGCTTTCTGACTTAGTCAATTTTACAATCATCCATGTGGAGGAATAGGACTCTCTCTTCTACATGAAATTCATATTGCATTCCATATTCCACAAGGATTTTTTACTCAGTTAATTTTCCAGTCATCCATGCAAAGGAATAGGACTCTCGCTTATGCATGACATTCATCTCGCATACCACATTTTGCAAGGCTTTGGGGCTTAGTCAATTTTCCAACACTCTACACCACAGACTCCCAAGATTTCCTCTATGGCCTACCACCATGGAAATACATGTCATCTCTTACAAGTCACTTGACACGTGACATCCACATTATCAAATATAGAAAATTTCCCAATTTTCAAAAATTCCAAAAATTCATAATTTTCCAAAATTTCCTATTTTGTTCCAAAATTTTCTTTTCTTTTCTAGACGCAATGGGACCTCTAGACTTAGATTCCCATGGCCAAATTGTCCCTTTTAATATCAATTTTTCATCCCATTTCCAAATTACATGCATATTTCACTCAAAATATGGGAATTTTCACTCTGAATTTCACCATTTTTCCCAAATTTAGCAGAGACTAATGCTCTGAAATAGTGAATTTGTTAAATCTGCATTAGTATTCAGCACATAAAACTTCGTTGTTGAACCAAAATCTCTTATACCAATCTATAATGTCCCTGGATCCTCACTGAGGCACACTACCACAAACGTTTTCTCTGATACCAATCTTTAACATGCCCAACTACCTAGATGAGCCTCATTACTAAAAAATCATTTATCATTCGCGTTAAATGTAGAAGTATAGATAGCATAAGGTACACACTCATGAAAATATCATTAATAATTAAACTCATAAATGCAACCAACTTAAATATGCACCACAAAAATTAAAAATACACAACTTTGTTCATATAAATAAAATACAAAGTAAATGTAGCACTCAATCATAGCATTAAAATTGTAAATGACATAGTGATTATAATGCTTATCTTTTAAAGACGATTTACACAACTAGTTGTAGAAAAAGGGCGTTCCACCGAACCATAGACTCTATTACTCCAATTATCTCAACATCAAGTCACCCTTTAGTTGGGGATATGAATCCACAAAGAAGGACAATCTCTTATGGGTGTCTAAAGTCCACTGTAATAACTTAATACCCACTAAAATCATAGTGACACAACTCCTACAGCAATTCCAGCCACCCATTTCTCTTCCCCATCATCCTACACAACCCAAGGGATGAGATTTCCTTCTTTGAATTGTAGTCCCTTAGACAATATCCATCCCCTCCAAGGCTCCATCATAGACTAGACAGGAATATCTCTATTAGGGGCTCCAGGAAATCCAACTACAACTAAAGTGCTCATACAGCAAGACCACTTGCTCTTGGGTAATTTTTTCAGCAGAGAATCACCCATAGGCATAACAAACTCATTTTCATCATAATTTTCCACTTCAGCAAGTTGTCTTCAATATCCATTATGGTTGGTCACTATTTCCCCACACTTAGCTCTGGTTTTCCTCTCCTCTTTCTAATTGTAAAAGATACCATGTTTTCCTACGCGAATTTCGTCTTTTCCCATGCTTGTTTGACTCTTAATTTTCTCCCAATTATGATTACACTCAACCCATGTTGTCCTAACTGAGTGGGATAACTTCTTCACTTAACCTCTTACATGAATTCAATGATTTGAGTTCTTAATAAGTGAAAGGGATAAATGGATAAATAACCAATTGATTAATGAAGATAGCTTAAGGCTCAATGCATAAGAAAACCCCTCAAATCCCAATTAAGCCCATGTCTCTCATAGAATCATAGCCCCCCATTACTCTGGTCCTTACCCATCTACAGTTGATGGTGTATTTCATTTTATTATTTTACATGTACAACTTTTACATATTACATTCCTTGGCCCGCGAGCATTCATAATATTTACAAATATTCGATGTTGCATCGGAGATCCAAAACTAGGGTGTTACAACATAAATCCTTTTTCCATTTCTAATCAAGACTATGAATATATTAAAGGAGACTAGGTGGTGTCACTAATTCAAACTTCAAAAATCATTTAATCTTTTAGTATGTTTTAAAAAATCCAATGTGTCTTGCAATCAAGGAATCATGATTTTCTTTCAAAGCTTGGATCTTGAATTTGGATGCATTAGGTAAATATATTCTTACCTTGTACTTGTGTATGTCAATTTCCCAAGTAAATATTGAGTTTCTTGATTTATTGGTTTCAAATTCCTCGATTACATTTCTAGTCTTGGAGTTTTTTACATATTTTTCTTGAAAATGTGAGATCCAGCTATGGATGACTACTGAAATTGATCATAGTTTTGACTCTCAAGTTCTTGTTTCATAGATAAACTATCTATGACTTTATTTTCATTACCCTTCTTGTAGAGGACCTGAAAAAAAAAATATTGAAAAAAAAAACACCTAAATCTTACTTATTCAATTTTGTTGTTCTAATGATAAGTTTAAATTCTGATGTAGGAAATATTTTTAATTATTGTGGGTAGTTTAAAAATAAAATACTCTAAATAGATATTGTTTCCATTTTCGCAATAGATGAATTATTGCTAACACTTCCTTGTCATACACTAATTTTTCTTACTTGCTCATTTTCACTTTGGCTTTAGAAATCAATGGGATGGTTTTCCTACATAAGTATCACTTTGATTCCTATCCCATATGTATCACATTCAAGAACAAACGTCTTTATAAATTCAATGGTATCCAAGGTTGTAGTAGAAGTCGCTAATGTTTTCAAATTCTAGAAATAAATCATTCCATCTAAAAGCAATTTCTTTTAGTAAGGTTGTTAATGGAGCATGTTATCCCCCAAGTTTTTCCCATTCTCACGGGGTCAAAGTCAGGGCATAATGTTTAGGAAAACCACCTACCTTGCTTTAGACCTTTGACCTAGCTCTTGAGTCAAAGCGTGGGTACCCTCCATTAATCAAATATCCTCTTGGAATGCATAGGGTTGGTTTCAAGAAGATAACATCATTGTAGCCTCAAAAAACTAAAAAGAGCTTTGAGTTATAGTATTGGGAGTGACCAAAACGCTAAACATCTTGGGGGTTCAATGGATATTAGAAATAGGAATTATCTTCTAAACCACAACCACCATAATCTAATTTTGTATGAAAAATAACTCAAGGAAAATGGATTAGCAGTTAAGGGAGGGTTGTTTATAAACTATTTCTCATGGTTGCAAACTTAAGACAATAGACTTATTGGGCATTTAAAATAGATCCAATAGGTTTAAATGAATACCCATCAAGCAAATAGACATAATCAATGCAAGACCAATGGATAAGAATTTATTTCATTAGTGTAATAGAAATAATAGTTGATTTACATAAGAATTCTACCATTAATGAACGTGAAATAGAAAAAATCACTAGGGGTTGCACTGACTTAGTTATATCTAGTGTCGAGTTTTGGCAGAAAAGGGTGACTCCTGTCGGTATCAACGATTTATCTTGGAAAATCAATTCGGAGTTTTGGGTAAGAGAAACATCAAATAGGAGGGGGGGGAGATTTCCGAAGTGGGATTCGCAGGAATAATTGCCCAATATGGGGAAATATGTGGACGGTGGCTCATTAGGGGTCTCTAAATTAGTGATTTTATGTTTTATATATCTCTCCTTGTCGATTATGATCATGTTCTTGTATCCCTTCAGTGGTAGCCAAAGGTGTGCTCAGTTTGTACTGAAGCATCCGTTTAGCTTTTCAGACCAATATCGACTCAGTAATAGCCCATATGCCTATGGGATATCTACTACAATAATGTCGATGACTTGCACAAACATGGGGTGCATCGATATTCTGATCATCACATCTTTGAGTTCTCCTATGACCTTGACCTCGGTCCTGTCCAGTTGTATGACATGTTTATCAGTCTTGAGAGGAACGACATTCAATTTCTTGCAAACAGACAAGGGCATGACATTGGAGGATGCTCCAGAATCTACCAAATAGTTGTGGAGGTTTCTATTGAAGATTTCAAATGTTAGGAGGAATGGGGGGACAAGGTTTTTCCTTTCTATATCCCGAACAGGTATTCACAGTTGGTTTTCCCACCGGATCTGTGTGAGTCAAACTTCTTTATCGACTATTTCCCATCGTCGGGTTTTCCGCAGAGTTCAAGGCCTATAACAAAAAGTCTTTCTACTAAGGGATCTTGCATATATCCATAACTGAAATATTGGCCTTTAGCTTCTTCAAATCTTTGACCACGTTGTAATCTAGTTTGGGCGATTCCTGGGTATGAATGCTTATAGGCTTTTTACCGAAAGCGAAAGATGTTTTCGGGTGGTCGAGATTTAACTTACTTTGCAAGGCTCGAGTGGTGTTGGTATATTTGGAGTCAAGCGGGCCCTTACTGCGTGTATGTATCACTGAAACTTCCACGAGTTGGTTCCAAGACTCAAACAAATCATCGGAAGGCATGATCAGGTCGGGATCCCATATCAGCATGGTTGTATCTCGTGGTGGGTCAACTTCTTCCTAATCAACAATATTCATAACCGAACTGCTTTGTTGTTTGGTCAGGGAGACTTCATATAGAAATCGAATGGCCATCAAATTCATGGCATGTACCCATTGAGGGAAGTCTCTTTCGGAGTGGTTTTCCTGATGATAAGTACAGAAAGAATCAGACGCAACATTCCCCAGATCAATATTTAAGTTAGCGGGGTGAGGTTCAATTTCTTTGAAAGGCATATTTCTTTTAAAGAAAGGCTTATAGGGACTTTGGCCTTGGTTTCCCTCCCCTACATTTCTCTTCATGTCTATGATTTTGTTTGATAATTTCTTAACCATGTGTTGTAGGTCTTTTATGTCACCATTACCTTTGCCAGGAGTTTGTTCAACTGGTTTTCCTGGAGGTCTAGTCAGAAGGAGTCCTCTCCTAGGAGGGGGTTGGATTTTCTATTTTCATTAAGGAGACCTGGCCCTCTTTACATCCTTTCATCTGGAATTCTATTGTCTTGGCCTCAAAAAATTTCACCAGGGTTTGCTTAGCGGCTCTTTTTACAAACATAGAAATAGAAGATGGGATCTCATTGGCATAAACCTTGATTTGCAACTCTTGAGTTGGTTTTTCCGCGGGTTGGAATTTTTTTAAGATGGTCATGAATCTATAATTGAAATATTTGACCCTCTCTTTCGACTCATGGTGGTTTCGAACAACTCAGCCATCATGGCTCCTGTAGTAGTTTCCTCTACAAATTTATCTAGAAAATATTTCTGGAACTTAGTCCAGCTGGTTATCGATCCTACTGGCAAGTTGAAATACCACATGGAAGATGAATTTTCAAACTTGTAGGGGAAGAGTCTGTAGACTACGTCTTCATGTTGAACGTTCATAAGTCTTATCACGAGTATGAACTTCTTGATATGATCTTTAGGTAATCCCAAAGTTTCGGGATTGTACATAGGAAGCAGTTTCTCCAGATGTCGGGGAAGATTATGTACTCATCCAGGGATGGCCACGGCGTCTCCGGAAAACTAGGGATGATTCTTCTGAAGTGAGATTTATCTTTCTTCCTCATGGTTATTATTACCCTCCATATCTTTGGAATCCGAGTCAAGTTCTTCTTCTTCCAAAAAGTTGTTTAGCTCGAAGATGTCGGCGGCTGGTGTTTCGGGTATCAGATCGAGAGGTTCTTAGATTTCAATAATTTTGAAATCTATTAAGTCTTCTATGGAGTGTACGAAAACCTCATCGGGAGTGATAACCACTGGTCCGCTTTGTATTTTTCTTTGAGGGAGGATGGGAGCTAAGGACAACGCACCAATCTGGCGAGCATAGGCTCTAGTGATTCTCCTAAATTGATTCACTTCCTCATGAGGAAGGGCGTAAGGTATTTCAGGGTGAAAAGGTTCTTCCTCGGGATGGGGTGAGTTATCCGTTTCAGGAATACTCAACATGTGTGGGTTGTCTTGTGAAGGAATATCCATGCATGTGGGATATTATGAATCTGTAGGTTGTTTGAAATGATAGATAAAATATATTAGATATTATTTTTTGGATTAATTGCGTAGTGTAAGTCATTAATCTATGACCCATATTCATGAGTATTAGTCTCAACTGACCAATAATTCTCATGATTTGAATAGTCCACTTAGCACTCATTGCATCAAGTGATGCTC